>CANTUR010000772.1:0-540940 GCA_947683625.1 Mallotus nudiflorus | reverse complement strand
TTCTCCTTGAGCTCCGGTGAGTGTGATTCTAGCTTTGGTTTGAGCTTAAATGGTCTTGATTTGCTTGGGTTTCGAATTTTCCATTTCGGCCATATTAGGGTTTTTGATTTTTTTGAGCTTTGAATTGATTGATTCATGAAAACTCCCTTCAAAAATATTGATCCTTGCAGCTTAATCTACATTTATGAATTTTTTTGGAATTTTTGGAGATTATTTGGATTTTTGGGTATTTTTGAATATTTTAATATTATTTTTCTAATTTTCGAAAATTAATTATTTAAATTATGAAATTGTGTTTTATGGTTTAAATTAGGTGTTGAAATGAATTATAGGAATTTATTTGGAATTTTTATGAATTTCTATGTATTTATTTTGAATTATTGAAGTTTATGGAATTTTGGAAAATTAGGGTTAAATGTGTTTTTAATTGAAATTAATTAGTTAATTGAGTTTAATTATTGATATTATTGATAAATATGTTGAGAAAATTAATTTTGGATAATTGTATAATTTTTGGTGAATTTTTGAAGTAATTTTAGTATATTTACATATATAGGGGTATTTTGGTAATTTTACAAAAAAATTGGCTAAAAATGTAATTTAATTGGTTTTAATAGTTATTTAAGGTATAAAAATGATTTCCACAAATTATTTGGTATTTTTAACCAATTAAAACTATTTTTCGTGAATTATTTTCAATTATATATATAATATACGGTTTTACTAATAAAATGAGCTTTTATCGGTTTTAATATGTTTAAAGGTTAATTATGTAATTTTTACCTATAAAATGAATTTCTATGTTATAAGGGTATTTTTGGTATTTCTGTAATTATTTTGTGTTTATGGACCTCGATCGGTAGACTGTAGTTTGGAGTCCGACCGAGGGGTTGTGGGTATGTTTTGAGCTTGTTTTTCAAAGTGTGTTTCTTTGCAGGGTTGGCTCTACTCTTTGAGTAGAGAGATGTCCGTTTTACAAAGGAGGTTCTGTCGAATTTTTGATAGAATTCTCGTAAAACGTGATGTCCAGTCGAACCCTAATTATGTTTCTGTGTTTAATATTCTAGATCGAATTCTAGGATTTCTGTTAGGGTTATTCTGATGTCTGTTATTATTGTTTGTCTAGTTGCGCCGAGACTGAGGGCTAGTGGACCAGGCTCGTCGGATCCATCTCGTGGAGCGCACTAATGTGAGTTACTATTTTATATATATGTGCTTTAGGATGCATGATTTTAGAAATACATATTTCATTTTGACTAAATATGCATAAATAATGTGATTTGTATTTAAGTATATTTTTGGTATATATTAAATTATATGCATGTTTTATGAATAAATTATATTTAAAATGTTTTTTAAATATATTTCTAGTTTAAATTGTAATTTAATTGGATTTATTTGACGTATATATACTCGAAATATACCTGGTTTACTTTTGGTATATTTTCAATATATATATGGTTTATATTGTTATTTTATTTAATTTCATGCATCATTTATTTGTGAATGAATGTTTTATATTTATTAATGAAGGATATCGATAGAACGTGCTACCTAGTGGGCAGCACTAGGACCGAGTACGTACCGGTGCGCTTATAGCATTTAGGCTATATTACTAACCAATTTGTGGATATTGATTGGATATGAATATTTGATGTGTGATGTGATTTGGGTGTGATTGCTGGAGCTCGGTTGACTAAGTATCTCGGGGCCAATCACACTGGCAGTCAGACTGCTGGAGCTCGGTCAACTTAGTGTCTCGGGGCCAGTCTACTGTCTAAATGGATTAAGTGGATATATTTGGATTAAGTGAGCCTGTGTGGCTAGAGTGTTGTCTAATACTATTTTCGAGGGTTGCGATATTCTAGGGTTCTATTTGATCCTTCATAAACGATGATTTTCAATGAAATATATAAAATGATTTTATTGCATCTGTGTGTATTTGCCTGTATATATACATATTATATATATATATATATATATATATATATATATATATATATATATATATATATATATATATATATATATATATATATTGTTGATTGTATGCATTGTCATTTAGTGTGTAT
The DNA here is from genome assembly GCA_947683625.1 of Mallotus nudiflorus. NCBI lineage: Eukaryota > Viridiplantae > Streptophyta > Magnoliopsida > Malpighiales > Euphorbiaceae > Mallotus > Mallotus nudiflorus. Next base: position 538,868 of record CANTUR010000772.1, on the reverse strand, counting down.
GTATATATATTATAGTAATTCACTCAGTGAGGTCTGACTCCCCTCCGTTGATAATTTTTCAGGAGAGTCAACATCTTCAGACCTCAGTAGCAGGCCTGTACGCCGGATTTCTTCCACCCCAGCTTCCTTGTGTAAACTGCTTACTTGAGTCTTATTTTATAATCTAGACACTGCAGTAGTTGTAAATTAATTGTGGGATTTTATGTATTTTATTTATGTAAGATTGTATTATACTTGAACTGGATTTGTATTAAAAGATTTATATATGAGAGATGGATATTATTTTAGATATTTATGATTTTTATTTCCGCTGCATTATATATTGTTATTACTATTGCATGTTTATTTTATTTTTAGGCTTGCTACGGATTTCGGATTCGAAAGAATTCCCATTCCCTAGCACCGGTCATGGCCCCTATTTTGGGTCGTGACATAGACCTCGAGGAGCGGCAGGTCACGGTAGACAATGAGAGCTACAGGATGAGGAACCTGTAGAGCCAGAATATGAGGAAGTTGCGATACCTCCAGTTGCACCGCTGATACAACCTGCCTATCAGCAGGGTATGTTTGACCTTGAGATAGCACTATTCTATACCAGAGTTGACAGGAAAGCTTTTGATGGGACGTCAAATCCGTTAGACTTTTTGCACGTAATTGAGACGAGGACTTGAACTGCTCACACCGAGTATCGACAGATCATGATCGTCGAGTTATTTGTTGAGGGACCAGCCCTAGATTGGTTTGTTTAGGTAATTCGGTTGTACATGACTACAATGATATGGGCATAATTCAGAGAGAGATTTATGAGGAGATTCTACCCAAAGCCACTCTGGATGAGTTATAGACTTTGGCTGATGAGCATCACCAGAGGTGATAGATCTATCGAGGATTACACTGAAGAGTTTCTCCGACTTGGCAAATATGCAAGGAATTTGATGCGAGACCAGTATTTTACTATCACAATGTACGTCACTGGTCTGAGTTCTACATTTGTTGGGATGCTTATGGTGGGCCTTACTCTGGAGTCGATGATAGAGTTGGCCAAGAAGATAGAGGTGAGGCTAGTTAGGCAAGGAGCTATGCCTGATTACTATTAGTTGGGTATTCAGTTAGGAGGATTCCAGACTACTCTATATTTGACTTTCCAAATTGGTTCCAGTAGTCAGCAAAGAGGCTCTGTACAGCAGAGCCAGAGGCAGTAGCAAAGAGTGCATAGCAAATATGGTTGTGCTAGATCTCGTAAACCTATTAGACTTGGGTCAGGTGCTTCTAGCAGTAGTAGTGGTCAGAGTTCGAGATACGATAGCACAAGATCAGCAACCAACGCCTGTCAGACTTGTGGTAAAGTCCATCAAGGACCCTGTTATATGGCGCCGCTGACATGTTTTTTATGCAGATAGATGGGACATTTCACCAGATTATACCCATATTTTGATTTTTAGTCACAACAGTTTTCATAGCAGTCTATTACTAGTGCATTAGCAACTCCTTTTTAGTTGCCTTCAGCTCAGCATCCGAATTTGACTCAGATTGTAGCCCAACAAAAGTGTGGTAGATGTATTAAAGGAGCTGCCAAATAAAAATAAAGTAAAAATAAAATAAATATAAATAAGCAATAAGCTTTATTGTTGATGAGATGCTATTCGTCTAAAAAGTGACTAAAATTGAATTAATTCTAGGGAATTAATTCTCTTTTTTTTTATAAGGTTTTGGTTCTTTTTATTATTTTTGGTATTAGATTATTATATTTGTCATCTCTTTATTATCTTTTCCTTCTCCTATGAATTTCTTCTTATTTAAGATTTGTGAATGTGATTCACACTCTATTTTCATTTTGGGAAATTACTTACTTAGAATTGATCCACACTCATATATATGGGTATTTTTTCGGAAATTTTAGGGCGATTTTGATTTTGATTTACTTTATTTTTATTTTATTTTTATTATCCTTAGATGAGAATGTATTTAATTATCTAATAATTATTAATAAAATAAACTTTACTTTGTAAAAAATAAAGTAATCATATAATACACCATTAGTGATAATGAGTAAATACATATATTTTGAAAAAAAAAAAAAACTCACATATAGTAACTGATATGATATGCTACTTGGTATTTTAAAAAAATAAATAAACAAGTTTCTTATTTTTAACTAACATATACTGATAAATAAAAACAATTTTAACAAAGAAAAATATTGAACTCGTTCTTCAATCATTTAAAAAAAAATTATAGATACAATTACTTCAAATTACAAAATACAATTATTTCAAATTACAAAAGAAGGCAACTACAATTTTTGACTTATATAATGCACTGGAAAGTAAATAAGTATAGAATATTGATTTAGTAGAACCAAATTCGTTCATAATATATGGGTTAAAACTTGTATAAGTTAAATAAAAGAAAAATAACTACCAAATGGTGGTTACTAAATGTTACCTTTTCTATAAAGAAAAATTTAGTAAAAGAATATAAAAATTTCTCACAGAGATAAGAAAAATAAGAAAATGAAAAGATACGTTATTTTAGGCTATGATCAATGAATAATTTTTATTTTATAATTTTGCTCTCTGACTATATATAATATTGGGTGATCAAAAATCTTTTATTTTTTTGTTTCCACTCTGCAAATTGATGAAATTTAATAAAAAAAATTTAATTTTATATCAATTATTCAAAAGATTAATTTCTTCATAGGATCCATCCATATATATATTAGAGAATACTCATATGTTTGATTGTTGATCAAGTCTAAGTAAGTAATTTCTAAAATGAAAATAGAGTGTGAACCGTGAATCACATTCACAAATCTTAAATAAGAAGAAGTTCATAGGACAAGAAAAAGATAATAAAGAGACGAAAAATATAATCTAATACCAAAAATAATAAAAAGAATCAAAACCTTATAAAAAAAAAAGAATCAATTCCCTAGAATTAATTCAATTTTAGTCTTTTCTAGACGAATAGCATCTCATAAACAGTAAAGCAAATTGCTTACTTATAGTTATAGTTATATTTATTTTTAAAAATAAAAAGAGAAATTATAGGTAGTTTTTATGTACTTTATTTTCATTTTATTTCTATAACCATTGGATGAAAGTATATGAAATCATAATAATTATTAATAAAGTAAATTTTACTTTATAAAAAATAAAGTATCGAACTAAAAATAAAAATATTTTTAATAAGAATATACATATTTATATTTTTCAATTGGTAAAGGCCCATATTTATCAATAAATAAACATCAAACTTTTTATGATAATATGAGTGTATATGTGTATGAAAGTGAAAAATCTATTTAATTATAATAACAAAATATTGACTTATATAGTTGCATCTATCAAATTAAATAATAGATTTAATAAATAATAAACAAATAGTTAATGAGATATTATATATCCATCGTCTAAATAAAATTTTTCTCAAAAAAAAAAACTAAGAAAAATTGAATTCAAGTAAAGCCACTCCCCTTTTTTTAAAATCCAACTTTCTCTTTATTATATGCACATTTAATTCAGTTATGATGATAGTTAAACTTCATATATACACTTCAAGTACGTAGAGATGCCATTGAATTATTATAATTAGAAGAATATATTGGTGAACAAAAAAAAAAAAAAAACTGTAGGGTTATTGATTTCTCTATATAAGCTTGCTTCATAGAGGTTCAGTAATCAGTATTCAGTAGTCCATGGAGATTGTAAGTTGATCTCTCCTAGGGTTATTGATCTCTCCTCTTATTATAAGTTGAAAGACAGAAAACATTTCAAAGGTAACTTTCTTTTTCTTTAGCACATTATTAATTAGAGCTATTGTTTAATTAAATAATAATAATAATAATAATAATCTTTTATTGATTATTTTGCATATAAAATCATTAGATTGCTGTACTTTTTTAGCATCAGGTTGTTCATCCACTTTCTTTTTTTATTATAAGGTTGTTCATCCACTTTCTTTTTTTATTGTTGAATGAAGTAGTTTTTTCCTCTTATTTAATAAAAATTCAATAAGGGATAATTACTATTATTCCGAGATTAAACTATAATTATTATTCTCTTCATCCTTTTTCAATAGTGAATTAAAAACTCATTTAGATTTAGTTGTGGCAACTATCTTTTTCTTCCATTAAAATGTTTCAGAATATTTTTAAAATATATTATTAGTCAAAGGTTAAAATGTAAATTATTAAAAAAACATTTAAAATTTCTAAATTTAAACTTAATTTGATTAAAATTAAAATTTGTAAATATTCTTAAAAATAAAACGCAAGCACCTATATAATTTGATGCTTGATTAAAAATTTTAAGTATAAAATTTTGAGAGTAAGTATGTACTTTTATGTTAATTTTTTTAAGAAAGAAATTTTTTTTGTTGGAATAATAAGTCTCAATTTAATCTAATTAAATCATAACTTAAACTTTTTATTAGTTTTTAATATTTATTATAGTGTATTTATTTATTTATAGATATTAAATCTTTATACATTTATTTAGTGAATATTAAGCATAAAAGGGCTGATTGCACATGATCTGTTGTATTTTTTCCGTAAGTTATCAACAAAAATAATTATATTTTTATCATGTATTATACACAAATATATATATATATATATATATATATATATATTCACTAATAGATTCGGTTCTTCAGTTTAGTAGTTTAGTATGATTCGGTTTACTAAATTATTTATCTAATTAACTTCGGTACAGTTCAATATTTTTTAAGTTTCGTACTTAGTTTTAGTCCATCCCTTTATAAATCACTCAGCATAAAAAGGTGACATATTTTACCACATATTAATTAGTGAATAAGGAAGCTCAAACTCAAAATTTATCCTATTTATAACACTAAATATAATATAAATGCCAACTAAATTAGGTCTGATTGGCTGTGGATAATAGAATTTAAACTGTACAGCTAATTTTTTTTTTAAAAGCAACTACTGCAGTATTCTTTTACAGGCAGTTAATTGTCAGTTTTTAAATGATAAAAATTCTTATCTATATTGAATATAAGACATCGAACTATATGATTTATAATATAAAAATATATGTCTAATTTTTATTGACTAAATATAAATCACTTAGTTGATATGTAATAAATTCTACCTTAAAATGTAATACGCATGGCATAGAGAATCTCTTGTTATATCCGTTGTGCATTAATAGGTGGGAAAAAAATACATTATAATTCCTGGCGTGTCAACAATTTTTTTTTTTCACTGATTGTCCTTATACATCTTTTCTTTCTGTATTTTGGAAATATCTTTGATCGAATAGATTCAGGCTTTGAGTGTTAATATCTCTATTAACTTTTGATAATAATCTCCCTTGATTTACGTACTTTTATAAATATATAATCTCATTAGAATATATTTTTATTTTTCCTGGTATCTAGGAAGACAATGATGGGTTCTGTTCCAGAAATGAAGGAGCCCTTTTCAGCAATCTTGGAAGAGAAATGGAAAGAACTGTACAAATATTACAATAAAAACCCTCAAAACGTGATGATTCCAATAACAGTAACTAGGGATACTGCACTTCATATGGCAGTGTATGGCCAAACGTCTTATCCTCTCCAAGAAATACATGAATTAGCTCGAAAGAACAATGTTGATCCTTTATTATCAATGAAGAATGTGTACGGAGACACAGTGCTTCACGAAGCAGTGATGACCCGGAACTACGGGGCAGTAGAGTTTATAGTTCAGCAATGTCAACAACTAGTTCAAGCAACAAATGAATTTGGCATGACTCCATTGTATATAGCTGCTTCATTTGGCAACACAAAATGTGTCAGAACTTTGGCCAAAAAACCAGGACAAATTATTGATGGAAGCTTGTCCCCAGTTCACGTCAGGAGGAATGATTCCACAACTATTTTTCATGTCGCCATCAGTGGAAAACACTTCGGTTTCGTTCCCTCTCTTTCTTTCTCCATCTATAAATTCCTTCTTAACGCTTGCTATATATTTTAACTAACATTAATTTGCATTTGGATGCAGGAACAGCTTTGACGTTACTAAAATTGGATAAATCACTTGGGAACTTGAAGGACTCTGAGGGAAGGACTGCTCTTCATCTTTTAGCTGATATGCCATCTGCTTTTAGGAGCGGATACCCCATGAACTTATTTGAGTTGCTTCTATACTCTTGTATGTTTCTCTACTCTTATTTAATTATTATATTTACTTTTTTTTTTTGGAAAATAATTATTATATTTACTTAAATTCAGACAATTCTTGCCACTACACCCAACCCAATGTATTATATCAAATAGTTAGATGTATAATATATAAACATGTGTTTAATTTTTATAAACTAAGTGTAAAACGTTTATTTTATGTATCACATATTCCATCATTGGATGTAATATCCTGAGGTAAGAATACACTAAGTTGCTTGTACAGAAATAGAGACGTAGACATGGAAAACGTGCATAACTATTCATATTGCATGGAGCTGTTTAAGGAAAAAAATTTCATATATAGGTCTTCCGGTGGAAGGCGAAGAAGATGCTAATCAAGAGGAGAAGAATGAGAGGGAAAACGAGGAAAAGAATGGCGGGAAAAGTGCTGATCACCATGAGAAGGCTGGGAAATATGAGGAGAAGATGATCAAAGGTACTTATTTTATATTAATTTAAAAGATTCATTAGTATCTAAAGTAAATCTCACTTCCACAAAAAAATAAATTAAAATGGTCATCTACAAAATTAGAACTCATATATATATATATATATATATAGAGTTTGTAATTTTTTCCTTGATATTTAAAGTTTTTTATTTTAGTTTTCTTTTCACTTTAGTGCCTATCAACTATCAGTAATATTATTTTATAATATTAAAATTATATATTCTAAATAATATCAATAAAAAAGATGAAATAAAATAAAAATCACAAATTATTAAATATAAAAAATCACATTTCATAAACAAAAAAACGTCATGAAACTTTTTTAAATCCAATTATATATATGGTTGGGACAATACAAATACAAATGAATGTTGTATACAATTGGTATAAGATCACACTCATCCAAGACATTAAGGGATATTTGGTTCATACTTTGGAATCAAAATTAGAATCGAAATAGTATTGAATGGGTGTAATCGGAAAGAGAATCAACATCATTTATCATTTAAAATATTTTTATAATTATGTTTTATATATAAAATAATATTATAATTATTTTTATATATTAAAATAATATTATCATTATTTATTATAAAAATATTTTTAAAAGTTATTTATTTACTAAAATATTAATATAATTTTTAAAAAATTATTTAATTTTCAATAAATATTTTTTGTTCAAACATTTTAATAATTATTTTTATTTGATGTATTGTATTGTAGTGTATCACAAACGGGTCCTAATTCATATACATATAGACTGGATGTATTGTATTGTATTGTATTGTATCACAATTGGCATAAGATCACACTCATCCAAGAAACTAATTCATATACACATTAGTCGATTGGCAAGGCAATTTATGTCTAGTTGTTTTTCTTTTCCTATTATTTTCGTTCTCATTGCTTTATTGGAATATAATTGGCATCTGATTTTGTCAGTGTTGAAAGGGTGTCAACTAAAGTTGAGTTGGATTTATATACAAATCTTCAAAATTCTATCTACAGGTACGTATTATATATATATATATATATATATATATTCATGCATGCATGCAGGTAAGCATCCGTGCATGCATGATCTCTGTTTGTTTGATGTGCTTGTCTGACTTCAAATGATCGATATGAACGTGCAGGATTCGTAGAAAGAATGCAGAAAGAAAAACATAGCCATGTATTTGCTTCTAAAATTGCCAAGATACTAGTACAAGATCATTTTGAATGGGATCAACAAATTGAATTACACAACGGCAACAAAGTCCGTGTTCAGCGCCGAGACACGTCAAAAGATGATGATATCGTCAAGATGGAACAAAGCGAAAGTAGTGAAGGAAGAAGGCAAAATTTAGATGAGTGTTGCATCACTAATAAGAAAGGAGGCAAGAAATTTGAAGAACAAAATCCATTGTTTATAGCTACTAGCGGCGGAATTACTGAGATTGTGGATGAAATACTTAAAGTGCATCCTCAGGCTATTGAGCACCTAAATAACACTGGACAGAATTTATTACATGTGGCTGTATTGCATCGGAAAAAGGATATTTTCGACTCTTTAGAGGGAAAAAAAATATTGCGGAAGAGGATGAGCAGAAGAATTGATAATAATGGCCGCACATTGCTGCACCATGTTGCAGACATGCAGCATTACACTCCAGGAACTTTAGCCGGTCCTGCATTCAAGTTGCAAGAAGAGCTAATTTGGTTGGAGGTGATCATTATATATCTATCCTTATCTTGCAAATTTGCCAATGAGATCCTGTGATCAAACTTGTGGCATAATCCTTGCGGTATAACCCGAGGATTGGTGGGACCCATTTATGTCCTATACCCATAAATAATCGATTAAATTTTTTTCTTTCCGCTGACATTAACAATTAACATGTCTGTTTGATCTTATAAAATGAATATCTTACTAATTTATAATAAAGATAATGTTTTATATAGTAACTTGCTACAAGAATAATGTTGTTACAAAAAGAGAAAATATTTTTATATCATAATTTTTCAATTGATGACCCTTATATACATGTCATTTTTATTCAAAAAAATTTTATCTTTTAGTATCTATGATAATACTATTTATTTAGTAAGTTGTTATATATATTATTATCCTTATAATAATTAACATGTCTATAATTCTATAAAATGAATATGTTGCTAAATCCCCCCATCACTTGGTTCAAGTGAAAGGTTATAGATTCAAGTTTTAAAAGAAACATTTGAGTTATCTACTTTGAGCTGAATCATTTTAGCTACCAAATTGGTTCTGTTTTGAGATATTGGGATCCGTTTCCCTTCTCCCTTCATGTCCTGGGCAAAAAAATATCTTGCTAATTTATAATAATCTAATATATATTATGATATTGTTTTTGTGTACAGCGTGTACGAAAGTTGTGTCCCAATTATTATTTCACAAAACAAGACGAAGCTAAGAAGAAGACAGCAAAAGAGTTTTTTCAAGAGACACACAAGGAAATGCTGGAGGATGCCAGAAAATGGATCAAAGAAACCTCGCAATCATGTTCAGCCGTAGCAGTTCTAGTGTCAACTGTTGTTTATGCTGCTGCATATACTGTGCCTGGAGGATCCAATGAACATGGAATTCCCATTTTCGTCCAGTCTCCATACTTCGTGTTTTTCACTATCATGGATGTTGTATCCTTAGCTGCCTCATTGACATCGGTTATGATGTTCCTATCTATCCTCACCAATTCATGTGAATTGGAAGATTTTCGTCACTCTCTTCCATGGAAACTTAACCTAGGCTTCACTTTTCTCTTCTTCTCTATAATCACCACCATGCTTTCTTTCGGTGCTACCATTTTGCTTATCATTCGCGGACGGAAGCGATGGACTACTAGTCTTATTTCTGTTGCTGCTTTTCTTCCTGTGTCTGTATTTGCGCTCATGCAGCAACGACTGTACTTTGCATTTTGGGGAAAATTTGAAGGAATTGTTTAAGCTAATCATCAGGTATTCTGTCATCAATTATTTTCTTCAGAGATTTCGAAGTAGAAGAAAACCTGATGTTACCGAGCCTGAAATCGAAATCTTCTCAAAACCTGATGTTACCGAGCGTGAAATCGAAATCTTGTCAACCTGAAGCTCTTTGCTCTCCTTTGCTTTTATTATTTTCTTACAAAATTTTTAGTTATTCTAGGTACTATTGTGTGTGTAATGGTTTTGATTGGTGAACCTACAGATCCATTTGCGACTATTTTGAAAATATTACCTTAGTGGTTTTTTTATTATTATGTTTTTCATGCTCGGTTTGTGTCATGAATAAAAACTTTCGAAAAAGATATTCACGATATGAATGGCGGGCGTTAAAATATAAGTGACGAGTCCCACCATATAATAAACTAACCAAGTAATTCGCGCTTCGCTGCAGAACAGCAAAAAAGAAAAAAAAAATTAATAAAAGATTTTAAAGTTTCATAATGATAAAAAAAAAATGTCATTCATATGAGTAGATAAATATAAAAGTTTTTACAAACATAATAAATAATGTCCAAAAAAAGAAAACGTTTTTTTTTCCTTCGTAGACATAAATAGAATGTCATTTGCTGGGGCCATCAGATTTGCAAGAAAATTTTGAAAATTTATGTAAGAGAGCGACTACTTTTAGAAATAGAATGAAAAAATTCATGATTAATTTAAATATGGTAAATCAGATTGCATTTGTTCTTATCCTTCATGAGCTTTTTTTCTTTTTAACTTGTTGCTTTTTTTTCTATTAGGCCATCATTCTTTTTTTTTTTATGATCCTTTTTTTTTTTTTTTTTATGATCCTTATTTAAATATGGTATTTTTTTGTCATATGCTTTCAATAAATAAGCATAGTATACACGGCTGGAAATCTGAAAACAAAACACTATTCATATATTAAACACAAAGACCACATTTATATATCAAACACAATGACCGGATTATAATTGACTATGGTTAGAAAGAAAAAGAAAAATATATAAACACCAAACCAAAATGCTAATACATAACATTAAAATACAAAAATTTTAGGGCTCCAATTACAAATTGTTCGCCAACCCACCTAGAGAGATGATTAAATGACCATCTCATTCACAAAATTGATACCCCCTTCCCTGTATAAAAAAAAATTACAAATTGTTCAACAACACACAAAAATAATAATAATAATAATAGTAATAATTAAAGCAAATGCCTAACGGTGCCAACTGAAGCTTTAATTTTCTTCAAAGTCCTGTTAAGCTTTTGACGTCTCCTCAGAAGGCTGAAATAGTTTCGAGAAACTTGATCGTATGCTGCTTGCATAGCATTATATTCAAGGTTAAAGATTGGCCCATTGTTAAGCTGTATAATATAAAGTTTCCTATGATTATAGTTAACTAAGTCAAAGTTGTATATTAATTTCAAATGGTCAACAGCTGCGATTGATGCACTGTTGTGCAAAACACAAGTTCTTCATTATGCTGTTCATCATAAGTTGGTGGAGAATAAATTCCAAAATAGAAGGGATTGGGAAATTAATCTCAGCCATCTCATAAGTTGCCATTTTTTTAATTAAAAAATTAGTATATTAGCCAGAATTAATCGGCATGAAATGAAATTCAACAAATAAATAATATTCCTCTAATAACATGAAAAAATCTTAACAATCAATGTCAGCCCAATCTATATTAATAGGTTTCGGATTGTTGATATAGGGCTTCTATTAATGTATTCAAAGGAAAAAGAGTAAAAATGCTGTTGCTACATAGGACAGCAAAGAGAAAATGCGGTAGGAAAGAAATAGAAGAGAAAGAGAAACAACTAATAAATAACTAATGAAAAAATAGTTAAATGGTAACTTATCATACTTATAAATATTTTATAATAAAGATACTAATTTATAAATTAGTATTATTACATTGTTAAAAAAAATTACAAATATTATATTAAAAATTTAAAGACATAATTATCTACATGGTTTAATTAACTCTTTTGTAATCAACGAAATTTTAAAGGGAAATATTAGCGAGTTATTTAATAAATAATTATATGCCCTTCATAATTAAGTTCATATTAATTAGTGGTAATGAGTAAATACATATATTTTGAAAAAAAACAAACTCACATATAGTAATTGATATGATATGTTACTTGGTATTTTTAAAAAATAAATAAACAAGTTTTTTATTTTTAACTAACATATACTAATAAATAAGAATAATTTTACCAAATAAAAATATTGAACTCGTTCTTCAATCATTTTTAAAAAAAATTATAGATACAATTAATTCAAATTACAAAATGAAGTCTAATTATTTTTTGACTTATATAATGCACTGGAAAGTAAATAAGTATAGAATATTGATTTATTGGAACCAAGTTCGTTCATAATAGATGGGTTAAACTTGTTTAAGTTAAATAAAAGAAAAATACTACCAAATGGTGTTACTAAATGTTACCTTTTCTATAAAGAAAAACTTAGTAAAAGAATAAAAAAATTTCTCACAAAGATAAGAAAAACGAGAAAATGAAAAGATACGTTATTTTAGGTTATGATCAATGAATAACTTTTATTTTATAATTTTGCTCTCTGACTATATATATTATTGGCTGATCAAAAATCTTTTTTTTGTTTCCATTATCTGCAAATTGATGAAATTTAATACAAAATTTAAATTTATATTAATTATTTAAAAGATTAATTTCTTCATAGGATCCAACCATATATTAGTGCGGCCTGGTTCTGTTCAGAAAATACAGTTCTCCAAAATTGCTTCAAAATATCGGAGATTTCAAAATTAATCCTTTGGAATTGCTCCAAATTTTTAGTTTAGTACAATTTAGAAATTAACGTTTTCGGTTTAATTTGGTTCAGAGATTGGTTCATCTATGGTTTAAAAAATAAATAAAGATATAATTTGAATTAAACTATTAAACTATGAATAATTTTGTAATTTTATCATAAAATTAAATATTTTTATAGCTTTATTTCTCATTATTTTTACTTTAAAAAATTTATTATAATACATTCTAATATACCATACAATTAATATAACTTTTTTATAAAAATTTATAAAAATAATATATATCATAAAATAATAATAAAGATATAATAACTATAAAAAAATATATTATATTATAATTTTATTATTGAAGGTGAATTTAAATTTTTCAATATAAATTATATTATAATATTTGTTATAATCCGAATTTTTAATTAATTATTATATTTAAATGTAAAAATTAATTAGTGTTAATTATTTTTTGATTATTTATAAAATTATTATTATTTGTGTAGTTTTATTAAATTTTGATTAATTGTTAGTGTATAAACATTTTGGGAGAAATTTAGATTTTAAAATATTAGAGTATTATTATTATTTTGTAAAAAAACAAAGTACAAAATGATTGTTTCCCTTTTTCTTTTTTTCCTTTTTTCCTTTCTTTTCCCTCTTCCCTTTTCTCCTTCCCACCCGACACCACCACCGCCACCACTATTGTCCAACCCTCATCACCACACTGTCACCTCCACTTGACGATGCCACCAGTAGCAGCAGCTGCTCCTCCTCCCCAACGTCACTCCCCTCGCTCTCTTTTTTCTTTCTTCCTCGGTTTCCTTTTATTGCCGGATTGTTCAAGGGCTCACCTGCGATGATTCCGACCACTCCAGCTTTCGCTGCCAGTCTTGATCGAAAACTCTTCCTCTGGGCTTCATTTCTCCTCACTCAATTCATCCAAGTAACAACCTCAATTTTGAGAAATTGTTTTTAGGTTAATTTTGGTTATTTTGTTAAATTAAGCTTGAATTTGATTTAATTAGATATAGTTGCTTTGAGATAACATGTAATTGAGGTTGAGATCTAGCTAATGGTAATTTTTAATTATTTTTTATTTTTTCGGGTTCGAATTACTGTTCATGTAACTGTTTTGGCCTGGAAAACTTTATATTTTTATTAAATTCTACTAATTATGTAGAGTAAACTTTGTTAAGGAAATTTTATGAAATTATGTATAGAATTTGAGATATGAATTTTTAAAGATTATGTATAAATATGTATTTTTGAGAAAATATTAGAAATTGGTAAATTATTTTTATTTTAATTAAAATTGTTGTTAATTATTCTGTTTTAGACTATTTTGACTAATAGAAGTGTAAAAAATAATTTTTATAATTATTTTCCAATTATTAATTATTTAGTAGTTATTTTGGGAAATATATGAAAAATAGATTTATTTATTATTTTTGAGCCTAAAAGAGCATATTATTATTTTTATGATAATAATAAGTGATTTTAATAATTATTCACTATTTATAATAATTTATTTGAAAAATGGAAATTTTATGCTATTAATGGATTTTATTAGCAATTATTATTTATAAACTAGAATTTTATTATTTATTTGGAAAATAAATTGCTTTAATATTTTTATGATATTTTTTGATGAAACTATCGAATTTTTAGTAGATTTCTCGTAAAACGTAATATCAGGTCTGTGTTTGATTTTGAGTGTTTTTAAGATCAAGTTTTAGATCGATTCTTTTCTTAGAAATCTAAAATATATAAGATTAGGATTTTTATCCTAATTATTTTATTATTATTTTTTATAGTTGTACCAATTCTAAGACCTACAATGCAGGGCCAGTTAAGTCATCGTAGAGGAGTACATGAAATAACCCTATTTTTAAATTAATTTATTTTAAAATGAGATATGCAGTATTAATAAATTCAAAAGTTATATTTGAGTATTTTGTTATTTTATAATTAATATTTATTATTTTATGTTTAATTATGATTTTCTACATAAATAGTTACTTTGAGACTTATTATTCTGGGTAATTAAATTACGTTATTTATAAATACAACTTTGAATAATATGATCTTGATAATATTCAATTTAGCACATTATTTTTTTTAGTTATTATATATATAAATATACACATATAAAATTAGGGTTATTAATATTTTAGTGGTTATATATGTATAAGTATGTGTGTGTATATATATATATATAAATATATATGTATATATATAGTATATATAATTTAGAGGTTAATATACATGTATATATAATTATTAAAATATAAAGTATATTATAATATATATATATATATATATATATATATATATATATACAAAAACACCAAAAACGCAGCACCCCTTCCTCACCCCACACGACATCTCTGACCACCATCCTCACTACACCTCCCTCACCTTTGACCGTCACCCACCGTCTCCTCCACCTTCTCCCTTACCTCCAATCGCCAGCAGCGTCGTCGGCAGTGCAGGAAGCCGGAGAAGCCGAGAGTTGCCATCAAAACCGACCAAGTTCCATCCGACCACCATTTCACGTCATTCCAGTGCCATTATCCTTCTCTTGCACTGCTGAGACCAATTCCAAGCTTAGTTTAAGCTTTGATCTTAGTTTGGTTGAGTTTTTGGTTGGTTTTTATTTTGAGCTCTAGGGTTTCAAAATTTTTTTTTAGCTTGATCTAGTTTGATTCATGAAAAATCTCTTTACAAATGTGATTCCTAGTAGCTCATTCTACCTCTATGAATTTTTGTATGATTTTTAGAATTTATTTTGATTTTTGTGAATTTTTGAATATTTTATTATTATTTTATTAATTTTCATAAATTAATTATTAAAATTATAAATTTGGTATTTTTGGTGTTATTATGAGTTAATATTAATTTTAGAATAAATAAAATAATTTTTAAGGATATTACATAATTTTTATGAATTTTTAGAATTTATGTGAAAATTAAATAATTAGGTTAGAGTTGGATTTTTGTTGGAATATTGGTTTAAATATGTTTTTTAATTAATATTAATAATATATATGTTGAGAAAATAATTTTTAGGCATTTTTATAATTTTTAGGGCATTTTTTTTAGTAATAATAGTATATTATGCATATTTTGTATTATAGGGGTAAAAATGTAATTTTGTGCTAATTATAGCTAAATAATATATTGTAGTTGGTTTTAATAATATTTAAGGAATTAAAAGAATTTTTACAAGTTATTTACTATTTTTGACTAATCAACACTAATTTTTGAAAATTATGTTCAATTAATATATTATGTATTATTTTTGAGTATTAGGTGAGATTTGGATAGTTTGGTATTAAATTATGAATTTGATAGTATATATATTTATTGTAGAGATTTATTAATAGGAGTAATTAATTTTAGGTTATATTTATTTTTTGATAATGAAATGTAAGTTTGGTTATTTAATTGTTGAATAATTGATATTTTATATTAGTATATATGTTTGTGAAATATTATTTTTTTTAACTTTAATGAGAAATGATTTTTTAAGTTATGGATATTTAAATGTAATATATATTTTTGGGAATTAAATGATTTAATTATTAAACCAAGTTTATTATAAAGAAAATTTAAGTATTTAATTTGATTTAATTTCTATAAAATTTAAGTTGCCTATTTTCACATTCTTTTAAAATAAATTTTGTTATGTTTGGTTGCGTTTGTGATCTCAGTTAGTGCTAAATGTAGTTCTGGGAGCCCGACTCGAGTGTGAATATCTGTGAATACTAGAAGTCCGTTTTTCTATGCAGGAATGGCTCTACCTTTGATAGGGAGACTTTGTCAAAATTTCGATAAATTTTCTCGTAAAATGTGATATCTTTCGTAAATTTCTAGCATAAATTAGGGTATTCTCATATCGAGTCTTATCCAGTTTTTCTCAAGTCATTATAGAGTCTCATAATTTTATTAATTTCCCTTCATATTTCATAAGTATGATTTTAAAAATAAATATATATTTTTTTTTCAGAGAGTTCCGAAGCGGGAGTTTCTGGATTGAGGTAAACGCGCAGTCGTCAGTCATCTCGCTCATCCTGTAAGTTAATGAATTGATATGTACGTGTGTTTTCCTTAAAATTTTGCATGCGCTCATATTTTTAGTATTGCTTACATTATTGAAAATTTTCATTGCAATGTATTTATTCATTTATTTATTTCAAAATTAGTTTTAAGAAATTTTGATAGAACAAGCTACCTGGTGGGTTTCACCAGGACCGTGTGCACTTGGTGGAGATTAAGAGATGGATCCAAAATATGTATGACTTATGGTTATAAACTGGAACGGGTGCCTCAGTAGAAGCTTTGCTCTCGGGCATTGCTAGTGATGTGAAAAGTTAAAAATGGACTAGGATGGGTGCCTCGATTGATGCCTTAGCTCTCGAGGACCGCCAATGCCATGTGTTTGGATTAAGTGGATGAGTGCGGCTTGATGTCTCAATTGATGCCTTTACTCTCGGGGACCCGTAGTCTAGTTAGATTAAGTGGGCCTAATTGGCCATTTAGAATTGGGTTTAGGGTTCTACCGAGATTTTTCAAAAGCTGTATATGTACATATATATATATATATATATATATATATATATATATATATATATATATATATATATATATATAATAAATTATTTTGATACATCTATACGGTTTTCAAAAGGTTTACAAACTGTACAGCTCTTTTATTAACTTACTCAGTGAGGTCTGACTCCCCTTAATTTTTTTATTTTTCAGGAGTTTAGGACCTTGCTATTAGACCTACTTCTCTTCGTTGTGTAGTATCATCACAGACTATTCTGCGTAAGTCTACTTAGTTATGTTGTGTTTACTTTTATGTACTGCAATAGAGAAAACTGTTTAACTGAATGTTTTATTCGGGTGTATTATGTACTTATGATATTGTATAACTGATGTTTATTTATGGTATGTACTACGATGCTATGGCTTAAATTATATTAAGAAAAATCAGTTTGATAATGTGTGTTGAATTTAAAATATTTATTGTAAGGATTCAAAGTTTTTATTTTATTTTATTTTATTCCGCATTTCTTTTAAGGCTTACTACGGGATTCAGTAACTTTATACTTTCTCATTCCCTAGTGCCGGTCACGTGCCCTGGGTTCGGGTCATGACAGTGCACTCCACCTGTCAGTTATTATTATATGTATACATTACATGTAGAGTTTTTATTATTGGCATCCATATTTTCTTTATAAATGTGAATTTATTTATCCTATATTGCATTAAATATTAATTGTTATCGTTATTATATATATGTTTGCATATATATATGAAGGTGAATATTTAATTGTGTAATTTTGATATTGTTCATATTTAATATAACTTTATTATTTTATTTTTGATATGATATTTTGGAGAATGGTAGTACAACGTGTTACCTAGTGAGTTATACTAGGACTGTTGTGCAGCAATACGCTAGATGCTAGGCTATAAATTTTTATTAACATGAGATATGATTAAATTAAATATTGAGATGTGTGGTTAGAGAGTGGTGTGACTATGGAAGCTCGGTTGACTGAGTGTCTTGGGGTCAGTCATACCGGTAGTGAGACTGCGGAAGCTCAGTTGACTTAATGTCTCAGAGCCAGTCCACTATCAAATTTGAGAAGAGAAATGTTTTTGGATTTAAGTGAGCTTATTAGCTAGTAAGGTTCAGTGTTTGAGGTTACGAAATATTTTAGCATTTTGCTCCGGTCCTCCACCTAAATCTTTGTCACGACCCAAAACAGGGGTCATGACCGGTGCTAGGGAATAGGAATTCTTTTGAATCTAAAACTCGTAGCAAGCCTTAAAATAAAATAAAATAAAAGCATGCAATAATAATAATAACATAAATAAAATATTTTTACAACGGAATAAATCTCATAATTAAAATAAGTATAATCCACTAACTTGTTTAAATAAACAAACTCATATTATGTATATAAATAATCCTTTAATACAATCTCAGTTCAAATCTTTAGAATACAAATCTTATACAATCATAGTACATAAATCTCATGACTTAACTATAACTACCGTAGTGTCTAGAATATAAAATAAAATCAAGTAAGCAGTTTACATAGTAAAGCCGGGGTGAAAGAAATCCGGCGTATTGGTCTGCTACTGAGGTCTGAAGACGTAGACTCTCTTGAAAAATAGTCAACGGAGGGGAGTCAGACCCTCATTGAGTGAACTGTTATAATATATATACATGCATATCTAAATGACAATGCACACATTCAATAGTATACATAATAAATATATATACAGGCAAAAATCACACAGATGCAGTAAAATCATTTTATATAAATATTAAGAAATACATCCGTATATGAAGGATCAAATAGAATCCTAGAAAATCGCAACCTTAAAACAGTGTTAAACAACACTCTAGCCATACAGGCTCACTTATTCCAAATAATTTTACTTGTTCCATTTGGACAGTAGACTGGCACCGAGACACTTGGTCAACCGAGCTCCAGCAGTCTGACTGTCAGTGTGATTGGCCCGAGACACTTGATCAACTAAGCTCTAGCAGTCTGACTGTCAGTGTGATTGGTCCCGAGACACTTGATTAACCGAGCTCCAGCAATCATACTCTCAAATCACATCACACATCAAATCAAATCAATCTGATCAATATCCACAAATAGGTTAGTAATATAGCCTAAATGCTATCGTCGTATCGGTACGTACTCGATCCTAGTGCTGCCCACTAGGTAGCACGTTCTATTGATATCCTTCATTATTATATAAAACATACATTCATAAAACAAATGATGCATGATATTAAATAAAATAACAATATAAACCATATATATACTAGAAATATACAAACAATAAATCAAGTATATTTTGAGTATATACATGTCAAATAAATTCAATTTAATTATAAAATAAACCAGAAATATACTTAAAAATATTTTAGGTATAATTCATTAATAAAACATGCATATAATTTAAAATGTATCAATAATATACTAATAATATACCAAAAATAAATCTAGGCAATAATTAAACCATTTATGCATAATTTATAAAATAAATCATACATTTCTAAAACATGCAATACTAATACAAGTATATATAGAATAACAACTCACAGTTATTGCGCTCCTCAAGACAGGTCCTACGGGCCTGGTTTACTAGGCCTCGGTCTCGGCGCAAACTAATCAAACAAATGACAACATGAAATCAAAATAAATCTAATGAAAATTCTAAAGACTCGATCTAGAATTTTAGACACAGAATTACAATAGGAATTCGACTGGACATTATGTTTTACGAGAATTCTATCAAAAATCCGGCAGAACCTCCCCTGTAAAACGGACATCTCTCTACTCAAAGAGTAGAGCCAGTCCTGCAAAGAAACACACTTCGAATAAATACAGAACACAATTCCTCGGTCAAACTCCAAACTACAATTCTACCGAACGAGGTCCACAACTCACGAAATAATATTGAACACATGAAAAATATCAAAAATATCAAAAATGCCCTTCAATACTCAAAATATAGCAATTTAGTTATTTAAACGCTAAAAAATATTTATTTTACCGATAAATACATAAAAATCCTAATTTTAAATAAAATATTATTAAAAATTGGAAATTCTCAATAAATTCATAAATATTGACCAAAATACATTTTATAAATCCAAATTACATAATTAACCCTAAAACTTACTAAAAATCAATAAAAACTCATTTATTTAGAATATCGTATATTATATATAATTTCAAAATAATTTACGAAAAATAGTTTTAATTAGTTAAAAATACTAAATAATTTTTAGAAATCATTTTTATACCTCAAATAACTAGTAAAACCAATTTAATTATATTTTTCGCCAATTTAGTATCAAATTACCAAAATACCCCTAATTACGTAAATTCACTATAAATGTTCAAAAATTCACCAAAAATAGTATAATTACTCAAAATTAATTTCTCAACATATAATCCAATAATATCAATAAATATACTCAATTAACCAATTAATTTCACTAAAACACATAATTAACCTAATTTTCTAAAAATTACATAAACTAAATAAATTCAAAATAATTATATAAAATTCACAAAATTTAAAAATAAATTTCTAAAATTCATTTTAACACCTATAAACACCATAAAACACAATTTCATAATTTAATTAATTAATTTTCGAAAATTAGAAAATATTAATAAAATAATAAAAAATTCACAAAAATAAAAATAATTCCCAAAAATTCCAAAAAAAATCATAAAGCTAGAATAAGCTACTAGGATCAATTTTTGTGAATTAATTTTTCTTTAATCAACCAAATCAGATCTCAAAAAAAATCAAAAACCTTAGTAGGCCGAAATTGTAAAATCGAAACCTAGGGAAATCTAGACCATTTCAAGTGAAACAAAACTTGGAAATGCACTCACCAGAGCTCAAGAAAGACATAGAGACTAGTGGGGCTCGAAACAGTGGCCGGAATCACATCGATCGGAAGTTAGGATCAATTTTTTGGCTTCTCAGTTTAACAGTGTTCACCAGCGTCGGAGAGGGTGGCTGAGCTGTTGAAAATGGTGGTGGCACACCGGAGGGCACACCGATGAGAAGAGGTAGGAGTTGCAATGGCCGGATGGGGAAGAAATCGATCGGGAGGAGGAAGAAGAGGAAAATGGCAAAATGGTAATTATCTCAAACTTTATTTTTGATAATGATAATATATGTATATATGTATATATATATATATCTCACTTATTATTTTAATATATAAATTAACACACACAATAAATGTCCACCACACACTTTAATAATAATATATATACACATATACATATATACATATATACACACATTTAATTAATTAATATTAAAACTATATAATATAATTTAATTAAATTAAATGACCCTAATTTTACTTTAAATGCATGTATGTATATGTATTTTGTTGACACTTTAAAATCATGCATGAACTCATGCAAATTCATAAAATCGTTTAAAATAATTAATATTTAATTATTTACGTCTTAATTTCTTCGAAAATAAAATTCCCAGAAAAATTTTACGTAAATCTCTTAAAATAATATAAAATAATTAAAAATGACTTTAATAAATAACACACTCATTAAATAATCATAAATATCTATAAAAATTCTTAACACTGCATATCCCGATGCAGTTTAAAATTATTTAAAAACTCGAGATATTACAATCTTACTACATTTATTTGTTTGTTATAAAATGTAATTGCGAGTATTGTATGAAATGTGTGTATAAATTACATAAATATAAATATAAAAATATTATATTGATACTTGATTGTTTGTATGCCTAGGTTGTATGTATATATATAATAATAATTCACTCAGTGATGTCTGACCCTCTCAATTATTTTTCAAAATCCTTCTCATCAGACTTCTCGTATAATTCTTTTCGCCAGACACTTTCTTCATCGGCTGACTTATATAAATTTTAAACTATCACTTTTTTTATTAATAGAAGTTGCAGTAGTAATATGTCTTGTTGTAGCATGCTATATGGTTATTGACTGAGACTTTGTGTTTGAATATTTGTATGAAAATATTTTATTATGATATATATATGGAGATTTCTTTTTGATTTAAAATGTTTTAATTCTAAAGCATATTTGTGGTTACACTTTGTTGACATTTTATATTTTAGGCTTGTTACGGGTGTCAGATTTTTGTAAATTACTGTTTCCTAATGTCGGTTATGACTTTCGGGTTTGGATCGTGATAATGTTCTGAAATGCTATTTATTAATTTAATATTTATTTTGTGATTTAAAATAATTTGATTGATGAGTGTAATTTTTATTTCAAATAATTAAAATGACAATATTTTAGATTACATGTTAAATTGTCCAATATTAATAAATTGAACATAATTATTGTAAAAGTCGTTTTACAATATAATGTTAATCTTTATAATATATATGTATATAAAACTCTAATTCTATTAAATTATTAATTCTAGTTTCAATTTTTTAGTTGGTACAATTCAGAGTAGTTCAGGTTAAATCTCGATTCAGAAAATTTACATGAGGAAATGGAAAAAAAAAAAGAAGAGAAATAAAAAATTAAAAGAAAAAAGAAAAAATAAGAAAAGACGGAGAAAATAAAAATTAAAAGAAAAAAAGAAGAGAGAATAAAATAAAGAGAATAAAAATAAAAAAGAAGAATATGAGAAAAAAAAAAGAAAAAAATAAAGTAAAAGGAAGAAAGGGGCACCCTATAATTAAAAGGCATACAAGTATAATTAAGTTCGGCAAAATTAGTAAGTAATGAAAAATTGAGTTATTTTAGTTGATAACATTTAAAAAGAGCCCTTTTTTGTAAAAATTCCTTTTGTCTAGGGTGTATTTCAAGAGTCGAGTTAAAGAATTATTTAATTTAAATTCAATTTAATTTCTAAATTTGAAATTAAAATTTAATTTAATGTGTCATTTGTTCCATGAAAAATAAGATAAAAATCAGAATTAAATTGAGTAATTCTAATCTTTTGCGTTTGGTTCGTTAAAATTTTGTATTAAAATGAAATTAGATTCCTCCATCAACATGAATCATCCTTTTCTTTTGGGGGTAAAGAATGAATTCTCATTCTCATAAAAATTAAGTCAAACTAATTATAAATTGGTTAAACATTTATATATATATTTTTTTGAAACAATGACATAAAATATATAAATTAATAAATATAATTATTTAATATATTTTTGTAATATCCCGTAATTTTTAAATATTTTTATACTGCATCGGGATATGCAGTGTTAATAATTTTTTACATTATATAATGTTTTTACGAGTTGATATGTATTTAAAACCTATTTTATTATTGTGTATTATTTACAGTGATTTACGTAAAATTTTTCCAGGACTTGCATTTTCGGGGAAATTTTCACTTAAATAATTTATTATTAATTATTTTAAATATATTTTCGGACTTGCATGAACTCATACATATTTTAAAATACTAAACACCGGGTATACGTGTAATTATTTATCTAATTAGGGTTTAATATATTACCCTAATATTTTATTAATTAATTATTTGTTCTATTGTTATTTAATTATTTTTAATTAATATTAAATTTTAAAATCTTAAATATTAAGTGTGTGGATGTGATTTCTTTCAAATATTTTATTAAAATTATTTTTTTTCTTTTTTTTCTTTTTCTTTTTCTTTTTCTTTTTCTTTTCTTTTCTTTTTCTTGTCCTCTCTTCTTCTCCTTTCTTCTTCCTTCCCGTGCCCGATCACCAGCCACCGCCTGCAACTGCCGTTTCCCTACCGTCGGTGTGCCGCCAGCAGCTCCGCCTTCCTCAGCCAGCTGCTCCGCCGCCCCAAGCTTCTTCCCCGGCGCTGGCTAGCCCCATTTTCCCCATTTTGGCCGAAACTTCCTCTCCTCGCCGTTGACCACGATTCCGGCCACCATTTTTGACACTGCCTGTCTCTTTCTTCTCCTTGAGCTCCGGTGAGTGTGATTCTAGCTTTGGTTCGAGCTTAAATGGTCTTAATTTGCTTAGGTTTCAAATTTCCCATTTCGGCCATATTAGGGTTTTTGATTTTTTTGAGCTTCGAATTGATTGATTCATGAAAATTTCCTTCCCAAATGTTGATCCTAGTAGCTTAATCTTCATGTATGAATTTTTTTAGAATTTTTGGAGATTATTTTGATTTTTGGGTATTTTTGAATATTTTAATATTATTTTCTAATTTTCGGAAATTAATTATTTAAATTATGAAATTGTATTTTATGGTTAAATTAGTGTTGAAATGAATTATAGGAATTTATTTGGAATTTTTATGAATTCCTAAGTATTTATTTTGAATTATTGAAGTTTATGTAATTTTGGGAAATTAGGGTTCATTATGTTTTTAATTGAATTTAATTTTTTAATTGAGTTTAATTATTGATAAATATGTTGAGAAAATTAATTTTGGATAATTATACTATTTTTGGTGAATTTTTGAAGTAATTATAGTATATTTATATATATAGGGGTATTTTGGTAATTTTACCCTAAATTGGCTAAAAATGTAATTTAATTCGTTTTAATAGGTATTTAAGGTATAAAAAATGATTTCTACAAATTATTTGGTATTTTTAACTAATTAAAACCTATTTTTCGTGAATTATTTTCAATTATATATATATAATATACGATTTTTCTAATAAAATGAGTTTCTATCGGTTTTTACAGTGTTTTAAGGTTAATTATGTAATTTCTACTTTTAAAATGAATTTCTATGTTATAAGGATATTTTTGGTATTTCTGGAATTATTCTGTGTTTGTGGACCCCGGTCGGTAGACTGTAGTTTGGAGTCTGACCGAGGGGTTGTGGTTGAGTAGTTGAGCCTGTTTTTCGAAGTGTGTTTCTTTGCAGGGTCGGCTCTACTCTTTGAGTAGAGAGATGTCCGTTTTACAGGGGGAGGTTCTGTCGAATTTTCAGTAGAATTCTCGTAAAACGTGATATCCGATCGATCCCTAATCCTGTTTCTGTAATTAATACTCTAGATCGAATTCTAGGATTTCTGTTAAGGTTATTCTGATTTTTGTCATTATTGTTTGTTTAATTGTGCCGAGACCGAGGGCTAGTGGACCAGGCCCGTCGGACCCATCTCGTGGAGCGCACTAATTTGTGAGTTACTATACTATATATATATGCTTTAGGATGCATGATTTAGAAATATATGTTTTATTTTGATTAAAATGCATAGATAATGTGATTTGTATTTAAGTATATTTTTGGTTTATTTTTGGTATATATTAAATTATGCATGTTATGTAAATAATATATATTTAAAATGTTTCTAAATATATTTCTAGCTTATTTTACAATTTGATTGGATTCGTTTGACATATATATACTCGAAATATACCTGGTTTACTTTTGATATATTTCTGGTATATATATGGTTTATATTGTTATTTTATTTAAATTCATGCATCATTTATTTTTGTGAATGAATGTTTTATATTTATTAATGAAGGATATCGATAGAACGTGCTACTAGTGGGCAGCATTAGGACCGAGTACGTACCGGTGCGCTTATAGCATTTAGGCTATACTACTAACTATTTGTGGATATTGATTGAATATGATTATTTGATGTGTGAGATATGGTTTGGAGGTGTGATTGCTGGAGCTTGGTTGACCAAGTGTCTCGGGGCCAATCACACTGACAGTCAGACTGCTGGAGCTCGATTGACTTAGTGTCTCGGGGCCAGTCTACTATCCAAATGGATTAAATGGATATATTTGGATTAAGTGAGCCTGTATGGCTAGAGTGTTATCTAACACTGTTTGAGGTTTCGATATCATAGGGTTCTATTTGATCCTTCATAAAAGATGATTTTCAATAAAAATATATAAAATGAATTTATTGCATCTGTGTGAATTTGCCTGTATATATACATATTATATATATTGTTGACTGTATGCATTGTCATTAGTATGCATGTATATATATTATAGTAATTCACTCAGTGAGGTCTGACTCCCCTCCGTTTACTATTTTTCAGGAGAGTCAACATCTTCAGACCTCAGTAGCAGGTCCATACGCCGGATTTCTTTCGCCCTGGCTTCTTTGTGTAAACTGCTCACTTGAGTCTTATTTTTATAATCTAAACACTGCAGTAGTCATAAATTAATTGTGGGATTTTATGTATTTTATTTATGTGAGATATTGCATTATTGAACTAGATTTGTATTAAAAGATTTATATATATATGAGGTGAGATTTGACTTAAATCCAGTTGGTGAAAATAATATTATGATATTTATGATTTTCATTTCTGCTGCATTTGATATTGTTATTATTATTATTGCATGTTTTATTTTATTTTTAGGCTTGCTATGGGTTTCGGATTCGAAAGAATTCCCGTTCCCTAGCGCCGATCATGGCCCCTATTTTGGGTCGTAACAAAGTTGGTATCAGAGCGGAGTTCTGTGTCAGGGCTTAGTTTTGTGAGTTGTGGCCTTAGTTTTCAGAGTTGTGTTTTCTGTTGAACTACTGCAGTGAATTAGGTTCGAGTACGTCTTGATAAGTATTCCTTGCTTAGTTTTCTGTGTTATTCCTCTGTTGTCTGTTTTGTCTGAATCTTTTCGTTTGTCTTTTCAGTATGAGGAGGCGAGCACGTGTTGCTCCACCGGTCGTTGAGGCTGAGGATGATGAGTCTTTTCAGGACGAGGTTTTACCTCCTGAGCAGCCAGTTAGACGTAGAGGTCATGGCAGGGGTAGACCTCGAGGAGCGGCAGGGTCGCCGTAGGCAGAGAGAGTTACAGGACGAGGAGCCTGTTGAGCCTGAGTTTGATATTCCTGTTCCTCCAGTTGTTCAGCCTGTTCAGCCTGCCTATCAGCAGGGTATGTCTGACCCTAAGGCAACTTTGTTCTATGCCCGATTTGGCAGGATTGCTTTCGATGGTACTTTCGATCCGTTAGATTTTCTGCACGCGATCGAGACTAGGACTCGGACTGCTCATACCGAGTACCAGCGGATCATGATTGTCGAGGTTTTCTGTTGAGGGACCAGCCTTAGATTGGTTCATTCAGATGATCCAGCCCTATATGATGACAATGACCTGGGCTCAGTTCCAAGAGCGATTTATGAGGAGATTTTGTCCAGAGCCTCTTCGTTTGAGCTATCGTCTCTGTTTGACCAGTATTTCTTATGGAGATCAATCTGTAGAGGAGTACACCCGAGAGTTTCTTCGTCTGGGTAGATATGCAGAGGATCTGATGCGAGATCAGTATTTTACGATCACTACCTATGTTACTGGTTTGGGTTCTGCTTTTGCTGGTATGCCTACAGCAGGCCTTACTCTCGAGTCTGTGATTGAGTTAGCCAAGGAGATTGAGTTAAGGCTAGTTAGGCAGGGAGCGATGCCTGATTATTACCAGCTGGGAGTTCAGTCGAGTGGATTGTAGGCTACTTCGTATTCGAGTTTTCATGTTGGTTCGAGTAGTCAGCAGCGAGGTCCGACTCAGCAGAGTCAGAGACAGTAGCAGCGAGTGCATCGGAGCAGTAGACATGGCCGTAGAGGTCAGCGTAGATCGTTCAGATTCGGGTCAGGTGCTTCGAGCAGCAGCAGTGGTCGCAGTTCTGGATCAGCAGCCAGTGTTTGCCAGACTTGCGGTAGAGTCCATCAGGGATCGTGTTATCTGACACCACTGACATGCTTCAGATGCTGGCAGACAAGACATTTTGCTAGATCGTGTCCTTACTCCAGATATCAGCAACCGCAGATTTCATGATTCCCACAACAGTCGATTGCTAGTGCTGCACCCGTGCCATTTCAGTTACCACCAGCCCAGCATCAGAGTTCCACTAAGTTTGTTCCACAACAGAGTCATGGTAGAGGTACTAGAGGAGGTGCCAGAGGTGTTGGCCAGGCTTCTACCAGTCAGCAGGGAGGTCGAGGCAGGCCAGATTCTTCCATCTCACTCAGTAGGATGCTCAGGCATCTAATGCAGTCGTGGCAGGTATTGTTTTTGTTTGTTACCTGGATGCATGGGTTTTATTTGATCCGGGTGCCACGCATTCGTTTGTTTCTTCTGTTTTTGCTTCTAAATCTTGTTGGCAAGCTTCGAGGATGGCTTTTCCTTTATCTGTTGTCACTCCTCTGAGCGATTCCTTGGACATCGATATTGTTCTTTCTGGTTGTCCAATTCTCGTAGGAGGTAGAGAATTACCCGCTGATTTGATTTTGTTGGATGTGATGGAGTTTAATGTTATTCTAGGAATGGATTGGTTATCTCAGCACTATGTCGTGGTAGATTGCAAGAATAAAGAGGTGACTTTTAGAATTCCTGGTGAAGGAGATTTTAAGTTTGTGGGTGATAGGAGTTCAGCACCTCAGAATCTTATTTCTGCTATTACGGCTAGGAAGTTGTTGAGGAAAGGTTGTCAGGGGTATTTGGCATTGGTCAGGGATACTTCAGTGGAGAAGTTGTCACTCACAGATGTCCCTGTTGCTTGTGAGTTTCCTGATGTTTTTCCCGAGGAGTTGCCAGGTTTACCACCTCACAGAGAGATTGAGTTCTGTATAGATGTGGTTCCAGGTACTACTCCTATATCTATGCCACCCTACAGAATGGCTCCTGTAGAGTTGAAAGAGTTAAAGGAGCAGTTGCAAGAGTTGTTGGATAAGGGCTTTATTAGACCTAGTGTTTCTCCTTGGGGTGCACCAGTCCTGTTTGTGAAGAAGAAGGATGGTACCCTGAGACTGTGCATTAACTACAAAGAGTTGAATAAGGTAACAGTGAAGAACAAGTATCCTCTCCCGAGGATAGATGATTTGTTTGGTCAGCTACAGGGTGCACAATTCTTTTCTAAGGTTGGCTTGAGGTCAGGTTATCATCAGTTGCGGATTAGTGAAGCCGATGTTCCTAAGACAGCATTCCGCACTCGATATAGCCATTATAAGTTTCTGGTGATGTCTTTTGGTTTGACTAATGTACCAACAGCTTTTATGGACTTGATGAATAGGGTATTCAGACCGTATATGGATCAGTTTATGGTAGTCTTCATTGATGATATACTAGTATATTCAAGGAGTATGGAGGAGCATGTATATCACTTGAGGATTGTACTGCAGACACTGAGAGATCATCAGCTTTATGCTAAATTCTCGAAGTGTGATTTCTGGATGGAGAGTGTTTCTTTTCTTGGACACGTAGTGTCTAAGGAAGGTATTCAGGTTGATCCACAGAAGATTGAGGCAGTATCTGAATGGCCTAGACCTACTTCTGTTACAGAGATTCAGAGTTTTTTGGGTTTAGCCGGGTATTATAGGCGATTTGTGCAGGATTTTTCCAGGATTGCAGCCCCTATGACTCGCTTGACTCAGAAGAATGTTAGATTCGAGTGGTCAGAAGCTTGTGAGAATAGTTTTCAGTTGTTGAAGGAGAAATTGACCACAGTGTCAGTGTTAGCTTTGCCTAATAGTGTGGATAAGTTCACAGTTTACTATGATAACTCTACAATTGGTCTTGGTTGTGTGTTGATGCAGAATGGAAGGGTGATAGCCTATGCTTCGAGGCAGTTGAAGAAGAATGAGCAGAACTATCCTACACATGATCTTGAGATGACTGCAGTGATCTTTGCTTTGAAGATTTGGAGACATTATCTGTACGGGGTGACTTATGAGATATTTACTGATCACAAGAGCCTTAAGTACATTTTTCAGCAGAGAGATTTGAATCTGAGGCAGAGGAGATGGTTGGAACTGTTAAAAGATTATGATTGCGAGATCTTATATCATCCAGGTAAAGCTAATGTGGTAGCAGATGCCTTGAGTAGAAAGTCCTCAGGCAGTCTTACTCACATCAGTATTGAGAGGAGACCATTGATCCAGGAGTTGCATCTATTGGTGGATCAAGGTCTGATGATGAAGATCAGTAGATCAGGTGGACTGCTAGCTCAGTTTAAAGTGCGATCTGTACTGAGGGATAGGATTAAAGCAGCTCAGAGCTGAGATCCTATTCTGGAAGAACTTGCAGAGAATGTCAGAGCAGGGAAGTTCACTGATTTCACACTCGATGATGATGGTGTATTGTGGATCAGTGGTAGATTGTGTGTTCCTGAAATGGATGATTTGAGAGAGGAGATTTTAGAGGAAGCACATTCTACAGCTTACAGCGTTCATCCAGGTGTTACTAAGATGTACCACAGTATCAGAGATTTATACTAGTGGGATGGATTGAAGAAGGATGTCGCTGATTATGTTACGAAGTGCTTGACATGTCAGCAAGTGAAAGCCGAACATCAGAAGCCTTCTGGGAAGCTTCAGCCTCTTCCTATTCTCGAGTGGAAGTGGGAAAGGATAGCTATGGATTTTGTGGTCGGTTTACCTCGTTCGAAGGATGGATACGATTCCATCTGGGTAATCGTAGACAGATTGACAAAGTCTATACATTTCTTGCCTGTGAAAGCCACCTATTCAGTTGCTAGATTGGCAAAGTTATATATGAAGCATATTGTATGCCTTCATGGAGTACCTGTGTCCATTGTGTCAGATAGAGGTTCGGTGTTTACTTCTCATTTTTGGCAGAAGTTGCAGGAAGCGATGGGCACTAGATTGGACTTCAGTACTGCTTTTCATCCTCAGATAGATGGTCAGTCTGAGAGGACGATCCAGACACTGGAAGATTTATTGAGGATGTGTGTCTTGGATTTGGGAGGTAGCTGGGATGATCATTTTTCACTTGTTGAGTTTGCATATAATAATAGCTACCATAGCAGTATTGGCATGGCACCATACGAGGCTTTGTATGGAAGGAAGTGTAGATCCCCTTTGAGTTGGGATGAGATTGGTGAGAGAGCTTTGACTGGACCTGAGATGGTTCAGGATGCTGCAGAGAAAGTCACCGTGATTAAACGAAGATTAGAGACCGCAGTTAGCAGACAGAAGAGTTATGCGGATCCTAGGCGCAGAGATGTGGAGTTTCAGGTTGGAGATTTCATTTTTCTGAAGGTATCTCTGATGAAGGGTGTTATGAGATTTGGTAGGAAGGGTAAGTTAGCACCGAGATATATTGGACCGTTTGAGATTCTGGAGAGAGTTAGTATTATTGCATATCGGTTGGATTTGCCTCCGAGTATGTCACAGGTGCATCCAGTATTTCATGTCTCGATGTTGAGGAAGTATATTTCAGACCCTTCACATGTGTTGCAGCCTGACAATGTAGAAGTGAGTGAAGATCTGACGTTTGTGGAAGAACCTGTGGCGATCGTAGATTATCAAGTTCGACAGTTGCGATCGAAGCAGATTTCGATGGTCAAGGTTCTGTGGCATAGCAACAAAGTTGAGGAGCATACGTGGGAGACTAAAGCTGAGATGCGAGCTTCTTACTCGTATCTCTTTCCTTCTTGATCCTGTTTTTTTTAGAATTCGGGGACGAATTCTTGTAAGGGAGGAAGACTGTAATATCCCGTAATTTTTAAATATTTTTATACTGCACCGGGATATGCAGTGTTAATAATTTTGTATATTATATGATGTTCTTACTAGTTGATATGTATTTAAAACCTATTTTATTATTGTGTATTATTTATAGTGCTTTACGTAAAATTTTCCTGGGACTTGCATTTTCGGGGAAATTTTTACGTAAATAATTTATTATTAATTATTTTAAATATATTTTCGGACTTGCATGAACTCATACATATTTTTAAAATACTAAACACCGGGTATACGTGTAATTATTTATCTAATTAGGGTTTAATATATTACCCTAATTTTTTATTAATTAATTATTTGTTCTATTGTTATTTAATTATTTTTAATTAATATTAAATTTTAAAATATTAAATATTAAGTGTGTGGATGTGATTTTTTTCAAATATTTTATTAAAATTATTTTTTTTTATTTTTTTTATTTTCTTTTTCTTTTTCTTTTTCTTTTTCTTTTTCTTTTCTTTTCTTTTTCTTTTCTTCTCTTATTCTCATTTCTTCTTCCTTCCCATGCCCAATCACCAGCCACCGCCTGCAACTGTCGTTTCCCTATCGTCGGTGTGCTGCCAACAGCTCCGCCTTCCCCAGCCAGCTGCTCCACCGCCCCAAGCTTCTTCCCCGGCGCCGGCTAGCCCCATTTTCCCCATTTTGGCCGAAACTTCCTCTCCTCACCGTCGACCACGATTCCGGCCACCATTTTTGACACCGCCAGTCTCTTTCTTCTCCTTGAGCTCCAATGAGTATGATTCTAGCTTTGGTTTGAGCTTAAATGGTCTTGATTTGCTTAGGTTTTGAATTTTCCATTTCGGCCATAATAGGATTTTTGATTTTTTTGAGCTTAAAATTGATTGATTCATGAAAATTTCCTTCCCAAATGTTGATCCTAGTAGCTTAATCTTCATGTATGATTTTTTTTGGAATTTTTGGAGATTATTTTGATTTTTGGGTATTTTTAAATATTTTAATATTATTTTCTAATTTTCGGAAATTAATTATTTAAATTATGAAATTATGTTTTATGGTTAAATTAGGTGTTGAAATGAATTATAGGAATTTATTTGGAATTTTTATGAATTCCTAAGTATTTATTTTGAATTATTGAAGTTTATGTAATTTTGGGAAATTAGGGTTCATTATGTTTTTAATTGAATTTAATTGGTTAATTGAGTTTAATTATTGATAAATATGTTGATAAAACTAATTTTGGATAATTATACTATTTTTGGTGAATTTTTGAAGTAATTATAGTATATTTATATATATAGGGGTATTTTGGTAATTTTACCCTAAATTGGCTAAAAATGTAATTTAATTGTTTTTAATAGGTATTTAAGGTATAAAAATGATTTCTACAAATTATTTGGTATTTTTAACTAATTAAAACTATTTTTCGTGAATTATTTTCAATTATATATATAATATACGGTTTTTCTAATAAAATGAGTTTCTATCGGTTTTTACAGTGTTTTAAGGTTAATTATGTAATTTCTACTTTTAAAATGAATTTCTATGTTATAAGGATATTTTTGGTATTTCTGGAATTGTTCTGTGTTTGTGGACCCCGGTCGGTAGACTGTAGTTTGGAGTCCGATCGAGGGATTGTGGTTGAGTAGTTGAGCCTATTTTTTGAAGTATGTTTCTTTGCAGGGTCGGCTCTACTCTTTGAGTAGAGAGATGTCCGTTTTACAGGGGAGGTTTTACCGAATTTTCAGTAGAATTCTCGTAAAATGTGATATCCGGTCGATCCCTAATCTTGTTTCTGTAATTAATACTCTAGATCGAATTCTAGGATTTCTGTTAGGGTTATTCTGATTTTTGTCGTTATTGTTTGTTTAGTTGCGCCGAGACCGAGGGCTAGTGGACCAGGCCCGTCGGACCCATCTCGTGGAGCGCACTAATTTGTGAGTTACTATACTATATATATATGCTTTAGGATGCATGATTTAGAAATATATGTTTTATTTTGATTAAAATGCATAGATAATTTGATTTGTATTTAAGTATATTTTTGGTTTATTTTTGGTATATATTAAATTATATGCATGTTATGTAAATAAAATATATTTAAAATGTTTCTAAATATATTTCTAACTTATTTTACAATTTGATTGGATTCGTTTGACATATATATACTCGAAATATACCTGGTTTACTTTTGGTATATTTTCGGTATATATATGGTTTATATTGTTATTTTATTTAAATTCATGGATCATTTATTTTTGTGAATGAATGTTTTATATTTATTAATGAAGGATATCGATAGAACGTGATACCTAGTGGGCAGCACTAGGACCGAGTACGTACCGGTGCACTTATAGCATTTAGGCTATACTACTAACTATTTGTGGATATTGATTGAATATGATTATTTGATGTGTGAGATATGGTTTGGAGGTGTGATTGCTGGAGCTCGGTTGACCAAGTGTCTCAGGGCCAATCACACTGACAGTCAGACTGCTGGAGCTCGGTTGACTTAGTGTCTCGGGGCCAGTCTACTGTCCAAATGGATTAAGTGGATATATTTGGATTAAGTGAGCCTGTATGGCTAGAGTGTTGTCTAACACTGTTTGAGGTTTCGATATCATAGGGTTCTATTTGATCCTTCATAAAAAATGATTTTCAATAAAAATATATAAAATGAATTTATTACATCTGTGTGAATTTGCTTGTATATATACATATTATATATACTGTTGACTGTATGCATTGTCATTAGTATGCATGTATATATATTATAGTAATTCACTCAGTGAGGTCTGACTCCCCTCCGTTTACTATTTTTCAGGAGAGTCAACATCTTCAGACCTCAGTAGTAGGCCCATACGCCGGATTTCTTTCGCCCCGGCTTCTTTGTGTAAACTGCTTACTTGAGTCTTATTTTTATACTCTAGACATTGCAGTAGTCGTAAATTAATTGTGGGATTTTATGTATTTTATTTATGTGAGATAGTGTATTATTGAACTGGATTTGTATTAAAAGATTTATATATATATGAGATGAGATTTGACTTAAATCCAGTTGGTGAAAATAATATTATGATATTTATGATTTTCATTTCCGCTGCATTTGATATTGTTATTATTATTATTGCATGTTTTATTTTATTTTTAGGTTTGCTACGAGTTCCGGATTCGAAAGAATTCCCGTTCCCTAGCGCCGGTCATGGCCCCTGTTTTGGGTCATGACAATTTTCATATATAAATAATATTGGTTTCAATTTGTCATAAACCAAACACTTTAATAAAAAATTTTATTTCATTTTTTATTGTCTTTCATTCCCATTTTGATTTTGATTTCGATTCTAATTCTGAAATATGAATCAAACAAACCCTAAGTTTAATCAAGTTTTTTTTTCTTGAGGTTTGAGTGATTCTTATATTCAAATTTGAGGTGATTTTTATATTCAAATTTGAATCAATTAATTATATAAATTTTTAAAATATTCAAATTCAATTTAAGCTCGAGTTCAATGTTTTAGTTTAAATTGATTTGATAAAATATTTTTATAATAATATTAAAATAATAAATAATAAATATGTACAAATTTGATTAACTTCAATTAAACTCGCAATTCATTCAAGTCAAATATTAAACAATTCAAGCTTATTAAATAATAATCGAGTCCACTTTAAATTTTTTCAAGTTCACTTTAAGTAATTTGTGAGTCAATTTAATTCGATTAACCCATTATATTTAACAATATGAAGAATTCAAAATTTTTAAACCCCACTAAATTCAATTAAACTCACAATTCATTCATGTCAAATGTTAAATAGTTCAAGCTCAACTAAATAATAATCGAGTCGACCTTAAATTTGTTTCAAGTTCACTTTAATTAATTTATGAGTCAATTTAATTCGATAACACTACTAGACTTATATATCTTTAACCTATTATATTCAACAATATGGAGAATTCAAAATTTTTAAACTCCACTAAAATAATTATTGGTTAATATATATAGGTTTAAAGAGCAAGGTCAAATAGTTAATTTTTTATTTTAAATATTTTCATTAGTTATTAAAAATAGTTTAGAATTTTTTGCGAATCATGCTAACTTTAGTCTAAAATCTAAAAAAAATACGGAGCTTTTTTTTTTTTGTTGTTATATAGTATCATGAATGTGTTTAATATAGTCCTCTATTTGTACCCTAATAATTTAGGTGATAGATTCTATAAAACGAGGTTATGAATTTGATCCCCTCAACTCTTAACATAACGTGTCAACTCTAAAAAAGGCACATATAAAGAAATTAGAGTCGGAGAGATTCTATATATTTAAATTAAATGTCCAATAAAATGGTCTTAGATGTATATATAACTATGTTTTGCTCATGATAGTGATAGAAATTAAAATAATTAGAAGGTAAAAAAAAACGTGTTAATTTCAAGAAATGTATGTATAAAGAAAATAGACGTATGAGAGATTGTATGTATTTAAAGTAACGGAAAAGATTTATGGAGTGGCTGCTTAAAAAAATAGGAATGGAGAGCCTTTTTGTCAAAAAGTCAAGTATAATAAATTTTCTCTATATAAGCAGAGACAGTTTTATAAAAAAACAAAAAAAACAAATAATAAAGAATGTAAGCCGTTGCATAATGGCCCACTATGACTATCAGCTCTCTTAAATTAAATCTCCAATAAAATGGTCTTAGATATAACTATGTTTAGCTCATGATAGTGATAGAAATTAACAAATTGAAAAGTCCAAAACGCAAGAATGTTTCTTTCTGGTCAGAGACGGCAGGCAGGAAGCCCTTTTTTTTTTTTTTTTTTTTTTTGAACTCCAAATATTATCATTGAAATATAGAGCAGTGCTGTTTTCATCCAATGACGCCTATGTTGCAGCAGGTGTCTTCAAGGTATCAATATATGCATACACACATCCAATTACGGATTGTGTCCCAAAAAGCTATTTTCTAATTTTTTTTTTGAAGATTCAAGTCATCACAAGGAGCCAGGATATACGAAGGCTAATTATGATAATTATTTACAGTAATAAGGTACGCTTTTGTATGTTTGAATTGAATCGAGTTCTTATTTTTTTTTATTATTGTTTTACACTGTGGTCTGGAAATCAAGTTGGATTACTTCTATTTTTTTTTTTTCTTGTAGAGGATCGGAACCATGGGAGTAGATGGTGATGGAGACGATGATCGTATTAGTAATTTGCCTGATGACATTCTGTCATACATTCTTTCATTTTTGAGCATGAGAGAAGCTGTTAAGACCAGGATATTGTCCCGTCGATGGAGGTTTCTCTCCTCATCTTCCCCCGACCTTCACTTTGATCTTCTCTCTGTTGTTGGACTTGATTATTCTGAGGAATATATAAACCCTTGGCTCTTTTATAATAAGAAAATTGATGGCTACGAGTCTTTTCAAGAGATTTTCTCGACCCATAAGTCCAGTTTCTTGAAGGGGGTTGCCCAATTCCTGCGGCTTTACAATAACTCTAAGATAAACACCTTCCAGGTTACTTTTGGCCTTAAGAGTGACTCTGCTTCTCATATTGATCAATGGATTAATTTTGCTCTTGGGAGGCATGTTGCAACGATTTCTCTTGAACATAAATATATTTCAAGTCGTGACTGCTACAATTTTCCTCTTCACCTTCTTCCACCTGGTGAAGCATCTCCCCTGAAACATCTCCATTTAAAATATTGTACTTTGACCCCTTCTCCTGCCCATTCAATACGATTTAATTCTTTGAAGACTCTTGAAATCAGTTACGTAAGGTTACTAAAATTTCACTTGGACAATATCATTTCTGGTTGCTTGAACCTTGAGTCCTTGATGCTCAAGGAATGTACCATGCTCAGCAGCGGTTTTCACATATTGGGTCGATTACCCTGTTTGAAATCCTTATTTATTTTTGATTGTTGGGGCTTTGGGACTGTTCAACTTGGATCTCTTGAAAAACTTGAAACCTTTGAGCACGGTGGTCTTGGGACAAGATTCTTCACATTTGTCAATCTTCCTGCATTGGAGAATGTACATTTGAAGTTCGCTGATGACGTACATGAGGGCTTTCGCTATGCATTTTCTAAACTTGCAGATGATCTTCCCAATCTCAAAAATCTGTCTTTAAGTTTCGATCATTTGGTATGCTCTGACAACTCAAGAAAATTCGAGTGGTATACGATTTTATCTTCTGATCTTAACTTTATATTGTTTTCTATGCAGGAGCTTGTGCCAGAGAGCGTGGCTACATTCAAGCATCTCAAAGGACTAGAGATGTGTGCTGTATTTGCTTATGATTATGATTTTCTTCCGATCATACGCATTCTGAATGCTTGTCCTGCTCTAAAGAAATTTCATCTTTCTGTAAGTCTATCATCTTCATTTCTTGTGATTTTTAACTTGTGAATATGTCTACTTTTCCACGTCTTATTCATTGATCAATTTTGACTAAAAATGATATGTTATCAATTTGAGTTGTGATACTTGTTACGGCCCGCCGCATAAGATAAGGATTTTTTTATCTTTTTTTTTTATGAAATTTCATTTTTTCTTAAATTTTTTATGTTAAAGGCTTTATACGGACTGCTACGTTTCTCATTTCCTTATGAATTTTATAACAAATTGGATGATAAATCTTCCTTTATTATGCTTACGAAGCTTTATTTATCTCTCATTGAGGAAAGAATAGAATTCAAAAAATGGTCGCACCTGGTGATATTACCGTGCCAATAGTTCTATAGTTCTATATGAACATGAAAAGTTTACAGTGAAAAAAGGACGACTAAACAAATTTGTCCTTTTTTTTTTTCTTCACTCGTTCTGCTTCTACTTGAAGGATTTTTTTTTCTTTTACAAATGCTTTACTGGAGTATTTGCATATATTCTTAGATCTATTTTTATATCATAAGTACAATTTTGATCTTTATAATTTTTCTTTTTGGTAAAATTAGTCCTATAATTTTCTTTTTTTTACTTTTTAACTATCATATATTTCACATTATTTTACGTTTTGATACTCTTCTAATTAATATTATCATTATTTTATAAAAAAATTAATATAATATAATATTTCAATTATAAATTTATTTTATATATAATTTACCATTAATCTAACAAATTGATTACTTTTAAAAATATTTTAAATTTGATTTTAATAATCATTTCTTTTTATTCATAATTAAATTAAAAATACATCTAAATTTGATTTTTTTTTAATGAGCTTATTTTAGTTAGTTAAATAATATATTACTCATTATATGATTTCAGCTTTGAAAATACATATTATTTTTACCTTAAAACATATATTTTAAATAATATTTGTTAAAAAGGTATTAAAATATAAAAAAAATATCAAACAAATTGCATTAAAAAGCTAAACAAAAATTACAGGACTAATTTTATCAACAAGCAAAATTATAAAGATTAAAATTGTATTTATCTCTATTTTTACTGTAAAAATAAATAATTTATTTTGTTTTCAATGTTGATGATAGATACATTTTGGTGGCAAGGATTTTGTACGCACAACTGACGGAAGATTTGAGGGTGAACATCCTCATTTGGAACTTGAAGAAGTAGAGATACGTGGATTTACTAATAGATCAAATGAGATGGAACTAATTAGATATTTGCTTAAGAGTTGCGTCTCACTTAAGAAAATGGTTGTGAATGTCATGGTAAAAGCATTTAGAGGAGCCGGTAGTTGGGGACAACATCAGCCATATAATTTGGCACCTAGTTGGGACGAGGTTTGCAATTTGCTTCAAAGTCAAAGACTTAGCTCTAATGTAGAAATAGTTGTTTGTTGATCGTCTCAAAATTTGTCTTTTTTTGTTGTTACCTATTATTGTTATAGAACCACACATTTACCAAACTAGTTTGTTCTAGCATTGTGTGTGATTTTTTTTATTCATAATTTTTTTTTTAACAACAAAACATTTCATAACAGGAATCAAGAAGGATTACAATGAGAATTTTAGTACAAGATATTAAGTAATATCCTAAATCAGTATCTTATTCTAATAAGGGTTACATATCCCCAAATAGAAAAATTACTTGAATAAAAAAAAAACTTAATAAGAAAGTTTATTTCAATTAAGAAGATTACTCTATAAAGGAAGTTTTCTTCTCTCATAAACAAGACAATCTTATAAAACTAAGGAATCATATTCATAAAAGGTTTGAGCAATACTTTCTCCTATAAATATATCTCATGACATCTCATGTCATTCATTCTCATCATACAACATCACCAAGATATCATTCTATCACCTTATCATCACAAGCAATCATCTTTTACTCATTTATTTTCTATTTTCTATTCTATTATGCCTATTTGCTTTATTATATTTTTTTCTCATACCATTAATGACTTAAGCTTCAGAGTGTTTATGGAAAAAATCATGCCCCTTAACCCGTTCTCCTCATCGATGTAGGTTCCACAAGCAAGAAATATCAATTCAGAGTTATCAAGTGGTGCCATTTATGGGAAAAATCAAATTCAATTCCGAATTATCTTTGCTTGCTAGGAATTTAGCTCGACCTCTCAAAGACGCAACCAAATCACAATTTCTCTAAGCATAATCATAAAGGAATCCAATTCAGTCATCAGTGACAAATTCATATTGAAATAGTGCAAAGATCGTCAGGGCAATACTTTCTTATCTGCTTTGCATGAGAGATTCATCCATTCTTACAATTCACATTCCATGAAAGTTGATCATGCTATTTATAATACGATATTGGCTTCAGACTTTACCTCTGGGGGTTAGTAGCTTATTATCGATTAAAGGAGGCACACATTATTTAATATAGTTGAATTAGAGACTTAAAGTGCCTAAACGGTTTATGGAGTTATGCAGCTTCAAGCTTCTAATTGCCTGAGCAATAGATTGGTATATAAAGATGTCACGACCCAAACCAGAAGTCATGACCGACGCTAGGGAATGGAAATAATTTTGAATCTGAAACCTGTAGCAAGCCTTAGAAATAAAAAGTATGCAATAAATAAATAAAAATACACTAGAATTAAAACTTAAGTCGATATAAAAATAAATATTTAACTGTCATATCATAAAATAAAAATATTTTCATACAATATTCAGAGAAAGGTTTTTTACTAAAACAACACTCTACAGATATAAAGCACTACTATTGCAGTATTCTTGAATACAATAAAAGTTCAGATAATTGGTTTACATAATCTAGCCAGGGCTGAAGAAGTCCGGCGTAGAGGTTTACTATTGAGGTCTGATGATGAGGAATCTCTTGAAAAAAATATTAAGAAGAGTTATACCTCACTAAGTGAATTATTATAATATATATACATGCTATCTAAAACATATACAATCAGACATCAGTATATATATATATATATATATATATATATATATATATATATATATATATATATATATATACATGCATTTCACACAGATACTAAAATCTACTTTTATATTTATAAATGCAGAAAACACTTATCTAGGTGAAGGATCAAATGGAACCCTCAATATTCTCAACCTTAAATAAATATCTCACTAGCCATGAAACCTTACTTAATTCCAAATAAATTCTTTTATTCCATTTTAGACAGTAGACCGACCCCGAGACATTAAGTCAACCGAGCTTTCGCAGTCTCACTGTTAATGTGATAGGCCCCAAGACACTAGGTCAACTGAGCTCCAGCAACCACACTATTCACTCACATTAAATCTCAATATTCAATCAATCAAATTCACCTCAAATAATTCTCACAACATCGATCCTAAAGTATAACGAACCGGAATGTACACAGTCCTAGCGTATCCCACTAGGTAGCACATTCTATTGATATCCTTTGAATAAATCATATATTTATGAAAAATAAATAAATGCATAATTAGACATAAATGACATTCATAACAGAGAAATATACTACGTATATATCAAAAATATACTAAATATATTTCAAGTATATATATGCTACATATAACCAAAATCAACCATAAATATACCAAAATATACTAGAATGAATATTAAGAAATTTTCAAGTATATACTATCGCATATATGTCAAAATATACCGAAAATATACTGAAAATATATTAAACCATTTAATGAAAATAATTCATATCAAAACATAATTATTTATAATCATGCACTATATGCAATATATATATAAAATAATAACTCACAACTTTTCGCTCCATGAGATTGGCTCGAAGGGCCAGGTCTGATAGGTTTCGGTCTTGACGCAGTTAGAAAATAAATAATAATAATAATCAGAATAAATTTCTAACTTATACTTCTAAGAATTTTAAAGGAGACTCAATCCAAGAACACATAATTCAGACAAACACAGAAATTCAGGATTGATCCGACGTCATGTTTTACGAAAATTCTACCAAAAATTTGGCAGAACCTCCTCTGTAAAATGGACATCTCTCTGTTGACAGAGGAACCAATCCTGCAAGAAAAAAAATACTTCTAAAACCACAAAACTCAACACCTTGGGTTGGTACCCCAAACTGCACAAATTCCCAACCAAAGTTCACAAATCACCAAAAATCAATAAAAATTAATAAATATATTAAAAATCATTAAATCCCATAAATATCCACAAAATACCAAAATATAATATATTTAAACATTAAATCACTAAATATAATTATTTTCACAACAATTAAATAAAATCTCAAATAATAATATAATATTAATAAAAATCAAATTTTTCAATAATTCCACATAAAATAGTAAAATTCACTTCTATAAACTCAATAGCTTAAATATATATTAAAATTAATTAAAAATCCATTTAATTACCAAAATAGTAAATAATATATATTATTTGAATATAATTTTTAAAAATTAGCATTAATTAGTTAAAAATAGTAAATAATTTATAAAAATTATTTTAATACCCAATATAATTCTAAAATAATTTAAACATATTATTTAACTATAATTTCAACAAAATTACACAATTAACCTATATATACAAAATTCACATAATTTAAAAATATTCTCAAAAATTATATAAATTCACTAAAAATTATTTTAATAATTCTAAAATTATTAACTCAAATTAATAACACTAATTTAAATAAATTTCATTAAAACTAATTAATTAACATAATTATCAAAAATTCAATATTTTAATATTAAAATAATAAAAAATTACCCATAATTCAAATTAATTCAAAAAAATATAAAAAAAATTATTTTTAGGAAGATTAAGTTGTCATAAACAACATTTGTAAAGCAAGAATCTATGAATCAATCAATATCAAGTTCAAAAAAAAAAAAACCCCTAAAACACATAAACTAAAAATTGAAGATAACTCATAATCAAAGGGGTTTGAGCTCAAACAGAGCTCATAATGGAACTTACCGAAGCTTGGTGGTTCGAACAAGACCAGTGCGACGAGCTAGGATGGCTGGAATCAGAGTCGCCGGCGTAAAGCTCCACTTGCTGTTTATTGTTGTTTCAAGCGGTTTCGGCAGCCTTCCGATGTGATGCAGGCGGCGTACAACAGCTGGGAAGGAAGAGAAGTTGACAATGTTGAGTAGTTAAGGGTGGCTGACGTCTGGCAGAGCTGGTTGCACAGTGACTATACGAGAAGAAGAAAAAAAAAAGAAAAGAAAGAGGGAGAGAGAAATAGCTTGACCCGATTTTGACCTTTTTTTAGGAAAAGACTAAAATCCCCCTCAATCTAAATTAACAATAATAATAATAATAATAATAATAATAATAATAATAATAATAATAATAATAATAATAATAATAATAATAATAATAGAAATGCTAATAACTTTAATGCATATAAATAATAAAACCCCTATAATAAATTATTTTACGTAAACAAAATTCTTAGAATAGAATAAATAAATAATATTCACAAATAACAATAATAATATATAAATAAAATTTAAAATTTTTATTAACACTGCATATCTCAAAATAATCTTATATTATTTAAAATACAAGATCATTACAATCTTTCCTCCTTAAGAATTCGTCCTCGAATTCAAAGAAAAGAACAGAAACAAGAATTATCAAGGAAAGAGATAAGGATAAGAAGCTCACATCTCAGCTTCTGTCTCCTAAGTGTGCTCCTCCACATTGTTGCTTCGCCACAATATCTTGACCATCGGAATCTACTTTGAACGAAACTAACGAACTTGATAGTTTATAATCACTACTGGTTCTTCCTCGTACATTAGGTCTTCATTCACTTCTACACTATCAGGCTACAACACGTGTGAAGAGTCCAAAATATACTTTCTTAACATCGAGATATGGAACACTGGATGCACTTAAGACAAATTCGGAGGTAAAGCCAATCGATATGCAACAATATAACTCTTCTATCTACTAACTATGGTCTCTAATCTCCTTCTGACCATAATAAACTTCTTAATAGCATCCTGAACCATGTCACATCTAATCAACACTCTCTCACCAATCTCATCTCAACTCAAAAGGGATCTACACTTTCTTCCGTACAAAGCCTCATACGGTGTCATCCCAATACTATTATGGTAGCTGTTATTCTATGCAAACTCCACAAGCAACAAATGATCATCCTAGCTACCTCTCAAATCTAATACACACATCCTCAATATATCTTCAAGTGTCTGAATTGTCCTCTCAGACTGACCATCTTTCTAAGGGTGAAAAACAGTACTGAAATCAAGCTTGGTGCCCATCGCTTCTTGCAACTTCTACCAAAAACAAGAGGTAAACACTGAACCTCTATCAGATACAGTGAACACAGGTACTTCGTGAAGGCATACAATATGCTTAATGTCATGACCCAAACTGGGGCCATGACCGGCACTAGGAAATGGAAATTCTTTCGAATCTAGAACCCGTAGCAAGCCTTAAAAGAATAAAAATATACAATAAATAAAATAAATATACCATAATTAAAATTTCAATTTAATATGATAAAATAAAACTCCTTCATATTAAGAAATGTATTAATACAATATTCAGAATAAATATTTGAATTAAAATCTCATACAGCAAAATAAAATAAAACTTACTACAAATACAAATACAACTATTTCAGTTTCTAGAGTACAATAATAAATAATTAAGTAGATAATTTACATAATAGGGCCGGAGCGAAAAAAATCTAGCGGATAGGCCTACTGCTGAGGTCTGAAGAAGAAGACTCTCCTGTAAAAATATCAACTGAGGGGAGTCAGACCTCACTGAGTGAATTGTTATAATATATATACACACATTACTATATGTCACAGGCATATGCACACAAATGCTAAAAATCAAGTTATTTCATAATATTGAAAAATATAAGTTTTGAAGGATCAAATAAAACCCTAAATGATCGCAACCCCAAATAACAATAAAAATCACTCTAGCCATACTGCTCACTTAATTCCAAATAAATTCTCTTAATCCATCTCGACAGTAGACTGGCCCCGAGACA
Organism: Mallotus nudiflorus; assembly: GCA_947683625.1. NCBI lineage: Eukaryota > Viridiplantae > Streptophyta > Magnoliopsida > Malpighiales > Euphorbiaceae > Mallotus > Mallotus nudiflorus. The sequence continues at coordinate 494,069 of CANTUR010000772.1, read as the reverse complement.
CTAAGTCGATCGAGCTCCAACAATCTGACTGTCAATATGATTGGCCCCAAGACACTTGGTTAACCGAGCTCCAGCAACCACACCCTCAATCACATCAATCTCAACCATATCAATCATGTCATATTTCCTCAAATAAGTTAGTAATTTAACTCTACGATCTGTCTCACCGATACATACTCAGTCCTAGTGGGTAGCACGTTCTATCGATATCTTTCATTTAAAATAAAACATACATTCAAGTAACCAAATAATGCATAAAATCATTCATAATAATCAAATAAATCATATATATACCATAAATATACCTAAAATAAACTAAGTATATTTCAAGTATATATGTAAAATAAATTCAAATAAATCATGAAATATACTCAAAATATACCAACAATATACCTAAAATATACTCAAGCATTTAATAAAAACAATTATGCATAGTTATACATTTAAAACATGTATTTCTAAAATATGCAACCTAAGTGCAATGTATATATAGAATAACAACTCACAGGGATGCGCTCATCGAGACTGGTCCAATAGGCATGGTCTGCTCAGGCCTCGGTCTCGGCGCAACTAAACAATAAAAATGATCAAAAAATCAGAATACATCTAACTTAACTTCTAGAGACTCGATTTAGGATTACAAAATACAAACAGACACAGAATTGGAAGTAAACCTGATGTCACATTTTACAAGAATTCTACCAAAAATTCACAGAACCTCCTTTGTAAAACGGACATCTCTCTACTAAAAAGTAGAGTCGGTCCTGCAAGAAAAATACACTTTGAATATAGAAATCCACACAACCCTCGATTGGGATCCCGAACTACCAAATTCCCCAACCGAGGTCCACAATTCAAATAATATAATAAATTATATTAAAAATCAATAAATATCATAAATACCCTCAAAATCTCAAAATATAGCATATATAATATTAAAACACCAAAAATAATAATTTTCCCAATAATTACTTAAAAACCCTAAATAATAATATAATATTATTAAAAATCCATTTTCTCGATAATTCGATATAATTTAATAAAAACTCACTTTACTAATCCAAATAGCTTAATTAGTCCAAATGCATTTTAAAAATTACTAAAAATCCATTTTATTACAAAAATAGTATATAATATATTATTTGAAAATAATTTTTAAAAATTAGTATTAATTAATTAAAAATAGTAAATAATTTGTAAAAATCATTTTTATACCTTAAATAATATTAAAACCAATTAAATATAATATTTTACTAAAATTATAACCAAATTACACAATTAACCCTAATATTCAAAAATTACGCATAATATACTAATATTACTCAAAAATCCACTAAAAACTATATAAAATACACAAAAATTATTTTCTCAACATATATCTCATTATTATTAACAAAAACATATAATTAATTGTCACGACCCAAACTATGAGTCATGACCGGCGCTAGGAAACGGGAATTCTTTCGAATCCGGAACCCGTAACAAGCCTAAGAAAGTAAAATCATACAATAAATAAATAAAAAGCACGATATAATTAAAATTTTTTAAATCAATATATAAAATAAATTCTCTAAATCCTTTCATAAATGTATACATATTCGTACAGTGTTCAAACACAAATTCTCAGAGTATTTAATATCCAAACAAAATAATGCTCCTCAAATACAATAACACAACTACTGCAGTTTCTAGAATATAAATCAGAGTTCAGAATATACATTTGCATAAAATAGTCGAGACTGAAGAACATCGGTAAGGAACTCTACAACTAAGGTCTAACGATGGGATCTCCTGAAAAAAAATAATTGAGGGGGGTCAGACCTCACTGAGTGAATTATTATACTATATATACATGCAAACTAAACCATAACAATCAGACATTCTTATATATATATGTATATACACACATTTCACATGAACGTCAAACTCTGTCTTTATAAATATACTAAATGTAGAAAACGTTTGTTTTAATTCATGAAGGATCTATAGAACCCTAATAATAGCAACCTCAAACAATCCCATCATCACTCTAACCATATAGGCTCACTTGATTCCAAATAGAACACTTATTCCAAACTAGACAGCAGACTGGCCCCGAGACACTAAGTCCAGCAGTTTGACTGTCAGTGTGATTGGCCCCGAGACGCTTGGTTAACCGAGCTCCAGCAATCACACTATCTATCACCTTACATCTCAATCAAACCAATAGATCATTCAATCCACTTATGGACAGTAGACTGGCCCCGAGACACAAAGTCAACCGAGCTCCAGCAATCTGACTGTCAGTGTGATTGGCCCCGCAATCACACTATCTAACATACCATTAATCTTAGTCAAATCAATTATAATCACCCAAAATTAACTCTCACTCAACCCTATTCTTTCGCACCGGTACGTACACGGCCCTAGTGTTGCCCACTAGGAAGCACGTTCTATTGATATCCTTCATTTAGAATAAGTCATTTATTCTTAAAATAATTAATGTGGAATGATATTCATAATAATAAAATCAACCATATATATATACCAAAAATATACCTAAAATATACCCAGTATATTTCAGGTATATATATATATATATATATATATATATGTCAAATAAAATATGAAATAAACTAAAGATAAATCATTAATATGGTAAAAAAAAACAATTTAAATGAGTAACAACAATATAACATGCATTTTCTTAAAAATATACTTAAATATACAAAAGATATACCCTAAGTACACAAATCATTTAGTAAAACATTTATATATAAATATTCATTTAAATATGTGTTTAGGTTTAACATATATTCACAAATATACTAAAAATAAACCTAATTATCTAGCATGCATATATCAAAAATAAACCCTAAATATACCACTAATGTGTTAGGTTTAATTTAACAATAAAACATGTATTTATTTGGAAATAAATCAAAATATACCAAAAATAAACTTAAAAATAATTTAAGTGTAGGTTTATAATATAGCATGCAATTATTTAAGAATAAACCTAAATTATACTAATCATTTAATAAAATGATTATGGTTTGATGCACATTTAAATCATGTATAAATCTTAAATAATAACAAACATAAACCTAAATATCTAACATATATATATCAAAAATAAACTCTAAATATACCAGTGATATATTAAATGTATATAGAAAATATACAAACATTTATATATCAAGATATACTAAAAATAAACCGAAAATATACCAAATCATATTATAATTAAATTACTGTTTAAACATATAATAAAAATAAAAATCCCAAGTCATGCATCCTATATGCAATGCATATATATACAGTATAATAACTCACATGTTAATGCTCCACGAGATAAACTCGGCGGGCATGATCCTTTAGGCCTCGGTCTCGGCGCAGCTAGACAAACAAATGACAACATGAAATCAGAATAAATTCAACAGAAATTCTAAAGACCCAATCTAGAATTTTAGACACAAAATTAGAATAGGGATTTGACTGGACATCACGTTTTATGAGAATTCTACAGAAAATCTGGCAGAATCTCCCCTGTAAAATGGACATCTCTCTACTCAAAGAGTAGAGTCGGTCCTGCAAAGAAAACACACTTCGGAATAACACCAAATTCACAACCATAATCCCTCAGTCAGACTCCAAACTACAATTCACCGACTGAGGTTTACAATTCACAGAACAATTACAAATTATCGAAAATTCCCTTATATAATAAAAATACATTTTATAAATCCAAATTACATAATTAACCCTAAAACACATTAAAAACCGATAAAAACTCATTTATTTAGAAAAATCGTATATTATATATATAATTTGAAAATAATTTACAAAAAATAGTTTTAATTAGTTAAAAATACTAAATAATTTGTAGAAATCATTTTTATACCCTAAATAACTATTAAAACCAATTTAATTACATTTTTAGCAAATTTAGTGTAAAATTATCAAAATACCCCTATATATATAAATTTACTAAAATAAATCCAAAAATTCACAAAAAATAATATAATTACTCAAAATTAATCTTCTCAACATATATTTCCATAATATCAATAAATATACTCAATTAAACACATAATTAACCCTTTTTTCAAAATTACATAAACTTAATAAATTCCAAATAAATATATAAAAATTCACAAAAATTACAAATAAATTTCTATAATTCATTTCAACTCCTATAATCACCATAAAACACAATTTCATAATTTAATTAATTAATTTTCAAAAACTAGAAAATATTAATAAAATAATCAAAAATTCACAAAAATTAAAATAAATTCCAAAAATTCTAAAAAAAGTTACATCATGTAGATTAAGCTTCCAAGAACAAAGTTTGTGAAGGAAGTTTTCATTAATCAATCAAATTGAAGCCAAAAAAAAAATTTAAAACCCAAAATGGTTGAAATGAAGAAATTGAAACTTAAGCAATTCTAGACCAAATCAAGTGAAACAAAGCTTGGAATCACACTCACTAGAGCTCAAGGAGAAGATAGAGATTGACGGTGTCAAAAACGGTGGCCGAAAATGGCTTGATCGGAGTTGAGATGAAATTCAGCCTCTACTTGATTTTCCAGCCAAAACACACCGGAAAAGGGAGCTTTAGGTGGTGGAAATGGCTGGAGGTGGAGGAGGAAGGCTGAGGGGCACAGTGACAACAAAGAAAACCAGCTGGAAATGGCCAAAATGGAAGAAAACGTGTTGGAAAGAAGAAGATGCAGAAAATGGCAAAATTATAATTTCTGCAAACTTTTGTTTTTTTTTTTATTAAAAATTGTGTATATATGTATATATATATGTCCACCTTATATAATAATATTATATATATTCCCACACACAAATAATACTCACCACACAAATATTTTAATATATTTAATAATTTATACACTTAAAATTAATTAATTAATACAAAAAAATTAAATAATAAAATTAAGAAAATTAATTAAGCTCTAATTAATTAAATAAATACACATATATACATTTTATTTAGAACTTAAAAATTATGTATGAGTTCATGCAAATTCGAAAAACTAGTCAAAATAATTAATATTAAATTATTTACGTGTCAATTTTTCCGAAAATACAATTTTCGAAAAAAATTTACGTAAAGTACTTAAAATAATATAAAATAATCAAAATTAGGTTTAAACAAATAACAACTCTTAAAATATCATAAATATATACAAAAATTATTAACATTGCATATCACGATGCAGTATAAAAATATTTAAAAACTCGGGATATTACATTAACCAATAATTTCTACAAAAATATATTTTTAACCTAATTTTTCAAAATTGACATAAACTTAAAATAATTATAAAAATTATATAAAAATCACAAAAATTATAAACTCAACTCTAAAATTAATAATAATTAATAATAATACCAAAACCACAAATTCATAATTTATATAATTAATTTACAAAAATTAATAAAATATTCAAAAATTCACAAAAATTAAAATAAATTCTAAAAATCAAAAAAAATATATATAGATGTAGATTGAGCTTCCAAGAACAACATTTGTTAAGGAGGATTAACTGAATCAAATAAAATCAACCTAAAAAAAATTGTGAAAGCCTAATACTCAAAACTAAAAATTCAAGAAAACGCAAAAATGGGTGGAGTAGAGCTCAAACTGAAGCTAGGATTGAGTTCATCAGAGCTTGAGGAGCTAAAGGACACCAAAAGAGCTCGAAGAGGTGGCCGGAAGAAGGAGGAACGCCGGTGAGCTCACTGTCACTGCTACTGCTGCTTCTGCCCGGAGAAGATGAAGAGCGAGAGAAAAGAAGTTGGCGATGTCAGTAAGAGGTGGTGGACGGCTGAAAGGCACACCGTCGGTAGGGGAAAAGGACAATGAAGGGCGGAGGGGCTCAATGGTTCATGTTGCACAGGTAAGGTAGTTTATGTATATATGTGTTCTGTGTTTTTAATGTATGTATATATCATTGTTAATAAATATTATAATATAATATTATATTATAATATTATTTTAACTTTAAACATAAAAATTCTCAACCACACATGCATATTATATATATATATATATATATATACACACACACACATCAATAACACACACAAATAATAATACCCCTAATTATTATAATATATAACATATAAAATAATGAAATTAATAAAATAATTTATTAACAAAATAATTAGGGAAATTAATAAAACAATAATAGAATAACAATACTAAAATAATCTTACAAATTGAATGACCCAAGATTTTATTTTTACGTAGGAAATTTATTTAAACATAGAATAATAATAATTAATCATAAAATAGTAAAATAAAAATAAAATAATCAAATTTAACTTTAAATTTTTATTAACACTGCACATCCCATTTTAAAATAAAATAATTTAAAAATATAGGTCGTTACACTTAACATACAGCTTCGCCAATTTAACTACAGAATAAGTGGCTTTCACAGTCAAGAAATAAGCAGACTTGGTCAACCTGTCCACAATCACCTAGATGGAATCGTATCCATCCTTAGAACGAGATAACCCAACCACAAAATCCATAGCAATTCTTTTCCACTTCCACTCAGGAATAGGAAGTGCCTGAAGCTTCCCAGAAGGCTTCTAATGTTTAGCTTTCACTTGCTAACACTTCAAGCACTTAGTAACAAAATCAGCTACATCCTTCTTCAGTCCATCTCACCGATATAAGTCTCTGATATTGTGGTACATCTTAGTAACACTTGGATGTACGTTGTAGGCTGTAGAATGTGCTTCCTCAAGGATCTCTTCTCTCAACTTATCCACATATGGAATGCACAACCTACCACTGATCCACAAAATACCATCCTCATCAAGTGTCAAATCAGTGAACTTCCTTGCATGAATATTCTCTGTAAGCTCTACTAGAATAGGATCTCGGCTTTGAGCTGCCTTAATCCTATATCTCAGCACCGATCAAACTCTAAATTGAGCTAACAATCCACCAGATCTACTCATATTCATCATCAGACCTTGATCCACAAACTAGTGTAACTCTTGGATCAATGGTCTCCTTTCCACACTAATGTGAGCAAGACTACCTGAGGACTTCCTACTCAAGGCATTTGCAACCACATTAGCCTTGCCTAAATGATAAAGAATCTCACAATCATAGCCCTTCAGAAGTTCTAACCATCTCCTCTGCCTCATATTCAAATCTCTCTGCTGAAAAATGTACTTAAGGCTCTTGTGATCTGTGAAAGTCTTACAAGTCACCCCATACAAATAATGTCTCTAAATCTTGAGAGCAAAGATCACTACAGCCATCTCTAGGTCGTGGGTAGAATAATTTTATTCATGCTTCTTCAACTACCGTAAAGCATAAGCTAACACCATATCATTCTGTATCAAGACACAACCTAGGCCAACTTTAGTGGCATCACAATACACAATGAATTTATCTACTCTATTAGGCAAAGCTAAAACTGGAGCTGTGGTCAACTTCTCCTTTAGCAACTAGAAGTTATTCTCACAAGCATCTGACCACTCAAACTTCATATTCTTTTAAGTCAAGAAAGTCATAAGAGCTGCAATTCTAGAAAAATCTTGTACAAATCTCCTATATTACCCAGTTAAACCTAGAAAAATATAAATATTTATGACTGTCATCAATTTAGGCCACTTAAACACTGCCTCAATCTTCTATGGATGAACTTGGATACCATCTTTAGACATTACGTTTCCAAGGAATGCAACACTCTTCAACTAGAAATTACACTTTGAGAATTTAGCATAAAGCTGATGTTCTCTCAGTGTCTGCAGTTTAGTCATTAAGTGATATACATGCTCCTCCATACTCTTAGAATATACCCGTATATCATCAATGAAGACTACTACAAACTGATCCATAAATAGTCTGAATACCCTGTTCATCAGATCCATCAAAGCTGCTGGTGCATTAGTTAACCCAAATGACATCACTAGAAATTCATAATGGCTATATCAAGTGCGGAATGTTGTTTTAGGAACATTAGCCTCATTGATCCACAACTAATGATAACCTGACCTTAAGTCAATCTTAGAAAAGAATTGTGCACCTTATAGTTGATCAAACAGATCATCTATCCTCGGGAGAGGATACTTGTTCTTCACTGTCACCTTATTCAGCTCTCTATAATCTATGCACAGTCTCAGGGTACCATCATTCTTCCTCAAAAATAGGACTGGTGCACCACCCTAAGGAGAAACATTAGGTCTGATAAAACCCTTATCTAGCAATTCCTGTAATTGCTCCTTCAACTCTTTCAACTCTGCAGGAGCCATTCTATAGGGCAACATTAAAATAGGAGTAATGCCTGAAACCACATTTATACATAACTCAATCTCTCTGTGGGGTAGTAAACCTGGCAAATCCTCAGGAAAAACATAAGGAAACTCATAAGAAATAGGAACATTTGTGAGTGACAACTTCTTCATAAAAGTATCCTTGATTAATGTTAAATAACCCTAATAACCCTTCCTTAATAGCTTCCTAGTAGTGATAGCGAAGATGAGATTTTAAGGTGCAGAACTCTTATCACCCATAAACTTAAACTCTTCTTCCTCTGGAATTCTGAAAATCACATCTTTACTATGACAATACACAACGACATAGTGCTGAGAAAACCAATCCATACTCAAAATCACATCGAACTCCATCTCATTCAACAACACTAATTCTGCTGGTAATTCTTTGCCTCTGAAAAACACTGGACAACCAGAAAGAACAACATCGGTGTCCAAAGAATCTCTTAGAGGAGTGGCGATAAATAAAAGCCATCCTCGAAGCTTGCCAATATGACTTTGAAGCAAAAATAAGGGATACAAAGGAGTGTGTGGCACTCGGATTAAACAAAACCTAAGCATCCAAGTAATAGACTGGAATAGTACCAGCGAAGACGGCATTAAATGCTTGACCATCCTGCTGAGTGAGGTGGAAAACCCTGGCCTAACCTCGACCTCCCTGCTGACTGGTAGAAGCCTGGCCAAGAGTGTATTGAATTATTTAATTGTTATTAATAAAGTAAACTTTAATTTGTAAAAAATAAAATAACCAATAAACTACACCTTATTATGCATAGTTACTATTACCTCCCTGAAGTTTGACCATAATTACTATTCTATCCCTTCTTTTTAAAAAATAACCATAAACCCCCTCAGTTTTATATTCGACAAATAATTTCCCCTCCATTAAAAAAAGAGTTAAATGACATGAAAAAACATATTTATCCTTAATACCTAATTAAATTCATAATACTATACCATATTTAATTAAATTTTTATTTTTAAAAAAATTCAATAATTTTTTCTTTTATATTACTATAATATTAAAAATAATAAAAATAACTTTAATTAATTAAATCACATTTCATTAAAAATTATAACTTCAACAAAAAAAAATTGTTGAAAAAATTAACTTAAATAAAAAAATATTTATTACAATTTTATTAAATATATAGTGATAACTCTGAATCGTATCTTTACTTATAGAACCTGCATTGACGAGAAGAATGAGTGAAGGGGCGGAGTTTCCCCCATAAATACTTTGAAACTTAAGTCACCATTCGTATAAAGAAAAATATAATAAAATGAATAAGTAGAATAGAATAGAATAAATGATGTATAATGTTGGATTATTGCTTATATAGAGTGATGTTTTGATGTAGAATGATGCCTTGATGATGTCAAATGATGAGAATGAGGAGATGAATGAATGAATGATATAATATGGAATGAGATGTATATATAGGAAAAAGTATACATAAACCCCTTAGGAATATGATTCCTTGTACTCTTAGGATTGCCTTGATTAGGAGAGAAGTATACTTCTTTTGTAAAGTAATCTTCCTAATTGAGAATGACGTAGCCTCCTTCCTATTTGAGGATTTAGATTTTTCGTCTTGAAGGGCAAGGATCCTTATTAAGATAGGAATATGAATATGGGGTATTAAGACTCCCCCCTAAAAGTTTGTTCGGATATTTATGTTCAAGTAATTTGAATTTCTTAGAATCACACAAAGACGACTGATACGCTGATATAAGAACCCTACTTGAAATCTCATGTGTTGTTAAAGGATAATCTAAGGTGGCCAGCCTCATTCATTGAACATTAAAATGCTCAGTATACCAAGTCTTAGAATATTAGTATCAAAATATCATAATCATGACATGCCAGCTGGACTTAGATGCGCAAAACCTGCAATAAAAAATACTTTGTGTTATAGAAATCTCACCCGAGTGCCGAACCTCAGTACTATCGAAGTGACTTGAGGGTGCCAACTTTAATCACTAGACTTAAGCCTAAGTGTCGAACCTCAGTACTATCGAAGCGACCTGAGGATGCTAGCTTCAGTCACTGGACTTAAATGCTTGGTGCATTAGAAGTGTGGCCCAAGTGCCAAACCACAGTATTATTAAAGTAACATGAGGGTGCCAGCTTAAGTCATTGAACTAGATGCTCGGTGCATTAGAAGCGCACCCTGAGTGCCAAACCTCAGTATTATCAAAGCAGCCTAAGCGTGCTAACTTCAAGCACTAAACTTAAAATCTCGGTGCATTAGAAGTGCCCGAGTGTTGAATCTCAGTACTATCAAAGTGACTTGAGGGTGCCAACTTCAATCATTGAACTTAGATGCTCGGTGTCATAGAAACACAGCCTGAGTCACTGTTGAATATTTCAAGTTTGCTCAACCTTAAATTTTAATGACTTTATTGATGACAACTATCTAGCTAGAATAATGATTGATGTTAAGTTTGAACATTGTTGATGTTGTTGATATTTATTTAGCTAAGCGTCACTATAGTGAGAAATTGCTCCTGTCGATTCGTTTGCTTGAATTTCTTAATTGATTTTTATTTTTTTCTGCCCAATATCACAAGCTTGGTGAAAGTCTTTAGGCCCTAAAAGTACCATATATCTTTCTGAGTGTTCTGTAGAAGATTTTCATAAGTGGGAACTGAGTTTCATGCTTTATCGAATCTAAGTATAAGTCCAATGTGTGTTTATCAGTTTGTTGCTTCTTCAAATTATGTTATATTCAAGTGGGAAGATTCTTAGCTGTTTAGTGCAACATGGCTAGCTGGTCTCATACTTTTCGAGGAAGCTCAAAGAAGTGTGCAAGAAATGCCAACTTATTTTAATAGCATATATCACATCTAGAGATATAATTAGCTTGTCAAAATTGAGTTCAAGGAGTCCTCAATCTTAAAGCCATTCATTAGATCCATTGGGACACTTGATTCTCTAATTTTATTCATCTATCATGTGATTTCCATGCATTTAGTAAGTGTAGCTTATGATTTGTTGCACATGTTCCAAACTAACGAACATGTGTTTAAATCCTTCCTCCTTTGTTAATATTGGAACATGGCTTAATATGGAATTGTGAACAAAGTTGGAGCATCCATGCTTATAGCTAGTGGATGTGTTTTTCTAGCTGTAATGATAAACAAAAAAAAAAGAAAAATCTTGGGACTGTTTGCTTGATCTCAATTAATTGTCAGTCCATGCATCCTAAAAAATACATCAATGTTTGCTTTGCACGAATAATAATCATGTATTCATAGAGGAACATCTATGTTTAGATGTATGGATGTGCTTATGTGACAAGATATAATTATTCTATGAGACTAAATAATTAAGAAAGAAAACTTATCTCTTATTGTGCTCTTGTCCCGCCTTGAATTTAATGATTATTTATGTTCGTTGACATTTATGCAATTATTACCTTGTAATATGAAGAGAGCCAAAGATTATGGCTTGGAGCCTCTAGTCTGGTCTTCTATTTATGGAATGTTAGTCCAAGTACGATCAGTGCTCGACATGATTTTTGTATTGCATTGTTGCCTGATCATTGTAATTTAATAGGGAAAAGAGTCAGAGCTCTTTTTGTATTCTGCTATGACTTCCGAGCATTATTTGAATGCTCAAATATTGTAGATGTCTGAGTGTTATTGATTCTGCAACTTTAGTTTAAGCACCTATTCTCATGCTTTGGTGTTGGTGTCTGAGTATTGAAGATGCTTTGTAAATTTATTTGGTTACGTGCAAGATAGTTTTCTTTCATTAGTACATAATTTTGAAGTTTATTTACTATATCCATTCATCGTATGTTCTTGGTGTCCATGCAACTTATTTTAGCTTATAAGGTCAGTGCTCTGTTCTCCATGTTATTGATGTTTATTACTTGGCATTCGGTAGATTGTTGGTGCTCAGAGCTCAGCTTATGCTTCGAGAATCATTCTTGTTCAAGATCTATCTTCTTCTATTTTCATCAATATCTGCATTTTTAATGTTCAACGTTCGTTTGGAGTTCATGCTCAAATATCCAAGGCTTCGGTGCTTGGAGCTCAGCTCGACGGGGGATTCATTCTCGTTGAAGGCTTGTCATTGTTGTCTTTGTCAACTTTCAGCTTTTTTTTAGTTGAGTTTCTTGATTTACTGTAAACTTCACTTCTAACATTTCTTGATCGGATGCCTTCTGTCATGTAGAGTTGAAATCTAAAATGCCTCCGAGACTCTCATATTAAGACCAGCATGGTCATGATTCTTGTCAAGCAGTAACCTAGACTTTTTATTTTTAAGTCGATACTTGATTCTTTAAAGTTAAAATGAGATTTGAATCGCTCAATTTACTTGCTTCGGTACACGGTACTTAGTGTCTGGTTAGTACTTTAAATCCCAATGGTTCATGTACAGCTTGCTTTGATACTTCAGCTCCTCCATGCTCGAAGCTAGAACTATTGCAGTTACTTACCGAATTTGATCATCTGTTTGTTGTTGCTTTAAGTTTCATGAAAACCAAATGACTACATGCAACATTTGATAGCTGCTCCATGATCTGTATCACTTATTCGATTATTAAGCTCGGAATCAAGAATAGAAATTGACAGTTAAGTTAAACCAGCTTGGACATCGCTTATACTGAGAACCAGATGTTCAAACTCCTTAAAACTAGAAAATAAAAAATCCAGGTGATCGATTAACGTAGGATTCCATGCCTGTTGTTCAGAATTAGAGTGCTCACGAAGTCATTGCCCGTCACTCAGTGTTTGACGGATGTTGAATGGACGAATGGGTACACTGAACACTGAGTCTGCCTTCGTCAGAATTGGCTCAAGGAGTATTAGTGATTATCCAAATATACTCGGAATAACAGACTTTATGCATGAAAACTTAGGTAGAGGCGTATCCACAACTTTCAATATTATGTCTGAGCATAAGGCTATAAAAAATCTTTCTTGTTTCAAGCTTGATAATATTGTGTCAATGAAGCGAAGACCTAAGTGTCTCCATCTTAACAAAGACTTGGGTTAATGGTTCCTCCTTCCTTTTTAGTTGAGGTTATTCCATATATATACTTTGGTTGTCACGTTTTGTGAATGTGATAAACACCTCTTTCTTTTTTTTACCCTACACCTTGCAATGCATGTCACCTTAAACTTCATTTAACATTTTTTGGCACATTGATTCATTGAAATTGTTATTGTTGTTAGTCTTTTGCTTCTTCTTCTAGTGTTTGAAATTGAAGTCATTTGCCTATTCTTGTTTAAGAGCTTCTGCCAAAAAATCTAATGTAGTTTCCTTCCATTTTCTTTCAATCATCGACTCTTACTTTCTTTGGTATCTTACAACCATATGTGAGGTGTTTCTGCAAGTAGAAGAAGATAGTAGATTGCTATGCTCCTTCCATGTCAATCCTCTTAGTTTTGGTGAACATTCACAACATCAGGGAGAAATTGCAAACTTGGCTTTAACTTCAAGCTCAGATTTGAACATGGTGGTTTTTTTACTAATACTTAACAGTGCTAAATGATTGGTGGGTACTCAGAGCTTTAATCTTGGTTCATAGGGACTTAGAATGCTCGGTAATCCACTTTTAATCTCACCACCAGATGCTATGAAGGTTTATCAATTTGCTACCCAATCTTGGTCATCTGCTAGGAGTTAATCTCAGACCTTTGTTACTATCGAAAATCATAAAGCATCCTTGTATCATTTTTTTTATAGAAATAAAGAAAAGGTAAGGCAAAGTGAACTAAAACTGACACTGGGACTGAGTTTTATTTTTGTTGGTACAAGAATAATAATAACTATACCACGATGATGATAGTCTTATTTCGGTGTTCATTCAGTGTTTTAAGAGAAGTATATAAGAGCTTGTTATTATTATTGGGTATTGTTGTTGGGTTTGGGGTAAGATTTATATCAAAAAGCAGTTCATGTCTAGGAGATTTATATGCAATTAAAGTAGCTGAGTTATCCCACAAACTCAGTAATTGAAGTCATCATGTGATTGGGTAGAGAATTTACATTGAATTTAGTAAATATGGGCAGTTGTTTAACAAGCTGTGTAACTTGTCCAGCTATCACATTTGAGGCTAATGAATAACAAAAATGGAATAGGAAAATAATGTAAAACAGGTGCTTCGAGATAGCTAACTTCAAGAAACCCCACAAGCTAGGAAGTAACAAAACTCGGGTACTCGATTAAATAAAGATTTAGTGCTCACGAAGTTGGTGCCCAATGAATGAATGGGCATATGGGCATGAAGGCTTTTTTTTTTGCATAGAAAGATTTGGGAAGAGTTTATTTGGTCAAGTGCTTGAACCATGGAGCAAGATTCCAAACAAGTAATTATAACTTGGAATTTTGATTCGGTTGTAACCAGCTTTGGTTATCTTGTTTTAAAGCGAACAAATAAGAGCTAGTTTCCAACAGACGGCACCACTTCATAATTTTGAATCGTATATTTACTTATGGAACCCGCACTGACGAAAAGAATGGATGAAAGAGTAGGGTTTCTCTCATAAACACTCTAAAACTTAAATCAGTATTCGTATAGAGAAAAATATAATAAAGTGAATAAGTAGAATAAAATATAATAGAGGATGTTTAATGTTGGATGATTGCTTGTATGGAGTTATGTTTTGATGTAGAATGATGCCTTGATGATGTTAAATGATGAGAATGAGGAAATATGTGAATGAATGGAATGAGATGGAATGAGATGGAATGAGATGTATATATAGGGAAAAGTATACATAAATTTCTTAGGAATATGATTCCTTGTACTTGTAGGATTGTCTTGATTATGAGAGAAGTAGACTTCCTTTATAGAGTAATCTTCCTAATTAAGAATGACATAGCCTCCTTCCTATTTGAGGATTTATATTCCTTTATTTTGAAGAACAACAATCCTTATTAAGATAGAAATATGAATACGGAGTATCATCTAGCATTATATGACACTTAATTAATTTCTTATTTTCAATTTTGAAAGAGTCCTAGAGGGGGGTTGTATAGGACTATCGAACAAAAACAAAGAAATTAAAAGATTTGAACAGGAATTAAAAGAAATGTTGAGAAAGAAGAATGAAGAAGAAATGATTTAAGGAGTTCAGATTCAACAACAATCCTATGTCTCCACCTAACTTATCTTCAAGTTAGGATTTTCAATCACCCATAATCTTATTCATAAGATTGAGATTACACAAGAGTTTTATGGCTCACTCTTACAACCTTAGAACTTGAGTTTTTAAAGTTTACTCAAAAACCAAATTACTTGTGTTTTTAAGGCTCACACTAAAACCAAATTCCTAAGTGTTTTAATGGCTAAACACTTAAACTAATTCATTTAGAATAGAATCTCACTTCCCGTTTTCTAAACATAGAAAATAGAAGAATAAGAATTTCTATTTTAATACTCACCAACTCTTATAAGAGTATACAATAATAAAATGAATTTTAAAAGAGTTTAAAGAGCTTTAATTGAATGCTTGAAAGTATAGAATGAATAAATAAGTTTCTTAACCTTAAAACAATCTTCAGAGGTCATATTTATACTTGTTAAATCCAATTATAGCTGTTGGAAACAATAATTTCGTTCCCAACAAAAACAAAGTCCATTGAAATGAAATTTAGACTTTTGTCAGGTCCCGGTTGGGAAATCATCTGTCCCAATAGGAACTAGCATTAAATAGCCATTAAGAGCCGTTACATTTAAAAAAATGCCTTGATCTTGAACGGGATATCATGGTCCCGATCGGGAGTACCTTGTCTAGAGCAATGTCCTAATCAGGACATAAAATTGAGATGGTTCTACCACTTTTGATAAATTTGCTCTTCTTCATCTCGGATGGAACTACTTTGGTCCCGATCCGGACTATAACAAAAATTGTAATTTTTTCGTGTAATTTAGTCCCTGTGATAAGTCCGGTCAAGATAATACTTATGATGACTTTTTAGAATGATTTTTCTTCGATAATTAATTATTATTTTGACTTTCAAATTACTTCTAATTTATATACACTTAAAGCAAACACATTAGTTGCTCAAAATTAAATTTGTTAAGATCAAAATCAAGATTAATAACTTGCTAAGGTCAACAATTTTTTTAAAAAAAATTAATTTATCTTTTATATATTATAATAATATTTTAAAATAATTAAAATTATAACTTATAATTTACTTAAACCAAATCAAATTAAATTAAAATTTTAAAAAAAATTCCATTAAAAATTAAATAACTTTAAAATACATGATGAGTATTGTTCAAAGCCTTTAAGCTTGTCATGGTGAGATATCATAGTAGTGGCTGCATACCTTGAGCAGAGTGTTCATGAAGGTCTAAACATACTAAAAAATTTCTTACTTTTCTGTTTCTTATATTAGGAAAAAAAAATAAAAAAACATTTTGTCTCTATTGGATAAGGTTTTGTAAAGTTTGCAAATATTTTAGACATGTTTGATTTAATTGTTTATAACAGTGAATAATTGATAACAATTGCGGGTGGTTAATAGTAGTTTTGTTAGCGGTTACTATTAGTGTATTAATGACTATGAAAGGGTACAATATATTTTTTAAATATAATTTCATATTTTTATAATATTTTTTAGTTATATAAATTATTTAAAAATAGTGTATAATGATAAATAATTTATCATCTTTGATTTATATATTATTGAAATTATTAATAGAAATTTAAAAATTAATTTTAAATATAAATATTATTGTGTAATTTTTTTTAAATAATTATAGGTATGAATATTATAATTATTGAATTCTTAATTATAATTTAAAATAATATTTATTCGATTTAGAAGAATAAGAAATTAATTATATATATTTAATTTAAGTGAAATTATTTGTTATCATTTATATTTAATAAAAATAAAATAGCCTAAATAAAAAATATATACAAATCATCTATATAGCCATTTTGAATAAAAACAGTTATTAGCTGTTAATTTTAGAATTTTACGCTTTATGACTCAATCAGGTAATCCAAATACTTCGAAAATTTAGGTACCTGTTTGGGCTGGCCTAAATGGACCACGCCTATATCAATTCAAAGTCTTCAAAGGAGCCTGAAACATTTTGGTAATGGCCTAGCATGCAGGCGTATGGTTTACGGCAGCAAAGTAGGAGGGATCCCATTTTCCAGTATTTTTCTATCTTTCCTTTTGACAGAGATTATTACCTTATTATTATTGTTTTGATTAGGTGTCGCTTGTTAGTATCTCTCAGGATCACGACTATTAATTTATTAGTTGTTAATAAGAGAGACATTTTTTTTTTAATTATCTCAAATCTGACTAAGTTAGAATTTGAATATGAGACCTAAAGTCTCAACACCTCCACCTCAACCATTAGGTTATACCTCCTTGACGATTATTACCTTATTACAATTTAGGAAGCTTTGCCTTTTTTATTTACTTCGTTATATTATATTAGGCAAGTCCTTAAATTGATTTCTTTTCCATATGTAGTAAGGTTCTAGAGACTATAAATTTCAGCGTTTCTGTATTGCAAGGCTTTCTCCAACAATTTTCAATAACAAATACAACTATTTTTATTCTCTCTTAACAAATTCAGTATCTTCTATCCTTTTGATCTCCATGTAACCATTTGATTCATTTCAAATAGATTAGAAGGGTCGGACTTATTTCTTACCTGTGTTGGTAGTAAAACCCATAATAGTCAATTCCTGATTTATTTTTTACTACTGATAATGAAAATTCCCTAATACTTTATCTATTTTTTCATACCGATATTAGCATTCCATATATTTATATTTGTCCAACAGAACAACAGTAAGCCTATGCCTTAGGCTCCCAGCCCTCCAAAAAAAATGACTGTAGCCCACGAACCTGGATCCACCTTTAATAGAATCAAATGGAACCGGCCCCCATCCTCTTTTGATTAACAGAAAAAAAAAAAATGGAACCGGCCTAATCCAGTTCCATGATTGACAACTAGTTAGTTTCGATTCACAGTTCGGCCAGTTTAATTTTTTTAATAATATTTTTATTTTATAAAATTAAATAATTTACTTTTAAATTAAAAAATAATAATATTCTTATTAAAAAATTAAACTAAAGTGCTTTAAAGGGTAGATAAATTATTTTGAAGTTGAAATAAAAGTAAAAAAATTAAATTAATAATTAATTTTAATAAGGTTTGAATAAAATCAATTCTAAAGAGTTAAAAAATTGTAATTCACTTGATATAAAAAAATTCAAAGAGTTTGAATTAAAAATAAAATTAAAGCAAATATATTAACTTAATTTACTATTTATATGTAGGGCTGAAAACAAAAAAAAAATTAAAGAGTTTGAATTAATAAATTAAATTATAAAAATAAAATGAACAAAAATTTATCCAAGTGAAATTTTGATGATCTTACAGAGTCTTCAACGAATTAAATAACTCTGCATCAAAACGTTTTAGCACCATTTAGTTACTTGGCAAACCTGCTGAACACTGGCATGGTACAATCAGTCTTGGTTGCGTTAGAGGCAATGTGCAAATGACAAACATCTTAGCCCTCCTAACAAAATCAAATGCACCGTGTTGTTAATCCGTGAGGAGTATAGTTCAAAGCCTCTGAGCTTATCATGGCGAGATATTATATTGGTGGTTTGCATACCTCCGGCAGAGTGCTCATCAAGGTCTTTATTGTAGGCAAATTGATTTTTGATGGATAAGATGCCCTACCCTTTACTATTACCATACTGAAAACCTACTTTTATACTCTCATCAAATCCCTCACATTCATGACAAATAATATGTATGCCCAGTTCATATATCTAAGCTTTGTTGCTAAAAATGTAGCAACTTTTTAACAAGCTATATCCTGAGTACAAAATACTAGTACATGAATATCTTAGATAGACTTGTTTAACTGCTGAGGTTAACGAACAATTATTTCTACGTTAGAGTCTAATCTTTCACTTAGAAGCAAATTGCAAACCTTGTCCCTGATAGGTGCGAAACAATATGGCTGATCTTGTTCCCCATTGCTGGCTCCTTTATATAGTTTTAGCATCACATTCACTACCATCAGCTCGAGTGAGATGCAATTCTTAAGCAAATATCTACTTAGTTCCATTTCATTTGATTTATTAGCAAATCCACTTATCTCTCCTTCTTCAAGATGCAAATGAGGATGTTCACCCTCTAAACTTCTGCTTGTTAAAAATAAACAATACTCACCACCAAAATATACCTATCATCAAGATTTAAAACGAAATAAATTACTCATATTTACAATAAAAATACATATAAGAATATATACATACATACATATATATATATACACACATGTAACGACTCCTGTAAATCATTTCAAAGGAAAGGAAAAAAAAAACTTGAGAGTGGAAACATAACAAGTGTAGAAAATAGAATAAGAAAAAAATGGACAAATTTGTTAAGTTGTTCTTTCATTATCACATGCATTTATGTAAACTTTTCATATTTGTATAGAACCCATACAGCTACTGCCATTGTAATGTAACAAAGCAGTATGGTGTGATCATTTTTACGAATGCAGATTTGTTATAAAATTGTATTTCTATTCAGGATAAATAGTGCTTCATGAGCATAATGAGCTAAAAAATTTATTATACAGTTATAATTGATCAGCACATAACATGCGTAAAAATGGCATATTCACAAGTTAAAAATCACAACAAATGAAGATGATGGAAACTTACAGAAAGATGAAATTTCTTTAGAGCAGGACAAGCATTTAGAATGTGTACAATCTGAAGATAATCATAATCCCAACAAAATGCAGCATGCATCTCGAATTGCTTGAGATGCTTGAATGTAGCCACATTTGACAGCACAAGCTTCTACATAGAACACAATATATATAGTTTAGATTAGAAGATAAAATAATTAAGTTCCTTCATATCATAAAATCATATACCAATTCAAATTTTCTGAGTTCTCAAAGCGTACCACAGGACAGAGAATGAAAGACAGAATTTTGAGACTGGGACGATCATTTGCAAGTTTAGGAAAAGTGAAATGGAACCCCTCATGTGCATCATCAGCACACTTGCAACGTACATTCTCCAGTGCAGGAAGATTGACAAATGATAAGTGGCCTATCCCATAACGTCCAATATGCTCAAAGGTTTCAAGTTTTTCAAAAGAATCAAGTTGAACAACCCAAAAGCCAGTACAATTAAAAATAAACAATGATTTCAAAGAGGGTAATGGACATGACATGCTAAAATGGTAGGGGACTATGCGAAATTCCTCTCAAGGTTCAAGCAACCAGATAGTATATTGTCCAACTGAAATTGTAATAACCTTGTACCACTGATTTTACGAGTCTTCAAAGAATTAAATCGCATTGAATCGGCAGGAGAAGGAGTCAAAGTACAATAATTTAAATGGAGATGTTTCACCGGATGGAAGAAGGTGAAGAGGAAAATTGTAGTAGCGACTATACTCCCGCCAGAAGCAATGAAATTCAGAAGGATATTTAAGTTCAAGAGAAATTGTTGTAGCACGCCTCCCAAGAGCAAAATTAATCATTGATCAACATGCGAAGCACTATGGTTGTCAAGGCTAAAAGTAACCTGGAAGGTGTTTATCTTAGGATTATTGTAAAACTGTAGGAATTGGGTAACCCCCATCAAGAACTTGGAATTATATGTTGAGAAAATCTCTGCAAAACAGATATCTTTCTTAGCAGATACGAGCGGGTTTCTAAATTCCTCAGTATAATCAACTCCTTCAACAGAAAGAAGATCAAAGTGAAGATCATATGAGGATGAGGAGAGAAACCTCCATCTACGGGACAATATCCTAGTCTTAACAGCATCTCTCACGCTCAAAAATGAAAGAATGTGAGACAGAATGGCATCAGGCAAATCACTGAAACGATCATCATCACCATCACCAACTGCTCTCATGGTCTTGATCCTCTAGTAAAAATAAAAGAAAAAAAAAATTAGATTAGAAGAAATCTAACTTGAATTCCAGATTAGAGTGTAAAGGCATATGCAAAAAGCTCAACAGAAATCAAGTTACAAACTTTTTATTCATCTCAGAAACCAAAAAAAAAAAAGATGGTTAAGAGCAGTTCAATTGAATTCAATTGTAGGTACCTCATCATTATGATTATAATCATAACAACAATTCTTATTAGCAGACATATCTCCTGGCTGGCACCTTGTAGCTATTGAATCTTCAAAGAGGTACAGATTTATGCCTCTATTTATAATCTGCAATTAGGGATTTGTTTTCATTTTCCCAATCCAAACTTGTCTCCTCATAGGGTCCTATGATGATGACGACCACGATGGTGATTATTATTATTATTAAGGATAAGATATAAATTACTACTACTACTATTATTATTATTATTATTATTATTGCCATTATCATTATTAAGTATTATAATTATCATAAATTATAAATTAAAATTATATATTAAAATTTTTTAAAAAAATATTTACTAAATAAATTATAATATATTCAATAAAATTTATAATTTTATTCTAATAATATATTTTATTATAAAGATTTATATATTACTTGTAAAAAGTTACATGAATAAAAAAATTTTAAACTCATCATGATAAATAAATAATAATAATAATATTATTATTATTATTAGCTTCGACTAGGTCGCATGAAAGTTTAACTCGTTTACAACCTCGATTACATGTCTATTTGATATGTCATGAAACAATGGAATCGTTTAATTGGTGTTATATGTTTCAGTAATAACATCAGTCTCACTTTACAATCTAAATTTTCCCTCATAAGCATATTTCACCATTGCTAATATACTAATTCTGATGCAATTGAATCATTGGTCGGAGTAAGCTGAAGATTCAGCTCGCATGACAAGCCATCCCCTGCCTTTTTCAACGAGTGTCCGACTTCGTGAGAACCACATTTTTAGCTCCAATCGCTTCTAAGACTGCTCTAAAGTCACTTTGCATCAGAAAGTTTTAGCACCCTGTAGCTCTTTGGCGAGCCTGATGAACACTGGCATGGGACAATCTGTCTTGATTGCGTTAGAGGCAATGTGTGACCGACAGGCAGCATAGCCCTCCTAACATAATCAAATGCACCATGCTGTTAAATCCGTGGGGAGTATTGTTCAAAGCCACTGAGCTTATCGTGGTGAGATATTAGTATAGTGGAGGCTGCATACCTTGAGCAGAGTGCTCATCAAGGTCTTTATTGAAGGTGAATTGATTTTTGCTCGGCTCGCCATCTGAAATTTACATATAATAGTCACACAATACAGCATTTTAGCAGAAAAAATAAATAATGGGGAAGGGATTCAGAAGACCTCATCCAGTTTGATATACCCAAATGGTAATCTGGGGTCGCTTTCATCTAACATCTGTTTCAAAAGTTTATCCAGATCAGCTCCCACACCATTTCCTACCCATCCCCATCTCTCAGCCAAACTTAACATGTCTGCGATGAAGGTAGCATCATGAAGAGGACCTGTCCATATGGGTCCTGAAACTGTAAGCGGCCAATGATCCTGAAAAACCAGTCCAATTCAAAAAAAAAAAAAAAAAAAAGCGCATAAGACTAGTGCTGTCATGTACAATACAAAGGACAGAATACGTGAAACATACAAAAGAATATCATTGCAGAAAGAATCTGTTATATGCACCTCATTGGTGCAAAAAGAGCAACCGATCTGGCCAAGCTCTTCCCATGAAAATGCTCGAGTATTTCCACATTGATTGCAGTAGGTGATGAAACCATAATGCCTATTCATAAATGGTAAAGCCATTCGTAATTACCAACTCTAACATATGTTATCAAACTCATAAAAAAAACCATTAAATTAAAAGTACCTGTTCTTATGTTGCTTTCCTCGATTCACTCTAAGCATAACTCTAAAAACTGGTCCATGATACGAGTAGTATGAAAAGAGTGGAGTAACATGATACCCCAGCAAAGATGCTTCCCTCACAGCCCCACCTATAAGCATTCGCAAACCAACCTCATTGGAACAAGGCATAGGGCGTATATATGCTCCATATGCAGCTAAAGAACTAGGCACACAAACATAACAGAATTATACAAACTCAACTAATAAACTCATTCAAAAATGCAACAACTCATAGTCAAATAAATAAATAACCAATCCAAACAAAATTCAGCTTTTCCACAAATCGAAATGACTATATTTCCAATAATCAAAATAAACAAAATGCAGTAAACAATGACAAGCTGCTCAGTTCATATTTCAAGCAACTCACCAATGAGGCCTATGACCACCAGAAGAGTAGCCATCAGTAGAAGTGAGATAAAGCAAACCATCCAATTTCAAAGCACTCATTGCAGTCCTTAAAAACAAAGAATCGCTCCCAAATGAATCAATATCAATCAAGTCAAAGAAATCTCTTTGCAAGTAGCACTCAGTCAATACTCTATTAGCATCAAAATGTGTAACAACCCATCTTCTCTCATCACCAAGACCTCTTTCTACTTGCTTCAAATTCCCAACAATAATCCTTCTGTACTCATCATTTGCATCATTTGCCAATACAAAATCAGCTTTCGCTTCAATTAGATACCTGCAAGATCGAATTCCACACCCACACATAGCATCAACAACCCTTAATGTCCCTTTTGATTGCTTGTACAAAGCACCAGCTAATACACCTAAGTCTCTACCTTTAGCACTTTCATGGCGAAAAAACGATTCCCCGGTCTCAAATTCAATACCCCTTTCCGCTCGAAGCTCAGAATTACAATGAAATCTATAAAATTGGGGTTTAAAGATTCGAGCTGTGAGCTTTTGAATAGGGTTTTGGATTGGATTATAGACAAATAATGAAGAAGGGAACAGCGCTAACATGGCGGGAAAGTTAGAGGATTAGGCAACTTCAGCAGGGTTTTAGATAGGGTCAGTTCTTTGACTTGTAAATCAACGGTCCAGATGCTTCTGATCATATATAGATAGAAAATTTTAACATCCACTGGGATTCTGCCACGTCATCATCATCCAACTTCACCTTGCAATTTCTATTCTTGGGGGTGTTTTTTTTTTATTATTTTTTTTTTCTGGGTTTAGTGTTTGGAGTGTGGTTGAAATAGTAGCAGAGGGGTTTAAGAAGGTTTTGGGTGTTTAAAGTTACTTCCTTTTTCTTCTGTAATTGATGAAGAAGATGGTTGATATGTGCTTTTATGAGTCAGTTCATATCAAAACAGATTTGGAAATTAAACACAGCAACAAGGCAAAACAAAAAAGGAGACAGCACCAAGTTTGGCACTCATCAAGGTAATACCTTTTTTAACAGCAAAGTTTCAAAATTTTCCCTTTTTAGCAGTTTTAGCATTGGGCCAAACGTTTTTTTTTTTGGGTTTTGTCAGTTTTTGTGGCCTTTTGTTGTGAAATTGGAATTGGTTTTCATGTATGTAACCGTTTCAATACTTGTTTTTAGGAAAGTTCCAGTGTAGCACGAAGGCTTTGGATTGCAATATGCAGGGATTGGCTGCCATATTTTGTTGTTTAATGGATTTGCTGAATAGGATTTGACTGATGCATGGTTGCAGCTTTACTTTCAACTTACTTCTGGGAAGGTAAGCATATATAGCTTTTTTTTTTTTAATAAAGGTTCGGATTGTAATGCCAATAATTTGAGCTTATTCATGTATTTGGATGTTTTTGCTGTTTTAAGTTTGTATTCAGTTGATTGTATGTGCTACTGGGGCTCTTATGTGTCTCAATTCTCAACAATTCTCTTTAGAGCTCGGCTAGACTAATGTTGTCAACATTTATCATATTTAGCTTCTGTAAGAACTTATATAGTTAACCCTTCTTAAAATCATATGATCAGTAGAATTTGGAAAACCCAAGTCTATCCGACTTCTATCTCGAATAAGTTGGAAGTATAATCTATCTAAATTCTTTATTCAAATCTTAAAATCAGGTTTAGAAATTATTCTGCCCATTTATACATTTAGGCATTTGAATAATTTATTTTCAAATTAGGCAGGTGTTACATTTTATATGAGATGGAAATGGCTAAAGAATCCAAGAAGGCAGCAACTAACATATGATTATTGTTCTTATTATTTTATCACGCGAAAACAACTATTATGTTGATTGTCTGGCTATTTCTCTGTTTAGCACACTAAGAGTTTACCATCCTACATGAGAAAAGGCCTTGAATATATGCTCAATTGTCAAACTTTGAGCTAAAGGCTTTTGATAATATAAGGTATGAAATTGGGAACAACGGACTGGCAATGGTGTGTTTGAAGAATCTTAGTTTTAATATGAATCTTTATTAGACAGGGAAAAAGAAAAAAGGGAAAAAGAGTTATCTTTTTTATTTTTTTGACTTCATAGCTAAAACCGACAAAATATTTTTTAAACATATATTTATACTATTCTTTGACATCTATGCTAGATGTACTTAATTTTGTAACTTATAAAAACTTATAACTTTTAAAATCTGATTGACAGTCAATATGGGAGTCCTCGCGCAATTTTTCAAAGAATTTGGATTCCAACAAATCTGATTTACAATCTGTCTTGAAGGCCCTTACACCCAATTTGCGGAGAATCCAGATTCCAATAAATTTGAATAACTTGTGCCAATTTCATGGAGAGTCCGGATTCCAGCAAATCTTATTTGCTATCAATCTTGAAAGCATTATGCCAATTTTACGGAGAATCCTGATTCTAACAACGTAGAACCTAGTTTGACTATTTCATTCTTTATAATAGGTTATGTGATTGATGATATAGTTGAGCTCAGATTGCCTGCCAATTATAAGGATATATTCTTTTCATTTGTGTTTTTGCTGCCTCATTTTGGTCATATCATCATTTAGATAATGTAACATCTACCATACGACGCACAAAGTTGGGCACGTGCATTCTGACTGCTGGTGTTGATTCCAATTAATCTGAAATAATTAAGCAGGTGCACGAAACAATTAATTAAAAAGTAAAAAGTTTTCTATGAGACGTGTCTGTATCAATATTTATGAATCATAACTTTTGTTACATTTCCAATCCCTATGGTAACGGTTCTGATGGTTTTTGCTACGATAACTGTCCCAATCACAATATTATAATAAGAACAAGATATCTTTCTCAATCAATCCGTCTTGGTTAACTTCTTAGTAGAACTATTTTGTGAGGGCTGCGCAATGAATCTTGACCATCCTGTGTGCCTTCCCCAAACTTAAGTACTTTATTTTGGTCTGTCTATCATGCAAATTAGATAATATAACAGGAAAAAAACAAATATGTTCACTTTTGTCTTGTTCTTTGCTCTTTTTGTTGTTGTTGTTTTTTTTTTTTTTTTTTTTGGGTCAATCTACTAATCACATTTCTCACTTGTATTTGACATTATCCGGTCGTCTTGAGTTAAATATACAGCATAGTCAATAAGCTAACTGAACCGTAGAAATGGCTAAATCTACGGATGAATCCAGGTCTGACTTTTATAGCCTCTTATTTTGTTTGTTTCTATGAGTTTAAACTAGATCCCGTAATGATATTTAAATTTCCGAAACAACTTCCACCATTTTATAATAGCTTTTGTACAAGGTAGTTGGCATTTTCCCTTAATGATGAATAATCTAAGCAGTGGACAGAACAACCAACACTGCATATCTATGCAATAAATGCAAAATCTAGGAATTAAAAACTAGATTTCAAAGAATAATCTACTTGATTTGAATTACACAAGATAAGGGTTAGGAATTTGGCAGGCTTGAATTGGAAATAGTCAAAAATTGATTTTGTCACCAAAACTAGCGGCGCTCTATGCAAATCTGGAGGCATGACTTTACTGTTTAACCTTATTGCCATTTGTGTTACATTCTGTGTTGGTCTACTAATGAAGAAGATATCACTTTGTCAAGAGAATCTCTGCCATATTTTGACAGATAGGACTATTCTTTTGCTTGGTCTGAAGCTCATTTCAAATATTTTTTAAATTGGACAGAATGACTTCAGTCAACAGAAGAATTTATTCATTTTTTCTCCTGTTTCACCTCTTTGACATTCACTTATGTTTGTACATTAATCCCGCTCTTGAGTTTCTCTTCACGATGAAAAAGGGGAAGAGGGAGTAAGTTAAAGTTATTCTTTTTCCTTGTTGATATAACACCTGTCCTCATTGCTTCCTTTTGTTGATCTTGGAGACCCATACCCTCAATTTTTTGCTTTAAAAATCTAGTCTAATTTATGCAAAAATGGTAATCTCACTCTCTGATCCTTTTTCCACATGGAGCCAAAATATCCTACTTTTTCTAAATAATCTCATTCTTATCTTTTTTTCCCTCTCTCTTTTTTTTTTTTTTTCCATTCTACAGTTTCTTCTCCCCTTTTACCAGTTTAGAGCATAACTATTCTTTTTCTCTTATATAAAGGCTTATAAAACCTTCAACCTAACAGACAGCCTTGGAGTCTGCGAACAGTGCGGAATTACTTACAACTGCCTCTGAAGCAATAAACAGCGGATTTTTGTTCTCAAGTTGGTGAAATTTCACATGTGGGTTATTTCTGCTGCTTTTATCAGTGCATCTACTTATCATTGTTTTTTTCTTAATCTGCTGTTGTTGTTGGCTTTAATCAATTTGTTTTGGTTGCTACTTATTCATTTTATTTTATTTAAGCTTCTAATTTTCAACTGCCAAAGGCTCCTGGACTGAGTTAGACACAATCAGTTGAAGAAATCATTAATGCCGCATTGCAATGGTGAGGGATCCTAAGTTTCTGTTTGGAACTGAAAATTCACCTCTTTTGGCTATGGAAGATCTTCAAAGGTGTTTGTCTCCTTGCTCTTCTTCCACTTCGTCCTCTCGTCTACCTGATTTATTCCCATTATCAATTGATTCGGAACTTTGGCTAATGGCTGAAAAAAGGGCCCTGGAGATACTTTGGATTATTCGACCTTGTTTAGCTTCTGAGCAGAAGAGAAAGGAGGTTATTGATTATATTCAAAGGTTAATTAAGCATCTTCATTATGGAACTGAGGTGAGAAATTCCTGCCCCCTTTTCTGTGTATTTTTCTTTTGGGGGAAATGCTGTATCCAATAGTTTCTATTTCTTTCCTCTGATGTTATCTCCCTTCAGTTATTATGATAGGATAAATCATGGAAACTTTTTTCCTCCATAAAAATTTTTATATTTTTTATCTTTCTTATTACTGTATTTGCGCTTTTTTGAAGTTCTCTTTTAAAGAAACATGTGTTTCCATATTTTTCTCATATAACGGCAAATAAATGAGTTGTTAATTTAGATTCCTCATTAAATAGCACTCATCTTTTGAGATGTTGAAGGATTTGAATAGTGATGGTTGATCTGGGATAGTTGTTAATCTATAGGACAACTGTATGGGCCCGTCTGTATTTTTTGCTGAAAGCTTAGTTACATAGTAGATTAATAAACTCCATGCATCGTTTTTTTCATCTCCTTTTTATCTGGTGTATGCATATCCCTGCTCCCCATAGCATGGATGATTCATGCTGTGTGTGGCGGGAAAACTGATCTTTTCGCCTAAAAGAAAGGATAATAGGTAATTCATTTTCTAGTTTTGGGGGAGAACTTTACCTATATATCATCATGTGGCATGTTGCTATAGCCTGATCCAGGTGCTGCCCATAAATGTCGAGGCAGTGAATTTAAGATGCATGAGCCTTTTTCTCCTTTGAATTTTTAATTCACACTATGTGGCATGTTAAATCATTTCAATCTGTTGACCCATGCCACTTACTTGAATGCTATTTTTGGGATCTTAGGGCCATTTGACTCTTAACTGCAATCTTGCATTAATGCTTTGCTGAGGAAGATCAATGAGCAGCTAATTCAATTCATTAAAGTGGTATTGTGCTGGCTTTAAATTAACATGGAGTCACTTTATATTTTCATGCATGTTTACAGGTCTTTCCATTTGGTTCAGTACCACTGAGAACATATCTTCCTGATGGAGATATTGATCTAACTGCCCTCTGCCATCAAAACATGGAAGAGGATTTGGCTAGAGAAGTCTGCAATATGCTCACATATGAAGAGCAGGAATGCGGATCTGAAGTAAAAGATGTACAATATATTCAAGCACAGGTTAACTTCTTGACTTTAACTTTTCTGTTGCAAAGTCTTGGCTTCATTATCCACTACAGTATCAGTTACACCTCTGAACTATTCTTTTAATTGCAAAAACACTTTCATATTATTTCAGTTGTTGCCCCTGCTCCTCTGCTGACATTTTTTTCACCTTATGTTGCTTTGTTTCTCAAAGCTTTGAGAATCTATTGATTTCCTTCTGCCGATTAAGGCATTTTTTTCAGCTGAGTCTCCTAGGCCTTTGTTAAATTGTTTCTTGACCTAACTATAACAAAATGAACTTTGGCACCTAGAATGCTTCTAGATACTGGATACTGCCATGAAAGACCATTACATTTATTAACAAGACATCAATATGAAGATGTTGACAGCTCTTTGACGCTTATTAAAGAGAGTATAATTATTTGTGTCATGATCATTTAAATTTTCGAACAAAAAAATGACATCAAAACTGTTATAGTTAGCCATTTCTTTTTGTAGGAAGCTGTGCACATTGAACCTATGTGTCTGGATATTATTACGCAGATAATTAATTCAAATTTATACAACTGGATTCAATGGCTTGAGAAAGCTTATAGAAGATGAGAGACACACTGATTCATATCAATTTCACAGAATCTACACATCTCTTTAAGAATATTCATGTTTTACATGACTACTTTAGCAATCCGAAATAATGAATTTCTAGTAACAGAAATTCAGGACTATTTCTTTTATATCCCCTGTTCAATTAATCCATGGCTATGTAAAATGAGACTTTGTGGCACAGACATTTTCTAAGAATATCTGCATGTATGCATTTGCAACAAATTTAATGGTAGTGATGCTTAATATTTTCTTTTTTAACAAAACAAACTCAATCGTCTGCTATATGCAATGTTGCCATTTTGGATGACAGGTTAAGATTGTAAAATGTTCTGTGAAGGATATATCAGTTGATATCTCTTTCAATCAAATGGCAGGCCTCTGTGCTCTTTGCTTTCTGGAGCAGGTATGTACTTATTCTACCCCTTGGGTTCAAGTTTTTGCTTTGCTAAGGTCTACAACAGTAGGTCTGTCATACTATTGGAAGAAGAACTTCAAGTTGGGAGTTTTTGGGAGATGATTAGTACAAGGTTATAGTTGTATTGATGAAATATTACTGTTACCTTTTTCTTCACATCATTTTACTCACTGATTATTGTTTTCTTATGCATCAAGTTTTTATCTTTTAAAGAATTCTCATGAAAACTATCGCTAGCTTAAGCTGGTGCAACTTTTACCTTTTTACGAGTGTGCTCATTTTATATTTAATTCTTTCTTCTGTTTCCACACATTCTTGGCATTGTATTCTCTACCATGCTTCTCTACCATGCTCATTCTGTGGACAATAGGCACTGCATAGTGATATGTATGCATGCAAGTTTGATTTTATAATATTCTCTGCTTGCAATGGTTGGCTTTGATGATGTTGTCTTTCCTTGTTGCTTTAGAGTCTTTCAGTTCAGCACCATCATCAATGATAGATTTGGACATTTCACTTTCTGTTGTTTGTTTCTTGACCTAAAGACCTTGCCTTGATGGTTCTTTGTTAAAAGCAATTATCTTGTCTTTTTTGTTCTATTGCTGCATTCTTGTACTGATGTGTGTGTTTCTCAGGTTGACCAAATTATTGGGAAAGATCATCTTCTCAAACAGAGTATTATTTTGATCAAAGCTTGGTGTTTTTATGAGAGTCGGATTCTTGGGGCCCATTATGGCTTGCTGTCAACATATGCATTAGAAATATTGGTCTTATATATCATAAATGCCTTTCATTCCTCTCTACCCGGGCCCTTAGCAGTGAGTATTTTAAATTTCAGAATTTCTTTTATGCATCTGCAGATGAATGAATTATCTTTAATAATCGGTTACAGGTGCTACACAGATTTTTGGACTACTATAGCACTTTTGATTGGGACAGTTATTGTGTCACTATTACTGGTCCTGTTGCCACTTCTTCCCTTCCAGAAATTGTGGGTAAGGAGTATTAGAATGTCCAGAGAATCCTATCATTTACTTATTCCCTTGAGAGTCTCAAGTTGATATCTCTTTTTTTGGTCATTGCTGTAGAGCCACCGGATAATGATGGGAATGAGTTACTGCTCAGTCCAGAGTTTCTGAAGAAATACAAAGAGAAATTTTCAGTTCCAATTAAAGCAGTTGACAATGGAGGCCATGAATTTTCTATTAAGCATCTCAACATATTGGATCCTTTAAAAGAAAGTAACAACTTGGGGCGTAGTGTCAGCAAAGGTAAATGGACATGCTTAAGCTGTGTTAGGTGACAAGGGCTTGTCGTACTGTATAGAATCTGCAAAGGTACTTTCTATATGGACATTGAAATTCTTTCGCTTCTTCGGAACTGCTACTGAATGAATGGAGAAACAGTAGGTATGGTGGGTTGGACAAATACTTTGCACAACTTCGACCAACAGACCTTTGATATTCACTATTGTTATGACCCATGAATATCTGTCCAGCAAGATGTCTGAATGTTAGGGAAAACAGTAGAGATATTCTATGACCAGAGATGCATCAAACATTATCTGATAATATGCAGAGTGTATATTTAGATTCATGCATATGCATATTAGCGTATGTTCGCATAGGCATGCACACTCGTTCACACATGCATATGGACTCAGACAGGTATACATTTAATTGCCATCTTTATCTGTACAGGTGAATAAAATTCTGTGTTCATTTATATGTCTGGGGATTGAAGACATGGCATCGTTATCAGTTCTATAAACTAGTAAGCTCATGAAATTTCATTGTTTCTTTCCAGGAAATTTCCACCGTATAAGATGTGCCCTCTCCTATGGGGCTCAAAGACTTGGAGAAATCCTTATGCTACCAGGAGAAATCATGGGTGCAGGGCTGGAAAATTTTTTTGTAAATACTTTGGATCGGAATGGGAGGGGAGAAAGGCCAGATACACTAGTTCCTGTACCTGCGTTTGGCACTGGAAGATCTGAGTCATCTGATCTCAGTGGAGACTATGACAATTATTACAGTGGTCTACTACAAGGCCAGTGGTGTCACAATTATTCACTGCCTGTTTCTCCACAGATGACTCCTCCGCCATCACCTTCTCAGATCCAGCCCAGATATAGTTGGGACTCACTGGCTCAGTTTCTGCGGTGCAAGCAGAATGTTTTGTCTCAAAGAGGCACAAATGTATTTGTCCCGATAGTGCCCCATCATCACCTTTATGCTTCAAAGGTATTTGCCACTGCTTCAAGTATTGATGAAATGGGGAAGTCACGAGGAACAGGCACATACATCCCTAATGTGGTAAAATCTAAATTTTGATGTTTTTCTTGGTCTTTCAAAATGACTGATCTTATTGGCTCTCAAGCAAAATAGATTGTCACTGACCTAATTGCAAATTCTTGAATTCTGCAGAGCCATTTTCCTTACAAAGATATGATGTCATGGATGAATGTCAAGAAGCCTGATTCCCCGACTCATAGTCCTCTAAATTCACCTCAAAAGACCGATGAAGTTGAAGGTGGCTTGGAGGTAAAGAGTGATACAAATGGCTGCATTGATCCATCATTGAATCAGTTCAAACCAGGAGCAGAGAACAGCAAGACTGGCAGCTGCATGAATCTTTCACTGGATCAATTCCCTCTTCTTCCTTGTCCTAGAAAGTCCATGACTTTAGAAATCAATCAGTCCAGTCATCCCATCTTGCAGTCCCCGCAAGCTAAGGATTGCTCTACCTCCTTGAGATGTATTCAGTTTGGAAGTTTCAGGCGCTTACCATCTCCATTGGCACTGCCTTCATCAGGGACAAATATGCAAGCAGAGCCTGGAACTCCAACCACTTCAGAGATTTCACCCCCCGAAGAAAGAGAATTGTGAAGCAACAAGAAGGCATGTACAACATTCTATAGTATGTTCAGTTTATTAAAATCAGATGCTATTCTTTTTAAGTTTTTTCTTGTTTGGCTTTGCAGGTTTTGCGGACAACAATTTTAACCCCTTTATATCTGTCAATACTAGAGAAAAAAGTTGACGTAGAAAGCTGGAACCAGAGGCTGATGTATTATCTGATTTAGAGGATGATATATTATCCTGATTTATAGATAGCCATACTTCTGAAGAGCTAAAAACTAATTGTGCTTTGGTTCTCTCCAATTGTAATTTAGAGATATCCTGATATATTATCCAGCTTTTGGTTCTCTCTAATTATGTCTCTCTTTTGTATTAGCATAATATATGAAGATGATGATCTAATCTTAGGCGAGCATTTTCAACATCTTCCACCCCTTTTTGGGTGATTCAAGTAGAAAAATATTTTAAAATATTTTACTTGCAATTTTCTCTGAACACTTTTGGAAGATCATATAGAAGGATGCTTTACATGCAACAATCTGGTGTTTAATTAACTATTACTTGGCAAGCCAAGTTCATGAATACTTTTAGAAGACCGTTTCTTGGTAGGGTAATGACAAAAGATAAAAAAAAAAAAGAGATTTTCTGAAATGTTTTTCACTCATTTTATTTCACTTAACAGAAGTACAATATATAGACATCAGGAATTGTCAAATCCCTTAATCCTAGGATCTAATATAGTAAGCATAATTAGATCCCATAATCCTAGGCCTATAATAGGAAGAAATACAACAGTAATTACAGCAAGAATATATACAATAATAATGGAAATCTTAAAGAGGTAATTAAGGAATATATAGCTATAAGGGAAAAACTAAATAAGGAAATATATAGCTATATGGGAAAAAAACTAAATAAGGAAATATACAACTATATGGGAAAGACTAAATAAGGAAAGAAGAGTATATTGACATCCCCCCTCAAATTGATGTGGGGAAGTCTATCAGCATCAATTTGCTACTGAGAAACTTGTGTCGTTAGCGTGTCAAAGCTTTTGTAAAGACATCAGCTATTTGAAGATCAGTAATAAGATGAGGAAGAGTGATAACACCTCGAGTAAAAGCCTCCCTAATGTAATGACAGTCCACCTCTATGTGCTTTGTGCGTTCATGATATATTGGATTCGCAGCTATTTGAATGGCACTAGTATTATCACCATGAAGTGGAGTAGGATTAGTTTGAGGGAATCCAAGTTCTGTAAGAAGACCACATAACCACATAATTTCAGAACAAGCCGCAAACATGGCTCTATACTTAGCCTCCATGGAAGATTTAGAGACACAGTCCTGCTTTTTACACTTCCAAGAAATCAAGGCATCTCCAAGGAAAACACACCAACCTGTTGTGGACTTCCTAGTATCTGGGCAGCCAGCCCAATCTGCATCACTATACGCAATCAAATGAAGAGCAAATTTGGTAGGGAAAAACAACCCACGAGTAGTTGATCCAATTAAGTATCGAATAATGCGACGAACAACAGCAAGATGAAGATGTCGAGGTGATTGCATAAATTTGCTAACTATATGGACAACATATGAGATATCAGGCCTTGTAATTATTACGTAAATAAGACTACCAACAAGTTGCCTATATAAAAAAGGATTAGGCAAAAGCTCGCCTTCATCTTTTCGGTATTTCACATTTACCTCCATTGGTGTATCAACAGCAGTAGCATCCTTTAAACTAGCTAGCTCAATAAGATCTTGGATGTATTTATGTTGATTTAAGAAGAAACCATGATCTCGAGAGTGAACTTCTAGCCCTAAAAAATATGTGAGATGTCCAAGATCTTTCATTTGAAATGTATTATGCAACATATTTTGAAGCCTAGTGATCAGCCCATTGTCATTACCAGTGATGATAATATCATCTACATAGACCAAGAGAAAGACCATACCAGTGGTTGTCTTGTGAAAGAAGAGTGATGAATCATATTGACTTTATGTGAAAGAGAAGGTGAGAAGAGTGTTGCGAAATTTCTTAAACCAGGCTCTAGGTGCCTACTTCAACCCATACAAAGAGCGTTTCAACTTGCAAACTTCATGAGAATCCGTCAATAACATACCCGGTGGAAGTTTCATGTAAATCTCTTCTTTAAGGTCCCCATTCAAGAAGGCATTTTTTACATCCATCTGATGTAAAGCCCAAGAGTTCAATGATGCAATAGCAAGAATGGTTCTCATTGTGGTCATCTTAGCAACTGGTGCGAATATTTCTTCATAGTCCAGGCCATATTCTTGTTTATTGCCAAGAGCAACCAATCGAGCTTTGTATCTATCTAAAGAGCCATCAGATTTGAGTTTCACAGTATATACCCACTTACTACCAATGGGCTTAACATTTAGAGGACAAGAAACAATGTCCCAAGTATGGTTTTCCTCAAGTGCTTGAAGTTCTGCTTCCATTGCTTGTTGCCAACACTTATGTTCCATAGCCTGTTTATAACAAGTGGGAATGGAAATAGAAGACAAAGTAGTAGACATAGTCACAGGGGTTGAAAAACCATACCTTTCAGGAGGTTTGTGAGGTCTAGAGCTTCTTCGAAGAGGAGGTGAATCATTGGATACGGGTAGAATAGGATCAGATGCCGCAGGAAGATGGGGAGGAACCTCAGTGAGACCTGTAAGAGGATCAGATGTAGGAGGAGTGCGTCTACGGTAAACATAACCAGGTTTAAACCTTTGTATTGGTGTTGGCAATTCAGGAAAATTTGGTAAAGCAGATAAAGAAGGGAATTCTGAAGTCTGTTGTGTGCTAAAAAAGGGCTGATTTTCAAAAAAAATGACATTCCTAGAGACTCGAGTTCGACGGGCATAAGGATCATAGCAAAGAAACCCTTTTTGGGTTCCGGCATATCCTAAAAAAACACACTTGACAGATTGGGCAGTAAGTTTATGTCTCTCATGTGCAGGAAGGTGAACAAAGCAAATACATCCAAAGATATGAAGATTGGAATAATTTGGTACATGCCCAAACAAACGAAAGTAGGGAGAATCATTGTTCAAGTTGGAAGATGGCAATCTATTAATCAAATAAACAACAGTAGACAAAGCTTCACACCAAAAATGAGAAGGAACACAAGACTCAATTAGAAGAGTTCGAACAACATCAAGAAGATGGCGATTCTTTCTTTCAGCCACACCGTTTTGTTGTGGAGTGAAAGGACAAGAACGTTGTGATATGATCCCATGACTTTGAAGAAAAAATTGAAATGCATTTGACATATATTCACCACCTGAATCAGATTGCAAGATTTTGATTTTGGCAAAAAATTATGTTTCAACTAAAGCAAGAAAGACCTTAAACACAGAAAAAACCTCACTTTTAGACCGAAGAAAATATACCCAAGTAAAGCAAGTGAAATCATCGATAAATGTAACAAAGTATTTGTAATTTTCATGAGAAATTACAGGTGCAATGCCCCATACCTCAGTATGCACGAGTTCAAAAGGTTTGATGGTGTGGCTTTTATGCAAGGGAAAAGGAAGTGTTTTGCTTTTACCAAGTTTGCAAGATGCACAATCAACAATATCACTATTAGAAGAGGCTGAATTTTTATTTCCAAGTAAACCAAATTTAAGCAAGAAGTACATGAGAATTAGGGTGTCCTAAACGTTTATGCCACATTTGATTATCACATTGAATTATATTACAAGCAATATAATTTGACACCAAAGAAGGAGATAGAAGCAAAGGAAATAGACATCCCACTTTAGGTCCCTTCGCGATCATCTTCCCGGACACTTGATCCTGCACAAGACAACCAGAAGTTGAAAATAGAACAGTACATTTGTTGTCAATTAATTGGCCGACAAATATAAGACTAGTGGACAGCTTAGGAGACACAAAAACAGTATTTAAAGAGGCTGAAATATCACCAACAGCTGTGATAGGTAAGGAATGACTATCGGCAGTATGAATCTGAAGATCTCCTTTATATTTTCTAATATTATTTAAAGGTAAGGCAGTGTTGGTCATATAATTGGAAGCACCAGAATCAAAATACCAAGGCTTAGGATTAGAATTTTTGTTACCTGAAAGGCCTGAAGCAGAAAGGGCAGAAACTATCATTTGTTGGACCATTTCAGGAGTAATAGAAGACTGACCAAGACTAGGAGCATTCAAGGAATCAACCGAGACACTGTAGGCAGTTTTAGATTTCTTTGGAGGCCGAATGGAATAATCTTTGATGATATGCCCTGTTTTCTTACAATAATTGCAGAACTTTTTAGTACAATTAGTAGCAATGTGCCCAAATCCTTTGCAACTATAGCACTGGACATTAGTCATATCTCTGCCTCCTTTAAACCTTCCTTGAGTAGTGTAGGCAACATGAATTGGAGCAGAATTTTGTGCTTTCTGCTCCAAGACAGCTTGTGTAATAAGCCATTGTTCTTCCCTGAGAAGCTCTCCCACACAAATATCGAATAAAGGAACTGGTTCTCTGTTCATCAGGTTGGACCTGATTGCTTCAAACTCTCCTCTCAACTTCATTAAAAACTGGTCACACTTGCTAATCTCATGCACACTTTGGATAGCAATGAGTCCTTCAGAAGGTACACTTGCATACACAATATCAGTGTACTCAGCCCAAAGATTTCCAAAGGAAGAATAAAACTCTTGGATTGACATACTCCCTTGGCTGAGTTGACCCAACTCGAGTTCTAATTGGAACCTTCGTGTTGTATTGCTTTGGTTGTAAATTTTCTTCAAGTAATCCCACATTTCTCTAGAAGTTTTATAAGGCTTGAGATTGAGAAGTATGGATGGTTCCACACTTCCAAGGATCCAAGACATAATCTGAGCATCCTTCACCTCACATTTCACATATATCTCCTTCTCCTTCTCGTTATTAGGTGTAGGATCTGTCCCATCAATATGACCCCATAATTCCTTTCCCTTGACAAAGATCTGAAATTGGAATGCCCAGGCAGAATAGTTCTTACCATTAAATCGAACAAGAAAATATTCAGATCGTTCTAAAGACATTATTCAACCATAACAAGAACTAAAAAATCAGGTCCAAGAAAACATAATAGAAGAACACGAAAAGAACAAGAACAAAAGACTAAGATCTTGGAGCTAGACAAGAAACCAGACGCAAGATGAAATGATTTTAGAGTTTAGGCTTTGATACCATGACAAAAGATAAAAAAAAAAAAAAAAGATTTTCTGAAATGTT
This sequence comes from Mallotus nudiflorus, assembly GCA_947683625.1. Lineage (NCBI taxonomy): Eukaryota > Viridiplantae > Streptophyta > Magnoliopsida > Malpighiales > Euphorbiaceae > Mallotus > Mallotus nudiflorus. Next base: position 455,601 of record CANTUR010000772.1, on the reverse strand, counting down.
TTTCACTCATCTTATTTCACTTAACAGAAATACAATATACAGACATCAGGAATTGTCAAATCCCTTAATTCTAGGGTCTAATATAGTAAACATAATTAGATCCCATAATCCTAGGCCTATAATAGGAAGAAATACAGCAGTAATTACAGTAAGAATATATACAACAATAATAGAAATCTTAGAGAGATAATTAAGGAATATATAACTATATGGGAAAAACTAAATAAGAAAATATACAGCAATATAGAAAAAAAACTAAATAAGAAAATATACAAAAAAGAAGAGTATATTGACAAGTAACGCTGCAATATGCACCAAATTTCCTGTCTTGACATTTCCTTTTTCTTTTTGGCCTTCTCTAACAACTTATATGCACATTGGCATATTACTGCATCGTTTTCTGAAAGACATAAAGGTCACAACAAAATTGCTGCTCTATTTCCTGTTCTCTCTCTTCTCTAATAAAACTGGCTCCATGTGTAGGAAAAAATAGAGCATCCTCTCTGGCAAACATCCCAGGAGACGCCTATTACCATTTGATATACTTGCTGAAACCTCTCAAGCCGTATGAACAAATGTAATTGTTTCAATAGCACCAAACTGTTCGTACATGTCCAAACAATATTTAACATGTTCCAATCCGAGTTTCTACATAGTTATAATGCTCCTTACATTAAATAATAACAAGGGCTTAACATAATGCCATAATAATACTCATTCTCATATTCACATGAATTAGATACATAAATGTTGATGTAAGCGCAAGAGCACCATGTTCTTAGATTTTGCTATATGTATGATGTGTTAACTTCCTGGCTATCGGTGTGTGAAACTGTCTTGGGAGTAAAGATGTACATAGCACAGTCATGAGCATCAACTCGAGCACCAAAGGATGCCACGGAATCTCCTGTAAGATCTTCATACTGCAAGCCAAAAGGATCCTAGGTAAGCCGCTTCAGTTTTGAAGGATAAAGGCTCAAAACTTGGACAAATTTAGAAACCTTCAAAATATGTTTAAAATGGCAACTTAAGTGCCATGGTATTGTGGTTTTTTTTTTTAAGTCTATTTGCTCCAATTTATTTTAATAGCATCTAAATTTTCAAATGATGTATAAAGATACCAAATCAGAGCCACCAAATTTTGAAATGACAATAAGAGATAGCAAAGCATTTCTATGCAACTACACAACATGTTAACTAAAGGACTTGAAGTACTAATATAAGGAAGATGTTTGCAGTCAACAGAATAACATATGAGACCCAAATATGAGTTGTATAAAATACTCAAGTAATTGATAGTTTGTCATCATGAAACATGCACTTTGATACTTGTCAGGCTCAGATATGAACTGTTTATAAAAGGTCTTTGATACTTATGTTACTAACAAAACAATACCTAACCATGTGATTAGCTTCCTCACCTGCCACAAATCTCGCACCATGACACTGGTGCCAGATTCAAGCCCAAGTGCATCCCATTTAGCTGTAATCGTTGCAGCTTTTGAACAACGATTCCAGAGAACAACAGCCAAGCGATGTCCAGATAAAGGGCCGGCCCAGACCTAGAAATAATAGCATTCTTCAAGTTAAAACAAAATCAACTCACATGGAATATAGATACAGGATTATCTCTGCACTAAGATGCTGTTGTATTTCCATAGAAGAAATTGAGTAAAAAAAATTCTTTTATATTATAAAGCCCATACAAAGGTGAGGTAGTTGGGAACTTTTATCAGAATGGTATGATATGATTTGACAGGGAAACAATCAAAAACTCGGCCAAGAATCAGGTAGTTCCATTGAATATACTATGAATACATGCAAGGGGAGAGGACCTGTAGGCAACCATCAGTTCCAGAAGTTTGAACTTTTCTTCCTTGAATCCCAAGTGGGTCTGCAAAAGAATCAAGTACGCGTTCACTTAGCTTCACAGATATGGAAAACTACCAAGATAGCAGCAGTGGCAATGGTCTGCAATATATGTTTTAAAATAATTGCAGCAAGAGATCAAATTACCTTGGTTTACAGCAATGACCTCCTTATTTGTTAGAATCTCATAGGTTTCTGCAGTCATGTTCCTCACATCACAACCAATCAAAAGAGGGGCCTGCATGTCCAAGCTCACAATAAACTTTCCCTCATAACCCGCACAGAATGCTAAACATTCATGCAATGCGGAAGGAAAAGATAATCATATTTTCACAGAGTATTTTGATCAAGGAAAATAAACTACGTTCCTCTGAATCATACAACTCTATCCAAATCAACAAACCAAAACCTCGACCAGAAAAATGCATAATGGGCTAAGTGATATATTTTCAGTTGCTTCGCTCTATGCCACGTCCATCATACAATAAAGAAAGAAAGAAGAAACTGAATTGTGTGCTGGTTATTTTGCTGGCCAAGAAAAAGGCAAGCTTGCCAATTCAAGTATATGTCCAAAGCAAAATGAGCAATAGAAACAAACATTAGAGAAGAGACCTTCATCAAAGCCCAAATGCTGAAATGAGCATGATACTCCTGGTAGGTCATGCCTCCATTGCCAACTTCCAACATATCCGGATCTGACCAGGTAAAGAAAATGGCAAATAATATGAAATTGTTGGGACACTACAGCTGAGACTTCATATAGACATGTTTGGAAAGGTCAAGTTGTTACCATTCCATCCACCAGGTCCTGCATATGCTGCCCATTTGTCATTCAGATCAGCTATTGTGGTCATGCTTAAAAATAAATGAACAAGACTCAATCAGTATGGCAACTAACTACAAGTGAAGGGAACAAAAAAATCCTACAGCTTCCACCCTGCAACAGATAGTTACAATTACTAATGATAAGTTCCAAACCTTAGGAATATTGCTTCATATTATTCCACTTATGATTACGAGATTCTTAATAGGTTGGCATGTTAGTGAAAAAATTTATCATCCTTATTTTCTTTCCACAGAACACATCAGCAGATTAAATCTGCAGTTGAAGGAGAAGGGACAGGATATTTTCATGTCCCCAACCCTTCAAAAGAAAACAAATAGCTGCATGGGCCTTTAAACCAGATAATGATGCCTGCTGACCATATCATGTACTTTATGAACACAAATGAAAGTCCACAGGGCTAACCTTGCCCATGAATCATTGATGTCATCAGTTGTACGCCAGCTATTCCCAACTTTTCCAGCCCACAAGGCAGGGTCATCAACACCCCTGTTAAAACCAAAATAGAAGTGCCAAAGTTAATCTCATAACAATATAAATTATAAAATCACTAGGGACGTTACAGAAATAGATGAAGTAACTGGTATACCATTCACAAAGTGAATAGAAAATTGTGCGCCCAGTTGCATTTAGAGCGTCACGCATTGGTGGGTACCTAGAAATTATCAAAAGTTACACAAGTCAAGATTAAGCTATTTAGGATGGTTGCTGGACAAACGGGACTAGGTAGAAATGGCACCTTTCTATTGGTTTTATGCCAAGATTGAAACAGTTGTCATACTTTAGATAGTCCACACCCTGATAATACAACATCAACCGTCAACAAAATAGCCTCCAAATAATAGAGGGTTTTAAATTGACCTAAAACATCATAAGTCCTACTTTGAACTTCTCATACAAAAATGTTTACTCAGCCTGAGTGGCCAAAAATTCAGAGAATTTCAAATCTATATTCATCATGATGTGTTTAACAATTGTAGAATGTCATTTTAACATCTTCAAAGAAAAAAAAAATCATGAAATTAAATGATGACTGAAGAGTCAAATTTTCAGCCACTAATCTTTCATTCTTGTAGCATTTGCTTTTGGATTTAAGAATAGTAGGTTGATGCATTATGGCTTCAAAGACACAGCATAAAACATAAAAATCAGTATGTAGTTCGCTTCCATGCACATGCAAATACCCATAAGTAAAAGATCAAGAATGCAGTAGACCTTCAACCAGCATTCATTATCAGGATAAGAGAAACTAACCCAAGAAGCAAACAGATTTGCATCATCGTCTTCGTGGTGAAGTGACCCTGGTCGAACTTGACACGTAAAAAGCCTATAGAAATGCAGTTTGGTGAGTCCAGAGAGTGTCTAGAGATGAAAACAGCAGTGATCATAATGAATGATCTATCTTCCAGCTTCTGAACAAACACTGGAAAAAATTTATCCTACCCAGCATCAGAATAGATACCAAGCTTGAGGCCCTTCCCATGTACATAATCAGCAAGAGCTTTGATTCCCGATGGAAAGTTCTTAGGATCGGGGACAAGTTGACCCTGTCAAACCATATAAGTCAAAGTAAGGTATTTAACATGATTATTAGTATTGCAAAGTTCTGTGCTTTTTACTTTCTCCTTTTTCTGTGTGTTTATCAAAAAGAGGAGTAGGGGTTGTCAGACTATTAGTTCTATGCTTTATTGTGCAAACAAAACAAAGTTTCAAGTTGTGTTTATGCTACCAATGACATGCTTGTGTGACCCAAAAAAATTAATCCATTGCAAGAAAAAGAAATTGCTGTCATCATGCTAAGACGCAGTTTATTTAGTTGAAAATAGAAAATTTCACAGGAAAATGAAGGTAAATAGAGCATACTAAAACTAACAAAAAATAGTTAATGCTATTTTTGGCATAAATATATTCTGCATAAATCATATTTGTCATGGCTATTACAAATTGTTGAAAAAGAATTAATTTGGAAAGATGAATGGAACCCAACTGACCTTTGCATCTCGTTTTGAAGCAGACCAGCAATCATCTGCAACAGATAAAATGGAATAAGACTACAGGAGAACCAAAATGCTAAGCTACAGAAACTACTTGAACCAAGCAGGCAGGAATAATACCTATATTGACATGAACATATCCTAAATCTGCTAAGCCAGTGGAAATGAGTGCATCAGCTGTCAAAGGTAATGTTAGATGTTAGGATTTCTAAGGGATTTCATAGAGAAAATAAGAATGCATTCAAATGTCATCTGCACATATAAGCATCAATTTCACAGAAATTTTTTTCAATAAATACGGTCATATAGCAAGGAAAAATTTTTGCATGCACTTGATGAAAATCCATTCACTTTACCACGAATGAGGTGTCTTTGCATAAACTTTATTTTTGAAGTAATATATACACACCCAACAATCTTGACTTTTATCAAAATGAATCTTCATCTCCTCATTTTCTTTACCCTTTCAACTTACTCACAGATTTCTTAGGATTTGCAAGTTGCAACCACTCAAACATGTCACTGTGAGCCGCAATTTCCCCATTCATGTCTTTTATGTCAGGATCCCGCAACAAAACACGTATATCCAACTTTTGATATCCAACAAAACAATAACATCAACACCTATATATCAAGAAATCAAAGTTCACCTGTTTCCTTGATAAGCGTTTCATTGATATTACAAGCGAAGAAATTCCAGCTATTCCATCTGCAAAGGCACTTGAAAGAATACAAAATCAACTAACGAAAACAGATTCCATAAAAAGCTAAAAAATTTGACAAATGTTACAATCGTGTCCATATTAGAAAAAGAGCATCAAACACTATCACCTTTGCAAGCCTACAAGCTGATGATACCCACATCAAAAAACTTGCAAAAAACACTACTTCATCACAATAAACAAGCAAACAAAAAAACCAAATAAGAGAAAGAGAGAGACCCCATCTGAGGAGTTCGAGCCAAACCATTGTTGAGTTGAAAAATTCCATACTTTGAAGTATCAAAAATGTTACGAAACAATCTGTTATTATATCCAAACCTCCCTTTCTCATAGCTTTGCAAAAGTGGAACTTCTCTCCCTGCAATTGCCACCTGAATTGCCCATAAACACAGACAGATACTACCACCCACCAAATATAAACATAAGAAATTGCTTCTTTTCTCCATGAATGAACACTCACTAACTACCCTTTTACTGTTTCTTCTTTGTTTTGCTCTTCAAGCTTCAAAGCTCTTGACTTTTATATTTACACAATTTTGAGCAAAACACAGAGAAATAGGACATGGAGGAAAAGAATAGAAAACAGACAGCAAAGAAATGAAAAATTACATTTCCGTCAAAAGGCAGATCAGCGTTTTTGATCTCACTCCAAAAGAAGTTTTGTTTAATTTTTTTAATTAATTAATCAAAATATTATCTAAAATTTCATAATTTAACTAGTAAAAGATATTTGCCATTTACATAGATGATTCATGATATTTAATTTTTTAATATTAACAAATAATATCCAAATAATATATACATATATATATAACGACAACAGGATAGATGAAATAATATGGTAATCTGTTATATCTTAAACATTTTTTTACCACCCAAGAGAGCTATTTTTAAGGTACCATTTTTAGCTCATAACTATTTAATTTTATCAGTTGATAAGTGTGATAAGTTTTTAAATTTGATATAATTTTTTTTGCTAACAACTAATAATCAATTATTATAAAATTTAAAAATGAAAATATATAATAAAAAAGATAAAGAAATTTTTTTTAATTAAATAGTCAAATAATAATATTGTTTTTTTGACAACAATAATAAGATTGTTAGCCAAGCATATTACATAATATGGCATTTAGCTTAATCATTACACTTTATCCACTATAATTAATTAACATTTCATTGTTTAATAATTTATTGACTCTAACACCCACCTCAAGATAACTTAGAGTATTCCAGACTTCTTAGAAAAAGAAATAAAAAAAAAAAGTTATTTTTTTTTTCTTCTAGCGTAACGTAGTTTTCTTTCTTATATGTGGATTATTTGGGACCAAGTATCTTATTATTACAATTACGAAATTAAATATGTTGGAATGGCAGGTTTTTCTTTGATGAAATTTTGTTGGTTATGGCGAATATATATTTTCTATTTTATACAAATAAACAAATAAATTATTTGTTTATTAAAGAAAATAAACAAACATTCATAGAATAATTAAAATTATTTTTCTATCAATAATTAATAATATTGAGATCAATTAATAAAAAATTATCTTAATTATGCATTTTAAAATCAAATTGTGATATATATAGTCATATAAAATTATTTTCATAAGTAATTCAAATGATAAAAAATAAAAATATTTTTAAAAAAAAAATAAAATTCAAATCTTCACTTTCTATCTATGCCCTTACGATGTTAAGAATTGACTATTTATATTAGTTGTTAGTCATATAAAATTAGTTATTTAGAAGTTTGTTATTGTTTTAATAATTTTATTTAAATTAAATTGAATTAAATTAATTAAAATTTAATATATTGATGATTTAAATATGTCAGTTTAGTAGAAACTATTAGAGGGTTTAAATTGATCCTTTCCGGATTAAAAAAAATATGTCTTTCTAAAATTTATTTATAGATAGAGTCATAGAGATAGATATAAAAATAACATTCTAAAGTTAATTTATAGATAGAGATGGAGATAAAAATAACATTTTAAAATTGAGGTATGAAAATGCATAATGAAGCAAACCTCATAAAAAAATATATTTAAAGTATCCAAAATTGAATGTTTTTTCAATTTATGGCTTGCTAGGGCCCAAAATTATCAATTCTTAATTGTATATTATTATGCATTGTCCCACCCATGTATCTTCTTCTTTATCCTCTTTATTTTTTCTACTTTTCTTCTTTAACATATTTTCTTAATTTGATTAAAAAAAAATGAACCATAACTAGCATTGGGCCTAACATTGGGTCAAAGACTAATCGTTAGACTTGTTCAACGATTGGGCCATTATCTACTATTCCTCTTCTCTATCAAGATGAGTGTTCTGTAAAGGTGAGTCGAGTCAAAATAAAGGTAAAAATTAGAATTAGAATGAGTAATTCTAATTTTTTTTTTTTTGTGTTCGGCTAATTAAAAATTTGCATGAAAATAAAAATGGATTATGCTATTAATAAGAATCATTCCTTTCTTTTACGAGGATAAGAAATGAAATCTCTTATAAAAATTAAGTTAAGCTAATTATAAATTGATTAAATATTTAAATATTATCATATATATATATATATTATTAAAATTTATGGAATAAGATATATTTTTTGAAGCAATGAAATAAACTATATAAATTAATAAATATAATTATTTAATATATTTTCATATATAAATAATATTCGTGTGGATACTGTCAGTTTGATCGGTCCACAATGAAAATCCAAAAATGAGAAAATTCAAGTTTTGAATGTAAGAGGAGTCTGAGACTTCTCTAAAATTGACTTTGAAAGCCTAAACATTGAGTCAAACCCACAAAAACCAAAGCCAAACCCATAAAAAAAAAAATCATATCAAAGCCCAAACATTAAGCTAAAGCACTAAGCCCATCGCCTTTTGACCCGTGAGCCCTGACTTGGCCCAGGTGAAAAGGCGATTGCCTCAACGAAGAGGCGTCACCCCTTCACCCCAAGCATCTATGAGGCGATGCCTCATCAATAAGGTAGCGTCTCATCACACCCACTCTCTATAACATTAAATGTCATTAATGACAATGGTTGGAAGCCCATTTGCTAAGGATTTGGTCATTTTTAGATGTAAAGAAAAGAAGAAAAAGGTAGGAAAGAGTCTATAAGAAATGAAAAAAGACAATGGGAGAGGGTGAGAATGGGTTTTTGGGAATTTGAAAAGGAGAAAATAGGAGGGGCTTTAAAAAGGAATGTGGGAGGCAAAAGAGGGAGGGTTGGCTAGTTGTTAAGAAAAAATCGCCTGGAAAGAAAACAGAGAAAAAGAGAAAGAAAAAAAAAGAAAAGAAAGAAAGGAAGAAGAAGGGAGGAGACTTTGAAGATTAAAGGACTTGATTTTTTAGAAGAAGAGGGAACCTTCTTGCATTCAAGGTCATTCCTCCATCAACCAAGCTTTAAAGGCTTAGTTAGGAGCATCAAACATGTCCAAGTCAGTGAGTCTATCTATTTTAAAGCTTTAAGTTTTTATCTTTATTAAAAAGCTTTGATTGTTGTTATTTTATGTGTTTTCTTGAGCTATATTACTTATTTGAAGTTATAGAGAAGTATGGTTACATGAAATATTGAATATTAATTGTTGATACTTGTATATTTGTGTATGTTTCTCATTCACGTGCTTGATTATCGCATTTCTTGAGATTTAAGAAATTTAAAGTGTTCTTGCCTCTATTAAAGAGGCGACGTCTCTTCATAGAGGCGTCGCCCCTTCACAATGAGGCAACAGAGGCGACGCCTCTTGGTTAGGAGGTGACCCCTCTTCTTTGACAGAACTCTACCTTTTTATGCCTTGATTTTCAACTAGTATTTTGCATGTTTGATATGATTTCCTTATTTAATTTGTTATATTTCTTGCGATTATATATGATTCCTATGTTGATCAATATTATTTTTATGTTATTTTCCTTTTTTCGTGTTATTTAGTGGATCATTTTATGAGTTTATTTTCATTTATTTTTGTGAATATTATGTGTTGATGATTTGCAAATATTATTGTTGTTATTGTATGGAATTAACTTGTATGTGTTGTAGGAATTATTTGGTGATTTTTAATCACTAGATGTTTTCTTTATTTATCATTTTTTAAAGTATCGATTTGTATAATTAATTAGTTTATTTTTTGTTTATGTATGATTTATTTTAGTATTTTTATATTTATTTACACCAAAAGTTGTAATCTTTAATCTCTCTCCCCATTTATTTGGAATGAATGGTTGTAAATTATTTTTATTTGTTTTATTTATGTGTGATTGAATGTCGGGGATTTAAGCATAAAATGAGACCAATGTGCAAACTTGGAATAAAAAAAAAAGGGAACCAATCACGATTTGCATGTTAATGAGTAAATAAGTTAATAATTAAAGGTAATAAAATACAAAACACACATGGAGGCCAACTACAAGGTTGGGTGGGCATTCTAAAAGCCTATATCCAGTTTGCAAACCTGATTTCTGATGACGACTTCTGGGAATCTCCATGGAATCCAGTTGTTGTACTGTGTGTCCCGGCTTTCATCCGGGTGAAAGCCGGGACCCCAAGCCCACTAAATATTTTCTAATGAGTCCCGAGCTCACACAATATCGTGGTCACTAACACTTAGGCACGTGACCAAAACTACTGCCTACAATTGGTTTCAATTCGTCATAAACCAAACATTTTATTAAAATTTTCATTTCATTTCCGATTCTTTTTCATTTCCATTTCAATTATGATTTTAATTTTAATTTCAAAATATGGACCAAACAATTCCTAATTTTGATCAAATTCTTTTTCTTGAAGTTTAAGTTTGATTGATCAAGTGATTCTTATACTCAAATTTGACTCAATTAATTATATAAAATTTTAAAAAATATTTTTTAAAAAAATATTCAAATTCAATTTGAGCTCAAGTTTAAATTCTTAAGTTCAAATTAATTTGATAAGATATTTTTATAATTATATAAAAAATAATAAATATATTTCAGTTAAACTCAAAATTCTCTTAAGTCAAATATTAACAAGTTCAAGCTCAACTAAATAATAATTGATTCAATTTTAAATTTTTTCCAAATTAATTTTAAATAATTAATGAGTCAATTTAATTCGATTACTCTGCTAGGCTTATATATCTATAACCCATTATATTTAACAATATAAAGAATACAAAATTTTCAAACTCCACTAAAATAAGTTTTGGTTAATATATATAGGATTAAAGAGAGTGGTCAAATGGTTTTTTATTTTAAATATTTTTCATTTAGTTATAAAAAAACAGTTTAGAATTTTCGTGATTCATGCTAACTTTAGTCTAAATCTAAAAAAATGTACAACTTTTTTTATAGGATCAAGGACGACGTGTTCAATATCCCTTTAGAAGAATGTTAATTTCAACTGCACCTTTATAATATATTCAAGCTTAATATGTTAATGCATTAGATTACAATCATATCATCTCGTGTGAACGTCTTTACAATCTCATAGATTTTTAGTTGCATAATTAATTTAAAGTCATGCGTGCATCATATGTTAGAATTATACAATCAAGAAAACGACCCACACTAAAAGGAAAATTGTGAATCGTGGCAGTTAATGAACTTAACTTCCGTGAAAGTTACCAATTAGGCACAGACTAATTGATTTACACTGATATCTCAACCCCTGCTAATGTTAAGAATTAAATTTTTGATATATTTTCATATATAAATAATACTAATTTTAATTTTCCCTAAACCAAACATTTCGTTAAATTTTTCATTTCATTTTTAATTTTTTTTCATTTTCATTCCAATTCTAATTCTAAAATATGAATCAAATAATCCTTAAGTTTGGTTAAATTTTTTTTCTTGAAATTCAAGTTTAATTTGATTGAGTGGTTCTTATATTTAAATTTGACTCAATTAATTATATAAGATTTTGAAATATATATATATACATATATATATTATAATATTCAAATTTAATTTAAACTTGAGTTCAAATTGGTTTGACAAGATATTTTATAATTATATAAAAAATAATAAATATGTATATATATGATTAACTTCAATTAAACTCAAAATTTTCTCAAGCCAAATATTAAAAAGTTTAAGTTTGACTAAATAATAATCGAGTCAACTTAAAATTTTTTCAAATTAATTATAAATGATAATTGGTTTCTGGAACTTTTGGGTTTGACATCCTACAATCCACAAACAGAAGGTAAGGTGAGAGGTGGGGAGAATCTCCACGAACACTCTTATGTCTAAGTTAGAGAATAGAAGTAAAAAGAATGCAAGATAGTTAGAATATATGAGAATGAGATGTCCCCTTGTGAGGGATGTAGGGCTCTATATATAGTAATACTCAAACCTGGATGGAGTCGGATTCCGTGGGGGATAGTGAATCATAATTTTAGTAGGAGGGTGTTCCTTTTGTGCATAGGACTCCACTTTGGGGTAGTTCCCATTCCGAATGGATCTACCTTCTTGCTGATCCAAGTGTCCCTATTTAGGGGGTAAGAAGCCCCTAATTAGGCAAGAACATTTTAGATGGTATCAAAAGTCCCCCCCGGGGTATTCGGATATTTATGTCCGTTGGGTCTGGGTAGGATACTGATGCTCTCATAAGAGATATAAGATGGTAATAGAGGTCAGTGAGCTGAGGTGGCCAGCCTCAGTCACAGTGAGTAGAGCTCGGTGCCTAGTATCTAGATGGTCGTGATTGAATCGTAATCTGTAGAGCTGGTGGGGGGAGAAAGGAATTAAGGGGAGGGATTTTGAGGGGAGGAGAGAGGGAGAGAGAGGGGAGGGGTGAAGGGGGGGGGGGGAAGGGATTAAAATTGATTGGGGGGGATTTACCGCAAGGGATTTTTTTATTTAGATAAGGATAGGAGGAATCTTGGGGGAAAGAGAATTAGGAGAGGGGGGGCAAAGAGGGAAGGAATAGGGATATAGGGGAGGTGGGGGGATGGAGAGAGGCTGAGGAGGGATATTTCCCCGCCAAGTGCATGCTTCAGTCATTGGACTTAGATGTGTGAGACAAAGATGCTCACATGCTCGGAACCTCAGTACTACAGAAGCAACCTGAGGGTGTCAGCTTCAGTCACTGGACTTAGATGTGTGAGACAAAGATGCTCACATGCTCAGAACCTCAATACTACAGAAGCAACCTGAGGGTGCCAGCTTCAGTCACTGGACTTAGATGTGCGAGACTTAGATGCTTGGATACTCGGAATGGGCTGAAAACGATGTTTGAAATGCCTTCCTAGTCACTTGATGAAGCAGCCCAGTCAAGATGTGGGCGGGCCGACACGTAGTGGCATCACTTCAACTCTTAGGGATTCGTAATTAAAATCATGTAAGTGATGCATCGTTTCATATGTCGGTAAACAAAGCGTTTGTGCCGCCATTATCGCGACTCCTTATCTAATGGACTTTTTTATTCCCAAAAGGCCCTTGGTGGCCTAAGGAGGAACTCAGCAATAATAAGGGCAGTTAATGGTGTGCTTCCAAATCCTTCCGTGTCTTTATAAAATACTGTTGTGCTTGTTAACTGGCATATTTTGCTTCTTCTGCTTTTCTGTCATTTTTACCTTTGCTACGTTGCTATCACCTCCGTTGTTTCCATTTCTTCCTGCCGTAGTTCTTGCTTGTGAAGTCCAGGTGATTCTTTCATCTTTCTTCTTCCTCTTTTTGCTCCTTTCTATTATTGTGTGTTTCCCTTCTCCACTATGGCCCCAAGGGAAGAAGTTAGTTCTAACCTTTTTGTCTCCAATGTAGATAATGAGTTACTGGGGTGGTATCGGAGGTGGTTCTGTATCCCCGCCGATTACGCCTGTAATATCTCGTGCTTTTAAATATTTTATACTGTACCGGGATATGCAGTGTTAATAAATTTTGAATATATATACGATATTTTTACAAGTTGATGTGTATTTAAAACCTATTTTAAATACTGTGTTTTATTTACAGTGCTTTACGTAAAATTTTCCCGGGACTTGCATTTTCGGGGAAATTTTCACGTAAATATTTTAATATTAATTATTTTAAATATATTTTCGGACTTGCATGAACTCATGCGTATTTTTAAATTACTAAATAAAGTCTATGTGTGTGTACATTTATTTAATTAGGGTTTAATATATTACCCTAATATTTTATTATTTGTTTGTTAATTTATTGTTATTTAATTATTTTATTTATTATTAAATTATTAAAATTATTTTATTATTTTATTTTATTATTTTATTTTATTTTATTTTTTTCTTTTTCTTTTTCTTTTTCTTTTTCCTTTCTTTTTCTTTTCTTTCTTTTTCTTTTTCTTCTTCTTCTTCTTCTTCTTCTCCCTTTCCCTCCCGAGCGCCCGACCACCCCTCACCACCGTCTGTCACGCCGATCACCTACCGTCGGTGTGCCTCCCGGCTTGCCACCGTCGTTCCCAGCCGTCCCCCGCCGCCAGCAGCTTCCTTCCCCGGCGCCGGCGAGCTATTTCTGCCATTTTTGGCCGAAATCTTCTCCTCGCCATTTCTTCCTCTTCCGGCCACCGTTTTCGACACCGCCAGTCTCTTTCTTCTCTTTGAGCTCCGGTGAGTGTGATTCTAGCTTTTCTTTGAGCTTAAATGGTCTAGAATTACTTAGGTTTCTAATTTTCCAATTCAGTCACATTAGGGTTTTCAATTTTTTTGAGCTTCGAATTGATTGATTCATGAAAACTCCCTTCACAAATATTAATCCTAGTATCTTAATCTACATGTATGAATTTTTGTGGAATTTTTGGAGATTTTTTGGATTTTTGGGTATTTTTGAATATTTTAATATTATTTTCTAATTTTCGGAAATTAATTATTTAAATTATGAAATTGTGTTTTATGGTTAAATTAGGTGTTGAAATGAATTATAGGAATTTATTTGGAATTTTTATGAATTTTTATGTATTTATTTTGAATTATTTAAGTTTATGGAATTTGAGAAATTAGGGTTAATTGTGTTTTAAATTGAAATTAATTGGATAATTGAGTTTAATTATTGATATTATTGATAAATATGTTGAGAAAATTAATTTTTGGGTAATTGTATAATTTTTGGTGAATTTTTGAAGTAATTTAAGTATATTTATATATATATGGGTATTTTGGTAATTTTACCCTAAATTGGCTAAAAATGTAATTTAATTGGTTTTAATGGTTATTTAAGGTATAAAAATTATTTCTACAAATTATTTGGTATTTTTAACTAATTAAAACTATTTTTCGTAAATTATTTTCAATTATATATATAATATACGGTTTTTCTAATAAAATGAGTTTTTATCGGTTCTTACAGTGTTTTAAGGTTAATTATGTAATTTGTACTTATAAAATGTATTTCTATGTTATAAGGATATTTTTGGTATTTCTAGAATTGTTATGTGTTTGTGGACCCCGGTCGGTAGACTGTAATTTGGAGTCTGACCGTAGGATTTTGATTGTGCTTTGTGTAGTTTTTCGAAGTGTGTTTCTTTGCAGGGTTGGCTCTACTCTTTTGAGTAGAAAGATGTCCGTTTTACAGGGGAGGTTCTGCCGAATTTTTGGTAGAATTCTCGTAAAACGTGATATCTGGTCGAACCCTAATTTCTGATTCTGTATTTAATACTCTAGATCGAATTCTAGGATTTCTGTTAGGTTTATTCTAATGTCTGTCGTTATTTGTTTATTTAGTTGCGCCGAGACCGAGAGCTAGTGGACCAGGCCCGTCGGACCCGTCTCGTGGAGCGCACTAGGTGAGTTACTATACTATATATATATGCTTAGGATGCATGATTTAGAAATATATATTTTATTTCGATTAAAATGCATAAATAATATGATTTGTATTTAAGTATATTTTTGGTATTTATTAAACTATATGCATGTTTTGTAAATAAAATATATTTAAAATGTTTTTAAATATATTTCTAGCTTAAGTTATAATTTGATTGAATTCATTTGACATATATATATACTCGAAATATACCTGGTTTACTTTTGGTATATTTCCGGTATATATATGGTTTATATTGTTATTTCATTTTAATTCATGCATCATTTATTTGTGAATGTATGTTTTATATTATTAATGATGAAGGATATCGATAGAACGTGCTACCTAGTGGGCAGCACTAGGACCGAGTACGTACCGGTACGCCTATAGTATTTAGGCTATACTACTAACTTATTTGTGGATATTGATTGGTTATGATTATTTGATATGTGAGATATGGTTTGGAGGTGTGATTGCTGGAGCTCGGTTGACCAAGTGTCTCGGGGCCAATCACACTGGCAGTCAGACTGTTGGAGCTCGGTTGACTTAGTGTCTCGGGGCTAGTCTACTGTCTAAATGGATTAAGTGGATATATTTGGAATAAGTGAGCCTGTATGGCTAGAGTGTTGTTTAACACTGTTTTCGAGGTTGCGATATTCTAGGGTTCTATGTGATCCTTCATAAAAGATGATTTTCAATAAAATATATATAAAAATGATTTTATTGCATCTGTGTGTAATTGCCTGTATATATATATATTAGATATATACTGTTGACTATATGCATTATCATTTAGTGTGTATGTATATATATTATAGTAATTCACTCAGTGAGGTCTGACTCCCCTCCGTTGACTATTTTTTAGGAGAGTCAACATCTTCAGACCTCAGTAGCAGGCCTGTATGCCGGATTTCTTCCGCCCCGTCTTCTTTGTGTAAATTATTTACTTGAGTCTTATTTTTTATAATCTAGACACTGCAGTAGTTGTGAATTAAATTATGGAATTTCATGTATTTTATTTAAAGAGATGTATTATATCGAAACTGGATTTGTACTGAAAGGTTTTATATATATATGAGATGAGATTTGATTTAAATCCAGTGATGAGAATGTTATTATTATATTTATGATTTTTATTTCCGCTGCATATATATTACTGTTATTATTATTATTGCATGTTTTATTTTTTTTAGGCTTGCTACGGGTTTCGAATTCGAAAGAATTCCCGTTCCCTAGCGCCGGTCATGGCCCTTGTTTTGGGTCGTGACAATGCCCTTCACACCATAGATAGGAGGTTTAGGGCCCACACCCCCTTATCAGGGCTAAGTAAATTAGTTGTGTATTTTGACTAGTTATAGGGGGTTTTAAAATTTCTTCTAGATCCCTTTGTAAAAGAATTTCTGAATAGGAATAACATGGCACCCGGTCAGCTTCATCCGAATAGCTATAGGATACTAACCAGGTTCATCCAACTGATGTATGAAGAGAGGAGGGACCTTAATCTAGTTGTCTTCCGATACTTGTACAGGCTGAGTAGGAAGAAGGGAGAGCTGATGTTCTCCCCATCGGATGTACCCAATCATACACTCTTTGTAAAGCTTTTGGATCTCCATAAGAAATGGAGACACTATTTTTTTATTGTGGAGCATCAGTTGAACTTCTTGGATGTCCAGAGGATGTGGTCAGATGAGTGTCATAAGGTGACCCATCCAGCGAAACTTTCTGACCATGATACAGAGCTAGTTTTGCGGCTATATCTCGATGGACTTGCCAAAGCTCGATCAATGGAGGATGCGTCCCGGAGGTACCTATGGAGAGTCTGTCAGAGTCGCGATCACTCCCCTGGTATGTTTGTTTTGCTTTGAGCTATTTTTCTGACTTGCTTTATTTTTCAACTGTAGATGGCTAACTTTTTTTATTTTACGAGCGGGATTTCCTTAGTTGATGAGCCGGTTGTTGTGGAGGAGGTGCATGTCTCTCCTTCTCCGGAACCTGAAGCTCCTACGGCCTCGAAAGCAGTTATAGCCAACCCCAAGGGCAAAGCGCCGGTGGAAAATGAACAGTCGGAGCGGGTTGGTCGAAGAAATAGGCGGCTGATTGACCTAGGTCTGATGCGGAGGGGCTGGATGAAGAGATTTATGTTCAGCGCCCGCGATTATCTAGGTGTCCGGATATGAGGGGTTGGATATTAAAGCGGATGAAGCCCCTGAGTATCTCCAACATCCAAGTACGGGACCAGTACATTGAGTCACTGCGGCTGCCTAGTGACATGCAGCGTTGGTTCGAGGAGGGCCCAGATGGGTTGCTGGACTCCATAATTGGCCAGTCACTAGAGGTAAGCTAGCTTCTGCCACTTGATGTAGTTATCGTACGTGTTTCTTGTTTAAGTTAACTGTTGGTTTTTGGCAGATGACTCAGGCCTTGCTGCTGGCGAAGGATCAGTACTTCTACCTGAAGAGCCAGTGCAGCTTAAAAGAAACAGAGGTGGGGACTATAGCCATCGATTTTGAAAAGAAGCTGGATGGCGCGAAGGTAACTCTGGAGCACTGCCAGAGCTGAGGCCAAGTCCGATGCTGAGGTGAATCAGAAGAAAGTTTCTGAGTTGGAACATAGCCAGGCCCAACTGACGAGGAGGATTGAGGAGCAGGGACTTCAAATCGCTGAGCTCCAAGGAAGGCTGGCGGAGCTTGAGAAATCCTGAGCAAATAATAAGAAGGTGTACCAAGGCATGGTAGGGGGCTTATCAAAGCTTATTGGGCTGAGTGTAAGAGGATCCTGCTCTCCCAAGACTCGGGACTAGATCTGGGGGCGTTAGACCGGATAACTCTAGCAGATCTTGCCAAACTTACTACGAAGGAGGACGCCCGTCGAAAGGCCAGTTTTGCTCCTATGAGGGAGTCTGCAGAGGCTGCTATTGCTACTGGGTCCGTAGAGCATCCATAGACTGCTGATGAGGTTTCTCCCTCTGTTTTCGGGCCTGGGGGTCCGGGTTTACATATAGTGGAGTAAATATGTATAGGTTCTTTTTCTCCCTTTTTTTTGTAACCGATCACATGTAAAGGCATTCTTATTAATGAAGAGACTTTATTGAATCATATCATATGTTAAATACAATTTTACCGATAGTATTTTCTGAGAGAGTATGAGTTCCAAAATTGTGGTAATTCTTTGCCTCCTCCTTCTCTTAGTCTGTACACTCCCTTCATTGTGCATGCTGAGATTTGGTACGGACCTTCCCAGTTTGGACCTAACTTGCTAGTTCCTCAGGTGCCTTTGCCAATATCTGCTCTCTTGAGTACCCAGTCTCCCAACTTGAATTGTTCTGTCTGATGCCGTTGATGATGGTACCGTATTACTCTTTGCCGATGTGCCTGAGCTGTGGCTACAGCCTGTTCTCTCTGTTCCTCTAGTAGGTCTAGGCATATCCAAGCATCGACATTGTTGATGGTGTGATCGAGATCCTGGCTTACTCTGTAACTTGGTAACCCAACTTCCACAGGAATTACCCCGTCCATGCCATAAGTGAGCCTGAATGGTGTCTCGCCAGTGGATGTTCGGGGTGTGGTTCTATAGGCCCAGATTACGTTGTTAAGTTCTTTGACCCAATTTCCCTTTTTCTCGTCAAGCCTCTTCTTCAATCCTTGCATGAGAATTCTATTTGTGACTTCTGTTTGTCTGTGAGTGAGCTACTGAGGTGAAGCACAGCTTTATGCCAAGGACCGAGCAGAAACCTCTAAATTTATTATTGTCGAACTGTTTGCCATTGTCTGTAATTAAAGTGTGGGGGATGCCGAACCTGCAAATGATCTCCTTCCAGAAGAAGTGCTATATACGGGCTTCTATAATGGTTGGGACTGCTTCTACTTCTACCCATTTGGTGAAATGGTCAATGGTCACAATTTAAAACTTTTTCTGCGAGGTTGAGGGAAGGAAAGGACTAAGGATGTCCATCCCCCACATGGCGAATGGCCAAGGACTGCCGATGGGATGCAGGGGGCGAGAAGATTTGTGACTAAGTCGAGCATAGTATTGGCACTGGGGACATGCTTGCGTTAGCTGCTAGGCATCTTTAGACATGGTGGGCCAGTAATACCCTTGGAGTAGTGTCTTTCTAGTGAGCGAATAATGGGATTCATGCGCTCCATAAATTCCTTCGTGGATTTCTCAGAGTATGTAATTTCCTTCCTTCGAGGAAACGCACTTCGACCATGGGTGCGAGAGGGATTTTCGGTAGAGCTCCCCTCGATGGATGGAATAGTGGGCTGCTTTGCTCTTGAGCTTCCGAGCTTGCAGCTTGTCTTCTAGGAGTGTTCCGTGCTCCAAGTATTGGATTATGGGTCACATCCATTCTGAGACTACCTGTGTCTCCAAAACTTCGGTGTCTTCTATACTACTGGCTTGGCTCCTGGTTTGATGTTTAGGCAATGACAGGCAACCTGTGGGTCCACATCGATGATTTTGGAGGCTTGAGAAGCGAAATCCTCTGAGTGTCTGGTACGGACTTCCCTTATTTTGTCTCTGATGTTTTGGTTGAGGGTGTTGCTAATTTTCACAGTCTTTCCTTCCGTGATTTGTAATGTCTCTGTGTCTTCCACTGGTTGTGGGGTCAGCACCTTGCTTTTCAACTTCCCATGCCTCTAAAGGAAAAGCCTCTACTTGAGGCCTTATGGCCGTCTGATAACACTATCTGGCCTTGTGCTGATCTCCCTGAAAAGTAAGGGTCCCATTCTTGACCGAAATTTTCATAGTTAAGCACTGGATGCTGGTGACTGCATCTGCTTCATAAAGTGTCGGCCATCCTATAATCCTCTTATAGGCCAATGGTATATTTACCACGTTGAATAGAGTCCGGACAACTTTTGTCTCCTCATCATCTTGGTTTCCAAATTCTAGGTTCAGATCGAGAATCCCCATTGGTTGCACGATTCCCCCACAAAAACTCATGATGGGTTCTGGATGGCCTTCAGGTTGGTGACGGAGTCGCCCATAGCTTTGTACGCATTCCAAGATAATACATTGATAGCACTCCCATTATCCACAGTAGCCTTTTGACCCGATACTTATTTATGCATGGAGTTATCACAAGAGCATTACAATGGGGGTGCTGTACATGCAAATCATCTTCGGAGTTAAAAACAATGTCGCTTCTCCCATGTACCAATTTTTCTCCTCTACTATGCTTTAATCTTTTTTCGGTGTTTTCTCCCCCTATGATCATATTGATCGTTCCAATTGGCTCCTTTCGGGCTTTCTTTGCTTCAGCTCTGTCCTGTTCCTGGCTTTTCGAGTTTCCACTTCTCCTTGGTGTGTTTGTGAAATTATCAAGCTTTCCTCACTGCACCAGTCTTTCTGTGGCAATCTTTAGCTCTCTACAACCCTTTATGTCATGCTCGTATTCTCGGTGGTACTCGCAGTACTGGCCTCTATCCCGGGTAAATCTTCGGCTTGGGCTGATTCTCTTGGCTGGGGTAATCCCCACTTTATTTTGCCTGACCCACATGAGGATTTTGGATCGAGAGGTGTTCAGGGGTGTATATCTATCTGCTTCCCTAATAAATCTCTCTGTCGAATTTCTGAAATTCATTTTTAGGAAGCTTGCTCATTTCTGTTTCATCCATTCATCCTTAATCAATGGCCTGTCTTCTTCCTGACACATCCCTCTGTCTTCATCCATTTTTATCATCCGGACCGCCATCGCCATTGCTTCTGCAAAGGTACTTGGTTCTTTAGTCATTATTTTATCTTTAAGCTTTCCGAGTCTGGTGCCATTTTTCAAAGCTTCTATGGCGACTTCATCAATAAGATGCTCAATCTGCATGGCTGTTTTATTGAAATGGTCAAGGTAACTCTGTAAAGATTCATCAACTTCTTATCGGCACATCCACAGGTTGTTGATTATTTTTGCTGGGGGAATATTAGTGATGAATCTGATACGGAATTGCTCCACCAAATCCTCAAAAGAAGTGATTGAATTTTCTGGGAGCCGATGAAACCATTTTTTAGCATTCTTTATGAGCGTGCTTGGAAAGACTCTGCATATGATTCCATCATTTACATTCTAGAGCAACATCTTTGTTCGGAACGCTGATATATGATTGATGGGGTCTCCCATCCCATCATACTAATCAAGCTGTGGGATTATAAACTTGCTAGGAATCTTCGTTTGAATTATTCTGCTGACAAATAGAGTTCTACTATCCATAACCCATTCCTCTTCCGTTCTAGGTTTGGTCCGAGCTTTGCACATTGCTTCTTCAACTTTTTGAGCTAATTTTGAATCATCAAGGGCCAGAATAATTGAACTGCACTCCCCTTCTGGCACTTTACCCTTCCCCATGCTCATCCTTGGGGCCTACCGGGGTGTTGTGTTATCATCATTTTGAGTCGACTTAGCACGCCCGCTCTATATTATAGCATTTAGTTGTTGTTGCATCAAAGCTATCTGCGCCTAAATATTTTTTATCATGGCTTCCTTGCTAGTTTGATCAAAGCTGAGTGTTTGGTTCACAGTGTTTAAATTTGGAGTGGTTATTGCTGGTGTTTCTGGTAGACTTGAAAAAGGTATTAAAGGTATTGATCGATGGTGTTGTAGTGGAGCGTAATACAGGAGGTCTGTTCTCAAGGACGGGTATTTTGGAGTGTTCTCCGGAAGTGAAGGTATATGTCCGGATTAGGCTCCAGCATGTTGTAAGGTGGGTGGAAGTATTATTGCTGGGAAAGGGTCTGAGAGGTCAGTCGAAAGGATAAGTGCGGAAGGGTTAGTGTCGGCTTCAGGAGTCTGGGCTGGTGGCAGGCTAGAAGTTACAGTGAAGGTGTCTTTAGCTTAGCAAGTAAATGAATGGCTTTTCCCAAAGAGTTCCCACAGACGGCGCCACTTGATAATTGGTTTCTGGAACTCTTGGGCTTGGCGTCCTGCAATCCACAAACAGAAGGCAAGATGAGAGGTGGGGAGAATTTCCACGAACACTCTGATGCCTAAGTTAGAGAATAGAAGCAAGGAGAATGTAAGATAGCTAGAATATGTGAAAATGAGATGTCCCCTTGTGAGGGATGTAGGGTTCTATATATAGTAATACTCAAACCTGGATGGAGTCGGATTCTGTATGGGATAGTAAATCATAATCTTAGTAGGAGAGTGTTCCTTTTGTGCTTAGAACTCCACTTTGGGGTAGTTCTCATTCCGGACGGATCTGCCTTCTTGCTGATTCAAGTGTCCCTATTTAAGGGGTAAGGGACTCTTAATTAGACGAGAACATTCTAGATGGTATCAATAAATAATTCATGATTCAGTTTAATTCAATTATACAACTAGACTTATATATCTACAATCCATTATACATTAAGGAGAATTCAAAATTTCTAAACTCCACTAAAATAATTATTTTGGTTAATATATATAGGTTTAAAGAGAGAGGTCAAATGGTTATTAATTTTTTTTGTAAAATATTTTTCATTTGGTTATTAAAATAGTTCAAATCTTTCCGTGATTCATGCTAACTTTAGTCTAAATCTAAAAATATGTAGAGTTTTTTTTATAGGATCAAGAACGTTTTTAATATCCCTTTAGAAGAATGTTAATTTCAACTACACCTTTAAATATATTCAAGCTTAATATGTTATACATTAGATTACAATCATATCATCTTGTGTGAAAGTCTATACAATCGCATAGATTTTTAGTCGTATAATTAATTTCAAGTCATGTATGCATCATTTGCTAGAATTATATAATCAAGGAAAGGACCAAATCTAAAAAAACAAACAAAAACACTGTGATAATTGTAGTACTTAATGAACTTAACTTCCGAGAAAGGTACAAATCAGGCTAGACTAATTGATTTAGACTAACATTTCAATCCGTGGCAACGTCAAGAATTAAACTTTTAACTGCTGTTATAGATGAAATTTATATTTATAATATTTCACATCCATTGTTGGAATTAAATATACTTTCTCAAACATTAACAAAGAACAATAATAATTTTATAGGTATTAACAAGTTACCATATCAAAAAAATTAAAAAATTCCACGAAAGCTACATACAAAGATATTAGACGTGGGAGAGATTCTATATATTTAATTAAATGGTTTCTTAGTCAAATTAAATCTCCAATAGATGCATATTAAATATGTTTGGCTCAAGATAGTGATAGAAATTAATAAATTGAAAGGTCCCAAACATAAGAATGTTTCTTTCTGGTCAGAGCAGGCAAGCAAGCAAAGCAGGCGGCTAATGACTTATGAGAGACGCCTATTTTGAAATTAAACAAGAAAATATTTGCAGCAAGTGTTTTCAAGGATATCTATATATGCATATTCATGGATCATGTAGTGAATATACATGAAAATGCTGTATGTTAAGTACTAGTCAGTTCAGAAAAAAACAAATTACATGGCATTGGTCTATATTGAGTAGCTGGTGGGCCTTTTAGATAGTTTTGGTTCAATAGTTTTAGTATGAACATTACACAAAAGTGGTAAATTAGCCATCAATTTTTGGATCGAAATTTTTTTGACGGACATTTAAGTTTAACCACGAAATGTCTGTAATTAAATAGCTAACTAGTTGCCAATAATTGTTAATATCAGCTTAAGTGATGAAATTGTTCTCACTTAAATAATGTTTTAAATTCGAACCATGATATATACAGTTATGTAAAATTAATTGTTAAAAAATTTTTACCTTCTTTATGATTTTATTCGGATTAAATCGTATTATTAGAGCTTTATAAATTTTAAACACCAATAATTTTGATAAAAAAATTAATTACTAGTTTTTGTAATGGAAGCTATTGCCTAAACCCCCCTTCCAATAAGGCTTTAGAAATGATCCACCAACATAACTAACTTTTAGCTTTTTTTTATATCATCATTAAACTAAACACAATACATATGGATGAGTAAGACTTTTTTGTGTGATAAGTATAATACAATGATACACTGAAAGAAATATAATAAGAGATTAAAAAAAAATACAACCCAATATCTTATTTAACGCTTAGCATTTGTACCTTCTAAAGTAATCTAATTAATTACCTAATTTATCTTGAGAGTTGTTCATATATTTTTCTTTATGGCTCCATGAGGATCTCATTCACCTTAACTCTACTTTTAATAAAAGTTGTTGTTTGCTTTAAAGCGACAGAACTTTCATTTTCTCAAGCAAGAAATTAAGTTATGATCCTATGGTGAAAATTACACAATCTTAAACAACATATAATTGTTGTAGCAATCATATGTTGTTGGTTAAACATAAAAAGAAAAAAATTCTTTCTAAAATCAATCATCAATGGATTTTGTTAAAAGTAGCAATTGTATCTAAAACAAAGCATAAATTTCATGCTTCTCCAACGAAATTGATCAACAGCATATTAATCTAAGATGGAAATTTTTTCCCATTTAGTATAGTAACCTATAACTTTGTAATGATTATATACATAAGATAATAATATAAATTAACCTGCCCGTATTGCTTCGATCAATTGGTCAAAGTTCTTTCAGGCATTATGGAGATCTTGGTATTGAGTCCCTCCACCGCCCCCTCCCCCAGGTATTGTAATAGATTAAAAAAAAAAAAAAAAGAAACTAACCTATAACAAAATAAAAAACAATAGGATCATCAAAATCATGAAGAATATAAAAAAAATTTCAAACACCATTAATATGTAGTCGCCAAGGCAACACTAATGAGGTTTCTTCTGCTATACTTCTAGTTCTTCACATCATTTGTTCCTTTGCTTGGTCCAGAACCAGGCACTGGTCCTTTTGGAAGCATGCTCAGAATAGTTGATGATCTATACTTACCGATAAGTCTCACCGAAACTTTCACAGTACCAGAGTTCTTGTTACCAGAATCCATCATTTCACACGGCCGTGAAAAACCGTTCTTGTTGAATTCTCTCTCCAATGAAACACCACCCGTAGGAAGTGCAAGATTCAAAGCTTGTTGTTCTGCTGCTAGGTTCTGGTCATTCAATAGCCTAGCTGCTGCTGATGGAGATGAAAGAATGGATAGTGAAACCATAAAATAAATAAAAAGAAGAGGTTTTAGGTCATGGGTATTGATTGTTTTGGCCATTGAAGATGCGTGACCAAGAATTGAAGAGAGTTGAGAGATTTTCAGCGAGAAAAAGGAAAAGGGTACGCTTGTATATTTTTTTTTTGAGTTATATCTGTAGATTGCTTGGGCTTGAGGGTTAGTTGAGTGTTTATATATACATATATAAAGAAAGAACATGGAAAAGCCTATGCTTACGTTTAGAGTTGACAAAGTAAAAGGGCAGTGCGATAATCTAATGATGTAAGAAATGGAAGTCTTCACGCGCTCATTCTACTCCAATGCATGTGTATATGGGAAATGTATGATGATAAGGAAGATGCTTAGAATCAATTGGAATTATCTATTTTTATTTAAACGATACTTTAAATTTATATTGTATTATATATAATCATATTAAATTAGTATTTTTGTTGTCATCAATTTAAAGGGGATGATTGTCCTCTAACATGCAATCCATCAAAATTTAGATCATATGATGTTCCTATTAACTAAAAAAATTACCACTCTTATAATTTAGTCTAAATTAAATCGGATTAATTAATATTTAATAAATTTAAAATAGTGGTAGTGTAAAGAACAAGGAAGATACTTAGAACTTGCAAATTGAAGTAATTAACTAAGGTTTCGTGGGCCAAAATTAGAGAAGAAATAATATTAGTGGAAGTTGGACTGAAAATCACTTTGTGTTGTGTATATAGGACAATTATGTTGGTATTGCAGCTGGTATAAGGCATGTACAAGACTTTGAATTTTGACCCCATCTACCATAAAATCAATCATCAAGAAAGTTGATTGAAATTAGATAGGAGTTCATGAGAAACTCGTTTGTGACAATGATCGATGGACTTGCAAATTCACAACAATGAATTAATTAAAATTAATAGATAATCAATTCATTTGATACAATGAAAGCATTCAAAAGAAAATAAATTTCACATGTTGATTATCACTTTACAAATTATTAATTAAATTCAAATTTCATTTTATTATCTCTCTTTTCCACGTCAATTTCAAAATTTAACACCAAATTATATATAATTTAAATAGGTAATAATTTTAAGTTAATTTTATTTTTTACCAAGTAAATTAATTTGGAAATATTACATCTGTAAAATATTTAATTTATTTTTATTAAAAATAGTTAATTTTTTCATTTAGTATAAAATGTTAATTGTTTCAGAAGTTGAGTTGGATTGATATGTAATATTATAAGAGGGAACGTATTTTTCCATACTCATACTTATTTAAAACAAATTTCCATGCTCATATCTTAAACTACTCAAATTGTCCTTAAACCTCCTAATTCAATTTCTTTTCAAAATCATATTCAAAGTTTCAAGTGAATTATAAGAAAAGTCTTCCAATTATAAATAAATGTTCGGATTATTTGATAAAAAGTTGTTATTAGTAAAAATGTCAAATTAATTGTTTAAAATCTTTAATTTATTACCATTATAGTTCTATTAAATTAAATTGAATTAATTAAAATTTAATAAATTTTGAAAAGATTTCCAATTCTATAATATACATATAATATAACATAATGTTGCTTGGTAAATTGATGAGATGGTATGCATCGTTAGTTGGAGAGGTACGCGTGGTGAGTTGAGAGTAGAGAAGATGAATAATTTAGCAAATGCAGACCAACAACAGAGACAAAAGATAACAAGAAAAAAATGGGAAGCAACACGTCACCGTTTGACAATGTAAAACATATTATTATTATTATTATTATTATTATTGCAACTCCGTTTAATGCAAAAATGAAACGCGTTTTGGTTAGTGTTGAAGGATTGTAGAGTAAGCATCTTCATGCCCACCTTTCCATATCCTCTGTATCTCCTTAATTAGCTGCCGACGACTTACCAAATAAATTTATTTTACAATTTTTTTTTCTCTTTTTACATTATAAAATATTCACTTAGTCTTTCATGAAACTAAACAATTTATGAATGTTTTTCTATTAAAATTGAAAATTGTGAATTTAATACTTTATAGGTATAAAATGGATAATACTTAGATTTTACCATTAACTTTATTTATTTTCATCCATATGTTTTTTTTTTTTTAACTTGTGGTAATTTAACCTATAAATTTTACTTTTCATAATAATTTTACATATTTAGACTTAAATTCAGACGTAATATTTTCATGTGTAAGTGAACATAAAATTTAATTTTTCTATTCTTAATGTCACAAATAATACGATAGTAATAGTAAAATAAAACAAAATCAATACATCGAGATTTATGTAAAAAATCTGAAATGGAAAAAAATCACGAATAGAGAAGTAAAAAAATTCACTATATGGATAATGGATACATAAAGTATTGAGGATTGCTGCATTATTTTTTTTTTCTTTTAATTTGCTCTAATTCAATGTGTAATATTTTATATGTCTTTAACGTTTTTACGGCAAATCCACTTATAATCTATATTCAAATGATTAGATATGAGGAATTTAGCAAAGATTATTAGTTTGGACCTATTGTTATTAGGAACATCAATAAATTAGTTAAATTCAATTAAACATCGATCCATGATTGAATTGAATCTTTAAAATTATATATATGTATGCTACGTAGCTAGCTGAATTTAATCTCATTTTTTGCACACCATAGCAAAATAAATTAAAATAAATTATCTTTTTATGTAATTTTTGAACGTAGCATATCAAGACAAGTGACATGCTACCTATCTCTATTTATGTCTCAGAAGAGGAACAGAATAGATAGAAAGAGACACAAAGTATACCAACCTTGTGCCATCGTATTAAATTTGCATTAAATCAGAATTGGACCTACACTACAATATCTTATATATATATATATATTCATTACGTAAGTGTGACATGCCATATATGTATGCTTTGTATTGTTAACAATATTTAACACCAAAAAAAATAAGTAAATAGATAAATTGGTGTCGGTTAACGAAAATGTAGAGGCATTTTCTTGATAGTTCTTTGACTTCATTGATCATCAAGCCCCTCCTGACTTGAGAGCAGGTAATTTCATATAAAAAAAGTTATGAAACATAATAAGAGATAATTAAAAATAGTTAAAATTATTATTTAACTATTTATTTACTGATAAAGAGTCATCAGTTTATATATCAATAATTATCTTTTTAATATGAATTTATAAAAATTTATAATATGAATTGCATTGTGGTTGTGAAATTATTTTTTTATTTTTAAGAAAAATAAAAGTTTTAAACATGAAGAGATAAAAAAAAAAACCATATCATTTGATGAGCTGTGACATGTCATGTACCATCACTCCTCTCTCTCTCTCTCTCTCTTATATATATATATATATATATATACACATTAATGTAGCTAGATAACTTTTCATTATTTATTAGCTCGAACGTATTCCTGGCTGTGGATGAGAATTTAATAGATATATACGTACAAGTTACCTAGTTATTGTCCCTCATGGGTAGTTTTAGGTCTGGCCATATGCTCGTTCAGATTCTAAATTAGAATTAAAATTAGCTTGATTAAAATTGGACTGAAATTGGTAAAATTCGAAACTGAAATTGAATTAGCTTGAAATTGTAGGAGGACCTATTTAGAGTCAATTTTTTTAGATGGAACCGTGAATTAGTAGTTTCAGTTCCGGTTTTGAGTCAGTAATTTTAATATATATATACTTATTTAATTTTTTTTGAATTTTTTAATTTCAAGTTATAGTCCGATATAATTTTTAATTTATTTTTATAATTTAATTTTTAATTCAAATCCTTTAAATTTTTTTAAAATATATATTTAATATAAATATTTTCAAACTATGTATATATATATTTTAAATTTTGTTTTTTATTTTTATTATATATATATATATAACATAAAGTAATTTTATTTCTATCTTTTAAATTTTTTTATCTAAAATTAACTAGTTAATTTATTTTTAGTTAACTAGTTAAAGTAAAATATAATTTTTTATTTTTTATATTTTATTTTTAATTAAAAAATAACTTATTAAAATATTATAATAAATTTTTATTTCAACTTAATGCTATTAAAAAAATTATATCAAATCGAACCGGTTTAAAATGAAAATCGATCAATTCAATAGCCGGTCCTATTTCTAATTCCAATATAATTTTGCTAACCTTAAAATTGTGAACCAATAATTTATGAATTGGAATCGACGGTTCATGAATCATGATCAAGTGTAGGGAGTTTATTAAAAAAAGTTAGTTATCTATCTATTCAAGATATCCATTAGTGTCCACAACAACTTTTTCTAGTACAAAGGGATCTTATTATTATTAAATCAAACGTACTATTTTCATATACTACAAAATACAATTCATAAAAATATGATAGATAAAATATTTGAAAACTAAAAAATCTGTAAAGCCGTAATGTAGTTATAAAAGCTTAGACACATTTCTTTGTTCAATGTGAAAATCAAAATTTTCCACAAAGGAAAATCAACCACAAAAGAGTTGTTGTCAGATGATCCCTGGAAACTACTCCAACCTCGTAGAATTAAAATAAATAAATAAAAAACTAAAACTAAAAGTCTAAATGAAACTCACTAATAAAATGAAATAACATTAAAAAAAATAGAAGCTTAAATATTAATTTTTATATGTGAATAATAAATGACCTACTAGTATGCTTTGTAATTGCTATGGCTATAAATTATATTTAATTACAATTTTTTTTGGTTCATGGCGAAAATTTTGTAAATGTATGTATAAATTATAGTAGTGATGTTACTTTTCATGAAAAAAAAGTAGCCAATTAGTCTAGCTGCAAACAATTATTTTTTTAAACTACTCAGTAGTTTTAAATTACAGTGGATATAAAAAATGAGCAATTAAGTAATCACTTATCATCGTTAATTTGTGGAATTTTTCACTTGATATAAAAAGAGAATAGCTATCCCTATTATGTAATACATTAATACTTAATCATATGATCTTCTTATTAAAAATAATAATAATTAACACAATTTTAAGAAAATTTAATCTAATAAAAATTTGGATCATGAGTATCTTTTGCTCTATAAATTAGTTAACATGCTGAATTTTTATGACTATTTAGACTTGCTAGATATCAAGATGCACTTCATTAATATCTAAATTATAAGATATTTTTATTAATTAAAAAATAATAATAATTTCATTTCATTTATAGTTAATATTGTTTTAAGAAAATTAAATCTAATAACTTGTTAGATGTCAAGATGCATTAACGGTTCTGATCAAATTAAATTAATTTTTATTGACTTTTTTTATTTTTATAATTATGTTAGATCAAATTAAATTAATTAAAATTTAATAGATTTTATCCGTTATTTTCTAAAAAAAAATTAGAGCATAACATTAGGCTATTGTATACAATAGCCTGCATATGTTTTTGGATAAATGCATACTGTATTAATGGAGTCTTTTAAAGGACGATTCACTTGTTTGTCCAGAGCGATCAATATTGTTGCTTCAAATAGCCAGTTGCGTAAAAAATGCAAGTCGTTCACCAATTTATGATATGTTTTTTATACATGGAATGAATAAATTTTACTCACGAGATGCTAAAACTCGCTGTTCATATATAAAGTAAAGCAACCATTTCATGTGTCAATCATATATTGTGAAATTCTTGCTAAAGGCCCTTGAAGATACATGTCAACTGCCAAAATAATTAGTGCAAATTAGCAAAAGCTTGATTTTGATTAGCAACAACCCAACTCATAAAAGAGGCTTTTTTATTAGATGGTGGATTTCCTAATCATTCTTAGCCAATTATATAAGATGCAGACAACCTCAACTACTTCCACAATACTGATCATAGACAAGGATCAATTTATTTTTCTAACGAAAGTTTTAGATTTCATTAAAATGGGATTTCATTAAAATGGAAAAATATAAGAAATTATAAAAAATATAACAATAAACCAACTAAATTTATCAACTAAAAATAGTTTTCAGACTAATAGAATATATAGTGTAAGAAAGTAATAAAGTACTAAAACCTTAACACCCAAACCAGATGTGAGTATCATCCGTGAATTTAACATGTGCTCAACTCTAAGAGTAGAGAGATACATATAGTTCTACTCTTATTTCTTAAAAGGGAGAGGCACTTGAATCTGAAAAAAAAAAACACATCAAGTTTGGAAAATCAAGTATAAATTTGAATCTATAATTCCTCTTTGTATTGAAGATGAAACCCCAAGACCTAAAATCACACCATAAGTGCAAGTAAACCTATACAAAATACACCAAAAGAACAAAAGAAACTAAAAAGCTATTCATAAAATGGGTTAAAAAAATCCATATTAATTTGAGATCTGAGCTTAGTTATGTAAATTTATATTTTTATATATATATTTTGAACAATTGTTTTGTTAGTTAGGTTAGTATGTTAGTAGGGGCAGAGTGGGGATTTGAAAACCCCACATCCACTAGGGCAATCAAAGTCCTTGCCACCACAGCCAAATGTAGGGTTTTTTTTTGGAATTTATATTAATCTTATAGAATATTAAGTTTTTTTTGGGTATTTTTGGCCATGAAACAGTGAAGAAGATAATATACATAAAAGAGGAAAAAAGGGAACGGAGGAAAAAAGAGGAAACTTTTTTGTATATGCGACAAGGATCGATTTAGTTATATGTATTTATAATCTATAATATATATCTGTTGGTGCATTCTTGTCCTGCTTTTTGAGTCAATGAATATTTATGTTCGTTTATTATTTGCTTGCTTAGTATGCTGCATCGGAGGGCCCCTAGAATAGCATTTTGCTCTTGGACGATACTCAGCCCACGAAATCAGGTACATCTGTCATGTGACAGTTGGTATCAGAGCTTTTGGTTGAGTTCAAGGTTTTGGGTTGCCTTCTTTGGAGTGTATGTTAGAGTGTTAGCACAAGAGAATGGCAGGTGAGCAAGCAACAAGCCAAGCATAAGGGGGTGCAAAGAAAGGTGGATGAGAGAAATCTCAGGACTTGCTAATGGCCATGGAGGAAAGGTTGGTCAAGATAGAGACCACCATGTCCGATTGGAGGGACAAGCTCAAAGACATGGACCAGCGCATCATGGAGCTCGAG
Organism: Mallotus nudiflorus; assembly: GCA_947683625.1. Classification (NCBI taxonomy): domain Eukaryota; kingdom Viridiplantae; phylum Streptophyta; class Magnoliopsida; order Malpighiales; family Euphorbiaceae; genus Mallotus; species Mallotus nudiflorus. Next base: position 423,298 of record CANTUR010000772.1, on the reverse strand, counting down.
TCCAAGGGTGGTGACGAGGAGCTTCGAGGGGAGATGCAAGGTTCCTTGAATGAGATCATGGACAAGTTGTTTAGGGAAGGCAAAACCCTTAAGGCGATGTTGCAAGTTTATAAGGAGAAGGTCAAGAAGCTCGAGATGGAGTTTAGCTTGGTAAAGGCCGCATTTGCGAGCGGTGGGGGAGTCCAAGCTATGACCATTCATAAGGTGGATGCTCCCAAGCCAAAAGCCTCTAATGGGGCGAGGAATGCGAGGGAGATCAACAACTTCCTATGGAGCTTGGAGAGGTATTTTGAGGCCATAGGCATTATAGATGAGAATGCCAAGGTGAGGTCTGTATCTCTTTACTTAAATGATGTGGCTACCGTGTGGTGGAGAAGAAGGTGCGAGGAAATCAAGAGGGGGACGTGCACCATCACTACATGGGAAGATTTCAAGAGGGAGTTAAAGGCCCAATTCTACCCCAAAGATGTCGAGAATGAAGAGTCTTAGAAGTCATCTAGCCAAGTGAGAGCTAAGTCTTGTAAAGCCATAGGAAGCATACTTTCTTGTAAGCCATTCTTGTTTATTTGTATAGTGTAAAGTAAGGTTTCTTTACACATAACACTTGTGCTATCTTTTCTCTTTTTAAGCATACATTTTGCTAGTGGGTGTGCTAGCTTTCCAAAGGCAAGGCACGATCCTAAAATTGTGGGTAAGGAGGCTTACTAGTATACTTGCATGGGTTGGACGAGGTATTACTAGGCCACATGTGGGCAAGTGTTGGGGGTGAACAAAACTCACGTGACACATCCCCTAGCAAACAACATCACTTGAATGTTATGGAACCAACTCATAAAGTCATCTTAAAGCTGCAGCTCAAGAATGTCTAACTGCTCCTCGAAACGTAATATCTCATCATTAGTGCTCGTTGTTCGATAGGTGCTAATTGCTCAGTGCTCGTTCTCTGGACTATATCCGGAAGTTTGATGAACTAAAAATTCTTGGTAATCAGCTTTTGATGGATGCTTGGTGAGTGCTTCTGAATAGGGATGCTCGATGTTCAGTGGTTGCTCGATGCTCAAAGTTCAACCTATAATCCGAGCAACGATTTTAAGCAATTTTGCTTTTATACCTTAACATTATTTTTCGTTAAATCTTAACCATCACCTCTTGTTGATGTAGTTCTTTTCATTATTAGCCCTTCGCTTGTATTCCTGCTATTTAAAGTTATGATAATATTACTAATGATTAAATGAGTTCGAGTTGAAGCTTGTTGTACATTTATCAGATTGCTACTTTAAACCAGACTAGGTAAAGATTCTCAGCTACAACGAATCAATGAAGTTGTTTAATGAGCTTTGTGAAACTTGTGTGGGTATTAAGTTGGGTGCTCTAAGATAACTTGATCTTAGAACTAAGTGCTTTGAGGAATTTCACAAATTAAAATAACAAACTCGGGTGCACAATGGGTGATCATGAATTGGCATGGAATCTAAGCTTTATCTCTCTTGTAGAGCTTTTATTTTTTTTTTTACCGGGAGGGAGAAATCCTTGCTTTCGTGAGATTATAAATTGCAAAGCAATAAACTATGGTTTAGTAGACTGTAGTTTTAAAGTTTCATTGATTGACTAGACTCTTCCTTATGCTTAATGTGATATTTGTAGTATCAAGATTATCACAGAAGCTATGACAGAAAAGCTATTATGCTTTTGAAGCGTTCTTATTTGCTCTTTTGACGGTGCTCCAAATTTACACTCAGTAAAATTTCTTCATACGATCACAACCACGGACTCTGACCGATGTGAACCCAAAATGTAATATCCCGTGTTTTTAAATATTTTAATACTACATCAGGATATGCAGTGTTAATAATTTTTGTATATATATTATGATATTTTTACGAGTTGATATGTATTTAAAACCTATTTTAATTATTGTGTCTTATTTACAGTGCTTTACATAAAATTTTCCCGGGACTTGCATTTTCGGGGAAATTTTCACGTAAATAATTTATTATTAATTATTTTAAATATATTTTCGGACTTGCATGAACCCATACGTATTTTTAAATTACTAAATAAAGCCTATGTGTGTATATATTTATTTAATTAGGGTTTAATTTATTACCCTAATATTTTATTATTTGTTTATTAATTTTATTGTTATTTAATTATTTTATTTATTATTAAATTGTAAATTATTATAATAATGTGTGGTGTGAGATTTTTCCCAAATATTTTATTTAAAATTATTTTATTTAAAATTATTTTTTTCTTTTTTCTTTTTCTTTTTCTTTTCTTTTCCTTTCCTTTTCTTTTTTTCTTCTCCTTTCTTCTTCCCGAGCCCGATCCTTCTCCCCTCCCGCTGCAACTTCTGACCACCTACCGTCGGTGTGCCGCCAGCAGCTCCGCCTTCCCCAGCCAGCTGCTCCGCCGCCCCTAGCTTCTTCCCCGGCACCGGCTAGCTCCCATTTTTCCCATTTTGGCCGAAACTTCCCTCCTCGCCGTTCACCAAATTTCCGGCCACCATTTTCGATGCCGCCATTCTTTTTCTTCTCCTTGAGCTCCGGTGAGTGTGATTCTAGCTTTGGTTTGAGCTGAAATGGTCTTGATTTGCTTAGGTTTCGAATTTTCAATTTTGGCCATATTAGGGTTTTTGATTTTTTTGAGATTCAAATTGATTGATTCATGAAAACTTCCTTCACAAATGTTGATCCTAGTAGCTTAATCTTCATGTATGAATTTTTGTGGAATTTTTGGAGATTATTTTTATTTTTGGGTATTTTTGAATATTTTAATATTATTTTCTAATTTTCGGAAATTAATTAAATAAATTATGAAATTGTGTTTTATGGTAAATATAGGTGTTGAAATGAATTATAGGAATTTATTTGGAATTTTTATGAATTTCTATGTATTTATTTTGAATTATTTAAGTTTATGTAATTTTGGGAAATTAGGGTTAATTATGTTTTTAATTGAAATTAATTGGTTAATTGAGTTTAATTATTGATATTATTGATAAATATGTTGAGAAAATTAATTTTGGATAATTGTATAATTTTTGGTGAATTTTTGAAGTAATTATAGTATATTTATATATATAGGGGTATTTTGGTAATTTTACACTAAATTGGCTAAAAATGTAATTTAATTGGTTTTAATAGTTATTTAAGGTATAAAAATGATTTCTACAAATTATTTGGTATTTTTAAACTAATTAAAACTATTTTTCGTGAATTATTTTCAATTATATATATAATATACGGTTTTTCTAATAAAATGAGTTTTATCGGTTTTTACTATGTTTAAAGGTTAATTATGTAATTTATACTTATAAAATAAATTTTTATTTATTAAGGGTATTTTTGGTATTTCTGAAATTATTCTGTGATTGTGGACCCCGGTCGGTAGACTGTAGTTTGGAGTTCGACCGAGGGATTTTGGTTGTGTGTTAAGCTTGTTTTTTGAAGTGTATTTCTTTGCAGGGTTGACTCTACTCTTTGAGTAGAGAGATGTCCGTTTTACAGGGGAGGTTCTGCCGAATTTTTGGTAGAATTCTCGTAAACGTGATGTCCGGTCGAACCATAATTTCGATTCTGTGTTTAATATTCTAGATCGAGTTCTAGGATTTTCTGTTAGGTTTATTCTGATTTCTGTCGTTATTGTTTGTCTAGTGCGCCGAGACCGAGACCTATTGGACCAGGCCCGTCGGACCTATCTCGTGGAGCGCACTAAGTCTGAGTTGCTATTTTATATATATATGCTTAGGATGCATGATTTAGAAATGCATGTTTTATTTTGATTAAATATGCATAAATAATTTAATTATTACTTAAGTTTATATTTAGTTTATTTTGGTTTATTTTTGGTATATATTAAATTATATGCATGTTTTGTTAATAAATTATATTTAAAATGTTTTTAAATATATTTCTAGCTTAATTTATAATTTGATTGGATTCATTTGACGTATATATACTCGAAATATACCTGGTTTACTTTTGGTATATTTTCAGTATATATATATGGTTTATATTGTTATTTTATTTAAATTCATGCATCATTTATTTGTGAATGAATGTTTTATATTTATTAATGAAGGATATCAATAGAACGTGCTATCTAGTGGGCAGCACTAGGACCGAGTACGTACCAGTGCGCTTATAGCAGATAGGCTATATTACTAACCATTTGTGGATATCGATTGAATATGATTATTTGATGTGTGAGATATGGTTTGGAAGTGTGATTGCTGGAGCTCGGTTGACCTAGTGTCTCGGGGCCAATCACACTGGCAGTCAGACTACTGGAGCTCGGTTGATTTAGTGTCTCGGGGCCAGTCTACTGTCTAAATGGATTAAGTGGATATATTTGAATTAATTGAGCCTGTATGGCTAGAGTGTTGTCTAACACTGATTGAGGTTTTGATATCATAGGGTTCTATTTGATCCTTCATGAAACTGTGATTTTTAATAAAAAATATATAAAATGATTTTACTGCATCTGTGTGTATTGCCTGTATATATACATATTAGATATATACTGTTGATTGTATGCATTGTCATTTAGTATGCATGTATATATATTATAGTAATTCACTCAGTGAGGTCTGACTCCCCTCCGTTGACTATTTTTCAGGAGAGTCATCATCTTCAGACCTCAGTAGCAGGCCTGTACGCCGGATTTCTTCCGCCCCGGCTTCTTTGTGTAAACTGCTTCTCTGAGTCTTGGGTTTATTTTATCTAGACACTGCAGTAGTCATTAAATATTTAAAGAGATGTTGTATTATATTTGAATTGGATTTGTATTAAAAGATTTATATTTATGAAATGATGAGGATTTGATTTAAATCCAGTTGATGCATATGTTGTTATTATATTTATGATTTTTATTTCCGCTGCATTAAATATTGTTATTATTATTATTGTATGTTTATTTTATTTTTAGGCTTGCTACGGGTTCCGGATTCGAAAGAATTCCCGTTCCGTAGCTCCGGTCATGGCCCCTGTTTTGGGTTGTGACACAAAATCAATGCCAATTGAAGTTGGCAAAATTTTTTTTAATAGCCTAACAATGAGCTTATCTGCAAAGCTTAGTACTAAGATCAACATGGTGATGATCTTTGGCAAATTCTTTATCAATTCACATTACATGTTGGAGCAAATTCGTGAACTTATAATTCTATTCCTATTTCTAACTGTTCCTTTCTTTTCTTTACCTATATGAACGAAACGCCTTTATTGAGTGAAAAAGTTCTCAAAGTTATCTGAATTCCACTCTCTAATGCAATGCAGTTAATCTTATCATTTGTTGTGATAATCTCCGAGGCAAACCAAATTAGCCAAAGTAATATAGGCATGTGCTTAATGAAAAGTTGCTCGCACATATTTGAAAAGTTGTATAGGTAGCAAGACAATTTTGATATCATTCTTGGCTTCTCCAGGTGAATATGTGGTCTTCATGAGAATAAAATTTTGAATTTCATCTGTACAACCTTCTGAACCTATGATGATTTAAAGCTTTCTTGTCTTTTGCAAAGCTGTCTTCTTGAGAACTTAGTTTGTCACATAGAATGCCTTTAAAGCTTCATCGTCCAAGACATACATGTTTGAGTTGATGAGAGCAAGATTTCTAGCAAGTAATGATGATTCAGAATTGAATTCAATTTTGCCTAACTCTTGAACAAGACAAACTAGGTTTCTCATAGACGATGCCACTTGATAACTCTGAATCAAATCAATGCTTATGGAACCTGCATCGATGAGAAGAATTGGTGAAGGGATAAGGTTTCCCTCATAAACATTTCAAAGCTTAAGTTAATATTTATATATAGAAAAGTATAATAAAGCGAATAAGTAGGATAAAGTAGAATAAGGATGTATAATTTTGGATGATTGCTTGCATGGAGTAATGGCTTGATGTAGAATGATGTGATGATATTGAATTCTGAGAATGAGAAGATAAGTAAATGAATAAAAAGAGATGTCATGAAAATTATTTATAAGAGAAAATGTATTAATGAAACCTCTTAGGAATATGATTCCTTATATTTATAAGAGTTATAATCCCTAAAGAGGAATAATACTTCATGAATTCACAGTTTATAGTTCCAATTTTTCTTGAGTGCAAGTCATTTGCTTATCCAATTTCAATGATAGTTACCAGAGGGGGAATAGCAATGGTGTAGACACCAGCCACCATAATAAAGAAATATTTATTTATTTATTTTACATTTTATAATATAAATTTTAAAAATATATATTCTTCCACTCAAAATGTGGGTTAATGTTTGAGGTCAAAAGGTTAAATTGAACCTTCAACTATGCTCCAAAGTTAATATTAGACCTTAAAATTTTGTTTGGTCTTAATAGAAACTTTTTCTTTTAAAATTATATCATATTGGACCTTATTTTAAAAAATTTTTACAATTAAATTTTATAAATCGAATAAAATTTTAATTTTAATGGTTAACTCAAAAAAAATTATTTAGACTAATATATATATATATATATATATATATATATATATTATAAATTTAAAAAAAAATTAAACCTACATACTAATTTTTTATTTTTTTTAAAAAATTAACTTTTCTTAAAAATTTATTTGAAATTTCCTTGAAAATTTTTTATAAATCTTATCATTTAAAATTTCCTTAACAATTAAGTGATATGCATTTTAATAAAAAATCATCAATTTTACTCATTACTTTAAATAATTTTTGGTTAATCAACTATTAAAATTAAATTGATAAATAAAATTTTATTATTGAATTGTTAAAATCAAATTATGAATAAAATTGACAAACATTTCATATGTATATCACTTGATTCCAAAGTTCATAAAATTTTTAAGTTTAAATTTTTTTTAAAAATTTCAAAAAAAGAATTTTAATTTTTTTTTAAAATTATTAAATAGGCTTAAATTTTTTTAAAACTTTATAATTATGTGATATATATTTTATAGAAAAAAGTTATCAATTGTATTCATTAATCTAAAGAATTTTTCATTATTTAACCATTAAAATTAAAATTTTGTTTGACTTATAGGACTTAATTGTTTTACTTTATCTTTATCATCGTTGGATAAAAGTATATTTTATTATTTAATAGTAATAATTGATAAAATATGTTTTACTTTGTAAAAAAAAAATATGCACCATTATTATTGTTATTATTATTATTATTATTATTATTATTATTATTATTATTATTATTATCATTATTATTTCTCATCATACTTTCTAAAAAAAAAAAAATTGCTCTTCGCATAGTAATAATCATTCTATACATCTTAACCATTTCTTCTCTCAACCTTGTGGGAAACTAATCGATATGGCTGAGACTATCCTCAGTTTTGTGGTGGAAGGAGTTTTGTGAAGGGTGGTTTCACTAATCAGCGATGAAATCATTCTTGCCTGGAATCTCAAGTACAATCTCAAAAGCCTTCAAGAATCGTTCAGCATGATTTGTGTTATGCTACTAGATGCTAAGGAGCAGCAAACCAAAAAGGAACTTGTCAGGCTTTGGTTCAAGAAACTCAGAGAAGTAGCCTATTATGCTAAAGATGTGTTTATTGGGTTGGCCCATGAGAATCTTTGTCGAATATTTCTAATGAGTCCCGAGCTTACTTAATATTTTCTAATGAGTCTCAAGCTCACACAGTGTCGTGGTCACTAACACTTAGGCGCGCGATCAAAACTACCGCCTACAATTTGTTTCAATTCGTCATAAACCAAACATTTTATTAAAATTTTCATTTCATTTCCAATTTTTCATTTCCATTCCAATTTTGATTTCAATTTTAATTTCAAAATATGAACCAAACAATTCCTAAGTTTGATCAAATTCTTTTTCTTGAAGTTTAAGTTTGATTGATCAAGTGATTCTTACACTCAAATTTGACTCAATTAATTATATAAAATTTTAAAAAATATATTTTTTAAAAATATTCAAATTCAATCTAAGCTTGAGTTCAAATTTTTGAGTTGAAATTGGTTTGAAGAAATATTTTATAATTATATAATAAATAATAAATATGTATAAATATGATTAACTTCAATCAAACTCAAAATTCTCTCAAGTCAAATATTAAAAAGTTTAAGTTTGACTAAATAATAATCGAGTCAACTTAAAATTTTTTCAAATTAATTTGAAGTAATTCATGATTCGGTGTAATTCAATTATACAACTAGACTTATATATCTACAACCCATTATACTTAACATTAAGGAGAATTCAAAATTTCTAAACTCCACTAAAATAATTATTTTTGGTTAATATATATATGTTTAAAGAGAGAGGTCAAATGGTTATTCAATTTTTTTGTAAAATATTTTTCATTTGGTTATTAAAATAGTTCAAATCTTTTCGTGATTCATGCTAACTTTAGTCTAAATCTAAAAATATGTAGAGTTTTTTTTTTATAGGATCAAGAACGTTTTTAATATCCCTTTAGAAGAATGTTAATTTCAAATACACCTTTAAATATATTCAAGCTTAATAAGTTATACATTAGATTACAATCATATCATCTTGTGTGAGACAATCGCATAGATTTTTAGTCGTATAATTAATTTCAAGTCATGTATGCATCATTTGCTAGAATTATATAATCAAGGAAAGGACCAAATCTAAAAAAGCAAACAAAAACAAAGTGATAATTATAGTACTTAATGAACTTAACTTCCGAGAAAGGTACAAATCAGGCTAGACTAATTGATTTAGACTAAGATTTCAATCGGTGGTAACGTTAAGAATTAAATTTTTAACTGCTGTTATAGATGAAATTAAATTTTTGACTTTATTCATAAAATGGGTTAAAAAAATCCATATTGATTTGAGATCTGAATTCAATCATGAAATTTTTTTTTTATATATATATTTTTTGAACAATCTTTTTGTTAGTTAGGTTAGTATGTTAGGGTTTAGGGTTTAGGATCCCCACATCCACTAGGGCAATCAAAGTCCTTGACACCACAGCCAAATGTAGGGGCTTTTTTAGAATTTACATTAATCTTATAGAGTATTAAGTTTTTTTGGGTATTTTTGGCCATGAAACAGTGAAGAAGATAACATACATAAAAGAGGAAAAAAGGGAACGGAGGAAAAAAGAGGAAACTTTTTTTTATATGCGACAAGGATCAATTTAGTTATATGTATCTATAATCTATAATATATATCTGTTGGTGCATTCTTGTCCTGCTTTTTGAGTCAATGAATATTTATGTTCGTTTATTATTTGCTTGCTTAGTATGCTGCATCGGAGGGCCCCTAGAATTGCATTTTGCTCTTGGACGAGACTCAGCCCACGAAATCAGGTACATCCCCTAGCAAACAGCATCACTTCAATGTTATGGAACCAACTCATAAAGTCATGTTGAAGCTGCAGCTCAAGAATGTCTGACTGCTCCTCGAAACGTAATATCTCATCATTAGTGCTCGCTGTTCGATAGGTGCTAATTGCTCAGTGCTCGTTCTCTGGACTATATTCGGAAGTCTGAGCTTAGTTCATAAGGACTCAAAATTCTCTGTAATCAGCTTTTGATGGATGCTTGGTGAGTGCTTCTGAACAGGGATGCTCGATGTTCAGTGGTTGCTCGATGCTCGGAGTTCAACCTATAATCCGAGCAACGATTTTGAGCAATTTTGCTTTTCTACCTTAACATTGTTTTTCGTTAAATCTTGACCATCACCTCTTGTTGATGTAGTTCTTTTCATTATTAGCCCTTTGCTTGTATTCCTGCTATCTAAAATTATGATAATATTACCAATGATTAAATGAGTCCGAGTCGAAGCTTGTTGTACATCCATCAGATTGCTGCTTTAAACCAGACTGGGTAAAGATTCTCAGCTACAACGAATCAATGAAGTTGTTTAATGGGCTCTGTGCAACTTGTGCGGGTATTAAGTTGGGGCTCCAAGATAACTTGATCTTAGAACTAAGTGCTTCTAGGAATTTCACAAATTAAAATAACAAACTCGGGTGCACAATGGGTGATCATGAATTGGCATGGAATCAAAGCTTTATCTCTCTTGCAGAGCTTTCACAATTTTTTTTGCCGGGAGGGAGAAATCCTTGCTTCCGTGAGATTATAAATTGCAAAGCAATAAACTATGGTTTAGCAGACTGTAGTTTTAAAGTTTCATTGATTGACTAGACTCTTCCTTATGCTCAATGTGATATTTGCAGTACCAAGATTATCATAAAAGCTATGACAGAAAATCTATTATGCTTTTGAAGCTTTCTTGTTTGCTCTTTTGATGGTGCTCCAAATTTACACTTAGTAAAATTTCTTCATACGATCACAACCACGGAGTCTGACCGATGTGAACCCAGAATCAATGCCAATTGAAGTTGGCAAATTTTTTTTTAATAGCCTAACAGTAAGCTTATCTGCAAAGCTTGGTACCAAGATCAACGTGGTGATGATCTTTGGCAAATTCTTTATCAATTCACATTACATGTTGGAGCAAATTCGTGAACTTATAATTCTATTCCTGTTTCCAACTGTTCCTTTCTTTTCTTTACCTATATGAACGGAGCGCCTTTATTGAGTGAAAAAGTTCTCAAAGTTATCTGAATTCCACTCTCTAATGCAATGCAGTTAATCTTATCATTTGTTGTGATAATCTCCGAGGCAAACCAAATTAGCCAAAGTAATATAGGCATGTGCTTAATGAAAAGTTGCTCGCACATATTTGAAAAGTTGTATAGGCAGCAAGACAATTTTGATATCATTCTTGGCTTCTCCAGGTGAATATGTGGTCTTCATGAGAATAAAATTTTGAATTTCATCTGTACAACCTCCTGAACCTGTGATGATTCAAAGCTTTCTTGTCTTTTACAAAGCTGTCTTCTTGAGAACTTAGTTTGTCACATATGGAATGCCTTTAAAGCTGCATCGTCCAGGACATACATGTTTGAGTTGATGTGATGCAAAGCAAGAAGTCTTGTAATGAGTTTGGAAAACAATTGATAGTAGATATAATAATAATAATAATAATAATAATAATAATTATTATTATTATTATTATTATTATTATTATTATTAGGTTTGATATTTATTTTAATTTAGTATTGATTAGAAATTGACTTTCCTATATTGTTAAGGATTTGATTTTCTACATTAGTTAGAATTTTCTTTATTTTTATTTCCTAAATAAAAATTAGGGTTAATAGGTTTGTGTTATCTTATAAATATATAAGCTTTAGGGCTATATGAGATAGTTTTTGTTGAATTGATAATTAGATTTTTATTTTCCCAATTTTCGGTATTCCTTTGTGTAAATCAATGAATATTGATATATATATCGTGGTATTTGTGTGCAAATCAACAGGTTGTAAAAGATTGATTTCAGGCATTTGTGTGCGAATCAACAGACTTCAATATTTATCCTTTGTTGTTTTCTAGTATTTTTGCACAAATCAACGGACTACAATTTTTAACTTTTTTACCTCTTATTTTATTTTTATTTCTTTAAAGCTTCTGCTACATGATGAGAGAAAGGTTTCCAGCAAGTAATGATAATTCAGAATTGAATTTGGTTTTGCCTAACTCTTGAACAAGACGAGCTAGGTTTCCCATAGACGATAGCACTTGATAACTCTGAATCAAATCAATGCTTATGGAACCTGCATCGATGAGAAGAATTAGTGAAGGGGGCAAGATTTCCCTCATAAACACTCCGAAATTTAAGTTAGTATTCATATATAGAAAAATATAATAAAGTGAATAAGTAGGATAAAATAGAATAAGGATGTATAATTTTGGATGATTGCTTGCATAAAGTAATGACTTGATGTAGAATGATGTGATGATATTGAATTATGAGAATGAGAAGATGAGTAAATGAATGAAATGAAATGCCATGAGATATATTTATAAGAGAAAAGGTATTAATGAAACCTCTTAGGAATATGATTTCTTATACTTGTAAGATTACTTTGTTTAGAAGAGAATAAACTTCCTTATCAAGTTTTATTCTTATTTAAGTATTATTTCTCTTTAGGGATTACAACTCTTATTAAAATAAGATACTAATATGAGATATCAATAGAAAAGTCTCATTCTAATTTTTTAGCAAGTCCCATTAGTTGATTAATTTAATGAAAGTTATGGAGTGCATATCATTTGCTTATCCAATTTCCATGATAGTTACCAGAGGGGGAATAGCAATGGCGTAGACACCAGCCACCATAATAAAGAAATATTTATTTATTTATTTTACATTTTATAATATAAATTTTAAAAATATATATTCTTCCACTCGAAATGTGGGTTAATGTCTGAGGTCAAAAGGTTAAATTGGACCTTCAACTATGCTCCGAAGTTAATATTAGATCTTAAAATTTTGTTTGGTTTTAATAGAAACTTTTTCTTTTAAAATTATATCATATTGGACCTTATTTTAAAAAAATTTTACAATTAAATTTTATAAATCGAATAAAATTTTAATTTTAATGGTTAACTCAGAAAAATTTATTTAGACTAATATATAAATTGAAATTTTTTTTAAATATATATATATATATATCACCTAATTATAATTTTTTTAAAAAAAATTAAACCTACATACTAATTTTTTATTTTTTTTTAAAAAAATTATCTTTTCTTAAAAATTTATTTGAAATTTCCTTAAAAATTTTTATAAACCTTATTATTTAAATTTTCTTAACAATTAAGTGATATACATTTTAATAAAAAATCATCAATTTTAATCATTACTTTAAATAATTTTTGGTTAGTCAACTATTAAAATTAAATTGATAGATAAAATTTAATTATTGAATTGTTAAAATCAAATTATGAATAAAATTGATAAACGTTTCATATGTAAATCACTTGATTCCAAAGTTCATAAAATTTTTAAGTTCAAAATTTTTACAAAAAATTTCAAAAAAAGAATTAAATTTTTTTAAAAAAATCATTAAATAGGCTTAAATTTTTTTAAAACTTTATAATTATGTGATATATATTTTATAGAAAAAGGTTATCAATTTTATTTATTAATCTAAATAATTTTTCATTAGTTAACCATTAAAATTAAAATTTTGTTTGACTAATAGGACTTAATTGTAAGCGATTTTTAAGATAAGCTCTAATATGATCTAATTTAAAAAAAAATGCCTGTTAAGACAAAAAAAAAATTTAAAGTTCAATGTTGACTTTAGGTATAGTTGAGGGTATGATTTGACTCTTTGGCCTGATGTCTAATATAAAATGGGCTATTGAATGATTATTATTATTGAGAAATTCTATAATTACTTGATTTTTAGTTACTTTTATTTTACTTTATCTTTATCATCGTTGGCTGAAAGTATAGTTTATCATTTAATAGTAATTATTGATAAAATATGTTTTATTTTGTAAAAAAAATAATATGCACCATTATTATTATTATTATTATTATTGCTTGTCATACTTTCTAAAAAAAAATTGCTCTTTTGCACAATAATAATCATTCTATACATCTTAACCATTTCTTCTCTCAACCTTATGGGAAATTAATTGATATGGCTGAGACTGTCCTCAGTTTTGTGGTGGAAAGAGTTCTGTTAAGGGTGGTTTCACTCATCATCGATGAAATCGTTCTTGCCTAGAATCTCAAGTACGATCTCGAAAGCCTTCAAGAATCACTCAGCATGATTTGTGCTGTGCTACTAGATGTTGAAGAGCAACAAACCAAAAGGGAACTTGTCAGGCTTTGGTTTAAGAAACTCAGAGATGTAGCCTATGATGCTAAAGATGTGTTTGATGGGTTGGCCTAAAAGAATCTTCGTCAAAGGGTTGAGATGCAGAAATGGAGGTAAGCAGCTTTAATTCACTCTCCAAAGTCACTGGTTATGCAAAAAAGTTTACCTTTCATTTCAAGCTCGCCAATAAAGTTAAGAAAATAAATGAATCACTAGCTAAGATTATGAACGAAGCTATTATGGTTCATGGACTTAATCAGGTCTCACTTAAAGATCTCATAGTCTCTCAGGGTGTCTTGGACCAAATTATAGACTCGATACTTGACAATCCAGTTGTGGGGAGGGATAGAGATGTCTTTAAAATTGTGAACTTGTTGAGTTGCTCTTGTGATCAATAGATTATTATCATTATTCCCATAATGGGCATGGGCGGTCTTGGTAAGACAACGTTAACTAAACTAGTGTGTTAAGAAACAATGAGGAAAAAGCTTTTTGATGATAAAATGTGGATTTGTATTTCTAATAAATTTTATGATCAAAGAATTTTTGGAGAAATGCTATAAAGTCTCCATAGAGACATAGGGGGTTTGACCAACAAGGATGTAATCCTTTGCCAGCTTTCAAAATGGCTAGATGGGAAGAAATTCCTTCTTGTTCTTAATGATGTATGGAATGATGCACTAAAGGGTTGGGAGGACTTCAAGAGGCGTTTGTTAACAGTTTGTAGTAAGAATGGAAGTGTCCTTATTATCACTACTCATAATAAGGAAGTGGCATTTGTAGTGGAGAATTGTGCTAAGTATAAGCATCATTTGAATGTGTTATCCGATGAAGATTGCTAGTCCATCATAGAGACAAGAGTACATGCAAATGGAGGAGCACCCATCCTTTCAAAGTTGTTGACTATTGGAAAGGAAATTGCAAAAAAATGTATAGGAGTACCCTTAGCTGTAAAAGTTTTGAGTGGGACATTGAATTTTAATAGGTAGAAGGAAGCTTGGTTGTCCATTAGGAACAGCAAAGTTTTGAATGCTACAGATAAAAAGGATAATATATGTCACGACCCGAACCTAGAGGGCATGTGACCGGTACTAGGAAATGGGAAAGCTTAAAGCTACCGAAACCCATAGTAAGCCTTAAAAGAAAAATGCAAAACATTTTACCTTTAAAACTTTACAATGCAATAATTAAATCATGATGCACATTATCAAACTGATTTTTCTCAATTTAAATAAACCATACCATCATCATGCATAATATAGTAATAATCAGTTATATAAAATAATATCTCAGTGCATAAATCTCAAATACATAATATCCAAATTAAAGTATGTAGTTATACAATTTCTCTATTGCAGTACACGGATACTATTACAAACACAAACTATGCAGACTTACATAAAATAGTCGATGAGGAAGGTACTCGGTGTAGGGAAGTAGGTCTAACAGATCCAAACTCCTGAAAATAATAAGTTAAGGGGAGTCAGAATTCACTGAGTAAACTAATAAATGAAATGAATACGATTTGAAATTTCCTTTAAAATAGGTTTTTATGAAAATATAATATATTTATAATTTTATTCAAATCATTTGATATACATATAAGAAATTCATTTTGAAAAAGGAGGAATAAAGTTTAAATGCTTTTAAAACATTATAGTATAAAAAAAAACTAGGTAGAACCCTAGTCCTCAATTCTAATAGCCATTTGGCTCACTTATATCCAAGACTGCCGAATCCTAAGAGCAAAGCATCACTAGGATGCACAGTCGCAATCATGTCACTCAATCCAATATTACTGGCGGTGTTAAAGAGCAAAGCATCACTAGACCATTGACCTCAATAATTTAATAATTATAATCCAACTTTATTAGCAGTGTTCAAGAGCAAAGCATCACCAGCCCTTCGGCCCCAGTATATATCAATCCAACCAAATATCATATTACTGGCAGTGTCCGAGAGCAAAGCATCACCAGACTTTGACCCCAATAATATAATCAATGTAATACAATATTTTACCAATGTGCATATGGTCTTGATGAAACTCATCAGGTAGCCCGTTCTACCGTAGTTTATTTAAAATAAATGAAGATAACTAAAACAAGGAAAATTAAAATAAATAAAAATAAAAATAAAATAAACCAACTATACATTAAGTCATGCAACATCATTTAAAGAATACCAACTTGAATCTCATGAAATTTAAATTCATTATAATTTTATGTATATAATTTGAAAACCCAACATGCAATCGAATATTAACTTACAAGATGGATGCACTCCTTTGCTACGTCGTGTCTGACCTCGATTGGTAAACGCAACCAGAGAGGCGGTTAAAAAATAGAAAATAAAAATGACTATAAAAAATATAGAAACCCTAACGTCTAGAATTTCTAATGAAGACTCGACTTGAACCTAGAATTCAAAATTTATGATAGACCCGATATCATGTTTTACGAGAAATCTACCAAAAATTTGGCAAATTCTCTTCTGTAAAACGGACATCTCTCTACTAACAGTAGAGCTAATCCTGTAAGAAAAACACACTTTTAAACTTCACAATAGCTCAACACCTTGGGTTGGGACCTTGAACTACACAATTCTCAACTAAGATTTATAATACACGATAAAAATAAATATTAAATAATAATATTTTAAAATCACTAAAAATCCATAAAATCAATAATAAATCACAATATAATTTATTTAAATATCAAAACACTAAATATAAATATTTTTCACAATAGTTAATAAAAATCTCAAATAATTTATATAATTTTATAAAAATCCAATTTTTCAAATATTCAACATATATATTCAAATTTACATTTAATTATTCAAATAGTTTATATATTTTATAAAAGTGGTTAAAAACTCATTTAATCACAAAAATAGTAAATAATTTATTATTTGAATATGATTTTCAAAAATTAGTATTAATTAATTAAAAATAGTAAATAATTTATAAAAATTAATTTAATACTCTATAAAATTCTAAAATCAATTAAAACATATTATTTAACTATATTTTCAATAAAATAACACAATTAACCTATATAACCAAAAATCACATAATACTAATAATTCCTAAAAAATTATATAAAATTACTAAAAATTAATTTATAAATTCTAAAATTACTAACTCAACTTAATAACACTAACTAACTCAAATTTTCACCCAAAATAATTAATTAACATAAATTGTTTTTATATCCCCCATGATTAAAATTAACTAAAATAATTTAAAATCAATAAAATCTTACAAGAAATATACTATATAACCAAAATCATAGATCAACTATATATATATATATATATATATATATATATATATATATATATATATCAACCTAAAAAAAATAACCTAATATTAAAAATAAATTCTAGATAAATAAATAAATATTATACCAATTAACCAAAAATTTAAAATCAAACTTAAATCATGCAAATCACTCACTTAACTAACAAAATCAACTAACAAACAACCGATATCAACCAAGAAACCAACCCAAAAATCTAACTAAGCACTAACTTGTTATTCCCACCGAAGCTAAAAGTCAAGAATAAAGGAAGGTGGAGTTGTTGAAGGAGGAGCTGTCACCAAAAGTTGGGGCTGTTGCTGTCTCCGATGGCGGCAGGAGGCGAAGGAGCTAGCGTCACGCGACAGAGGGCTAAAAGGAAGGGCTGTTGTTCCTCACGCGAAGGAGAGGGAAGGCTGGATGGTAAGGCTTCGGTTCAGAGATAGCAAGAAAGAGAGGAAGCAAGCTAATGGTGATGAAGATGGCGTGATGAGGGTCTAAACCGGTGAGAAGAAAAACACCAGGAGAGGGAGTAGAGGAAGAAACAGGAGAAGGAAATGGGGAAGAAGGGAAAATAGGTCTGCATCTATATTCAACACTAGCTTTAGGTTTAATAAAATAATAATAATAATAATAATAATAATAACACCGAAAATTATTCCACCACACACTTAAATAATTAGTCAACTAACCCATAAATATATATATATATATATATATATATATATATATATATATATATATATATATATATATATATATATATATATATATGTGTGTGTGTGTGTGTGTGTGTGTGTGTGTGTGTGTGTGTGTGTGTGTGTGTGTGTGTGTGTGTGTGTGTGTATACTCATATAATACACATACACACACCACTTTCAATAAATTCACATACATAACACACACATGTACACATAACAATAATAATAGAGTTAACCCTAGTTAAAATGCTAATATTAATAACAATAGAAATAATAATAATAATAATAATAATGCTATTTAAAAATAATGACAATTAAAATAAAATAATGTACATGCATGCTACTACTACTACTACTACTACTAATAATAATAATAATAGTGACAATAGTATTATTAATAACTTTAATATTTTTAAATATAATAGCTCCCAAATAAATCACTTTACGTAAATAAAACTTTTTAAAATAAGATAATTTGAAAAATATACACAATTAATTATAATATATTGTCACGACCCAAAACATGGGGCTATGATCGGCGCTAGGGAATGAGAATTCTTTCAAATCCGGAACCTGTAGCAAGCCTTAAAAATAAAAGCATGCAATATAATAAAATGAATAAAATATTTGTACAGTGGAAATTAAATATCGAATATAAAATAATAATTCCTCAACTCATTTAATTAA
Organism: Mallotus nudiflorus; assembly: GCA_947683625.1. Lineage (NCBI taxonomy): Eukaryota > Viridiplantae > Streptophyta > Magnoliopsida > Malpighiales > Euphorbiaceae > Mallotus > Mallotus nudiflorus. The sequence continues at coordinate 404,934 of CANTUR010000772.1, read as the reverse complement.
CATAAAATCCATCTCATATATATATAAGAAAATTTTTTCATACAAATTTTCGGTTTAATATTCTGAAATTTAAATCTCATACGTATATAATTATAAATACAACTCACAACAGATTAAAGTACAACAACTACTGCAGTGTCTAAAATACAAAATAAACTCAAGTAAATAGTTTACATAATAAAGCCGGAGCAAAAGAAATCCGGCGTATAGGCCTGCTACTGAGGTCTGAGGACGAAGACTCTCTTGCAAAACATCAATAAAGGGGAGTCAGACCTCACTGAGTAAATTGTTATAATATATATACATGCATCTCCTATATAACAAATGCATTCAAACATATGCATATAATATATATATGTGTGTGTGTGTGTGTGTGCGCGTGTGCAGACATGTACACACAGATGCTGAAAAATCACTTCATATATAGTACTAAAAAATATCAGTTTATGAAGGATCAAATAGAACCTTAAATAATCACAACCTCAAATAATAATAGCCAACAGTCTAGTTATACAAGCTCACTTATTCCAAATAAATTATTTTATTCTATTTGGACAGTAGACTGGCCCCGAGACACTAAGTCAACTGAGCTCCAGCAGTCTGACTGTCAGTGTGATTAGCCCCGAGACACTTGGTCAACCGAGCTCCAACAATCACACTCTAAAATCACATCTCACATCAATCAGATCAACCAACAAGTCATAATCCACCAATAGGTTAGTAATTTAACCTAAATTCTATCGTCGTACCGGTACGTACTTGGTCCTAGTGTTGCCCACTAGGAAGCACGTTCTATCGATATCTTTCATTAAAATAAACTCATACATTCGTAAAATAAATTATGCATGATATTAATTTAAATGGCAATATAAACCATATATATATTAGAAATATACCAAAAATAAACTAAGTATATTTTGAGTATACATATGTCAGATAAATTTAGTTCAATTATAAAATAAACCATATATATAGTTAAAACAATTTAGGTATAAATCAAGAATAAAACATGCATTTATTTCAAGTATACCGAAAATATACTAAAAATATATTAATAATTTATCAAAGCAATTTATGCATAAATCATGCAATTAAAACATATATTTCTAAGACATGTAACCTAAATACACGTATATATAAAATAACAACTCACAGTTGTGCGCTCCACGAGAAAGGTCCGACGGACTTGGTCCACTAGGCCTCGGTCTCGGCACAACTAATAATCAAATCACAACATGAAATCAGAATAAATCTAACTTAACTTCTAGAGACTCGATCTAGAATTCTAAACACAGACAAAGAATAAGAATTTGACCGAATGTCACGTTTTACGAGAATTCTCCTGAAAATTCGACAGAATCTCCTCTGTAAAACGGATATCTCTCTATTTAAAAAGTAGAGTCAGTCCTGTAAGAAAAATACACACTTCGAATATAGAATTATCAAAACCCCTCGGTCGGACCTCAAACTGCAATTCCCGTCGACCGAGGTTCACAATTCTCAAGATATATACAAAATATATTAAAATTCCATAAATACCAAAAATACCTTTTTAATATCAAAATATAACAATTTAAATATTTAAACACTAAAAATAATTGTTTAACTAACAATTACTTAAAAACCCTAATATTAATATAATATTATTAAAAATCGATAATAACTTGATAAATTCACAAATATTAATAGAAATTCATTTTATAAGTCCAAATTACTTAATTAGCCCAAAAACATACTAAAAATTACCAAAAACCCATTTATTTACAAAAAATAGTATATATTATATATAATTTGAAAATAATTTTCAAAAAATAGTCTTAATTAGTTAAAAATAGTAAATAATTTGTAAAAATCATTTATATACCTCAAATAATTATTAAAACCAATTTAACTTAATATTCAACTAAAATTTCTATCAAATTACTAAAATACCCCTAATATATAATAATTCACATATTATACTATAATTATTCAAAAATTCACTAAAAATTATATAATTACTCTAAAATTATTTTCTCAACATATAATTCAATAAAATCAATAATTATACTCAATTAACCAATTAATTTTAACAAAATACATATATAACCTATATTTCTAAAATTCACATAAACTAAATAAAATTATATTAATTACAAAAAAATCACAAAAATTACAAATTAAATTCTAAAATTAATTTCAACCTCCATAAACACTAAAAATCACAATTTCACAATTTATCTAATTAATTTACAAAAATAATAAAATAATAAAAAATTCCACAAAAATTCCAGAGTATAGATTGAGCTAGTAGAATTAACTTTTGTGAAGGAATCAAACTTCAATATTAAAAATCGAAGTTCAAAAAAATCAAGAAACAAAAGAGGCCGAAATTGAAATCAAACTCAAATCCTTACCAAATCGAGTTTTCAAGCTACAAGGAGTTTGGAATCAACTTCTATGGAGTTCTAGGAGCTTAACGACACCAGAACTATCGGATTTGGTGACCAGAAATGCCTTGAACGGAGGAAGGACGAGTTTCGGCAATTTCGGCATCCACAAGCCACAGACGGCGCTGGAGAAGGTGACAGGGACGGTGGAGCTGCTGAAGAAGACGATGGCACGCCGAGAGGCACTCTGACGGCCTCTAATCGGCGTTGCAGAGGTGAGGGGGGGTGAGGGTGGGGAAGAAGAAGTTTTATTTTATATATATATATTATAACTCTAACTTTAATAATATAATTAAATAATAATATACACACATTAAACACACACCACACAATATTATATACATATACATACACCATATATATATATATATATATATATATATATATATATATATAAATAACCCTAATAATTATAATAATATATATATGCATGTATATGTATATATATTAATATACAAAATATTGATCATGCATGAAACCATACAATTTAATAAAATAAAATAACATTAATCAATAAATTATTATTTAAATATTATTTCCCAAAATAATAGGTTTCGGGAAAATTTTTATGTGAAAAATTTTAAATAAACGTAAATAACATTAATTATTAACAAAATAATTAAATAATCAAATATATATTAATAATTATTAATACTGAATATCTTAATAAAATATAAAAATATTTAAAACTCGGGTTATTACATATATAAATGAAATTAAAAATTTTTATTAATACTGCATATTCCAAAATATATTTATATTATTTAAAATATCGGTCTTTACAATATAGATGCCATATTAAAATTGAGTTTTGATCACTTGCCTTCGCATTTGAAACCATGTTTTTCTTATTGTTCAATTTTCCCAAAGGACTATTTGATTGAGAAAGAATAATTAATTCAACTTTGGATGGCAAAAGGTTTTCTTAAGCCATGTAATGGAAAGGTGGGGAGTAGGTACTTTAAGGCCTTACTTTGTAACTCTTTTTTTCAAGATGTAAAGAGGGATAAAAGTGAGAATGTGTTAACTTTTTTGGGAGAGTGCTAATGCAAGTGAATAATGTCAAACTCTCTTTATAATTTGAGTCACTTGGATTACTACATCTTAAACCAATGTACTCTATTGTTGATATTCATTAATAACACAACTTATTTATACATCTCAAGCTAGTGATGATCCATACTTGGCAACTAGCACAAGTAACTAAATTACATTAAAAGTTGAAAAAGTAAACATGCCAAAAACATGCCAAGCTACATGCATTGGCCTATTAAAGAGGTTATATAAGCATGCTTAAACAAGCATGACAAAAGGGCATAATTACTTAGCCTTATCTAAGCAACCTCTATGCAAAATAGAGATAAAACTCTTAAGAAGACAACTTGGAATCTTGAAAGATGGCTCAACACATCAACCTTCACCGTTGGATTTAATCATCACAAGTTATCTTTGTTCATGTGACATCCTAAATGCCACTCACACCTAACAATCTCCTCCTTGGAACTTTGGATGGAACATGGTCTTTCTTGGTTCAAAGCATTTCATCTGAAGTAACATGAGCTCCTTTATTTGATTTGTCATAGCAAGGACACATGAGTTTCAAGTTGCATAATGAAACATTCATTCTTCAAGCTACACAATCTCCACTAGAGTCTTCAATGCTAGGACACAAACTTCAACCATTTACTATGCTCCCCAAATTACTTTGCCAAATTATTCCAAAAGAACTATTGTTAAGAAAATGATTTTTTTTTCAACCCAACATATCATGGCAGAAAGCATCTATTGTACCTGCAAACATTGGTTGCATTTGCAAAGCTTTTTACCACATTTAGAGTCATCCATCCTAGAATTTTTCTTTGAGACTTTCCTTGGCCACTCCAAGCTTCTCTTGGAATTTAGACTAGCCTTTGAATGGCTTTTGTCATCAACAACAATTTGATCTTCTAAATTGGAAGGCTATAATTTTTTTTTAAATTTTCTTTTCAAAAATAATATCTCTTTGATACCCCCTCTTATAGAGCACCCTTGCATTGTTTTATAGGAAAAATTCTTGCCTATTAAAAATAAATAAAGATGGCTCTTTGCCATTCATCAAAATTTGTTTTAACCTTTTACAGTTTACAGACTATCGATCATGAATATTTAGTTTAAGGACTTCGTTGGTCCTATGATTTTTTGTTGTGCAAAAGGTTTTTCCCTTGAATGAAAAATATGGTTAGTTTCTATCAAATCCAAAAATATTTTTTGTTTGGCTATAAGGAAACACATATTTACATCACCTAAAGCTTAAAATAAATATTTGAAATTTGATTTCTAAACCAACAACATTTCAAAAATCATTTTGACAGTCTATAGACATGTTGGTCTAACTCAAAAACATTTATTTTCTTTCTCATGAACCTGAAAAATCATGTTTTAAACAGAATTTACTGGCTCTTTTGGCCACTCATACATAAAACTTGAAGAAAACATAAGAAAATATGTTTTAGAGATGAAAAGAGAAAAAAAATTGAAGAAACCTTTACTGTAAAGAAAAAAACTACATACAGCCCACACCCAAAGTGTTTTTTTTCCTTCTTTTTCTTCATTCTCACCCCTCCACAAGCCCTTGAGATCAAGAGGAGCTCTGATACCATTTGCTAACTTTTTTGGGACAGAGCCAATGCAAGGGAAAAATGTCAAAGACTCTCTCCTTATAATTTGAGTCATTTGGATTACTACATCTTAAACTAGTGTGCTCTATTATTGATATTCATTTCAACATATTTATACATCTCAAGCTAATGATGATCCATACTTGGCAACTAGCACAAGCAACTAAATTACATCAAAAATTGAAAAAGTAAACGTGCCAAGCTACATGCATTGGCCTATTAAAGAGCTTATATAAGCATGCCTAAACAAGCATGACAAAAGGGCATAATTACTTAGCCTTATCTAAGGAACCTCCATTTAGAATAGAGATAAAACTCTTAAAAAATTAACTTGGAATCTTGAAAGATGGCTCAACACATCAACCTTCGTCATTGGAATTAATCATCATAAGTTATCTTTGCTCATGTGACATCCTAAGTGCCACTCACACCTAATAGAATGTTAGAAGCTACAAGATGCATGATTTTGTGCTTGATCTTGCAATGTCTCTTTCCAATTTTGAAATATTATCTTATAATAACTATTCACCTAAAGATGACTTATCTTGCATTTCTCATGTTAATTTAGATGGTGAAGAAGTAATAGATCTAATGGCAGCTCTAAATAATAGTGGCAGGAAGTTGCATACATTATTCTTATTGAAGGATGCTGTGTTTAATGAATCATGAAAGTTGAAAAACTTGCGGACTCTGAACTTGAAAGGTGATGCAGTTGAAGAGTTGCCATCTTCAGTTGGTGAGTGGAAGCACTTGAGGTATGTTGATGTGTCAGAGACTAAACTCAAAACCTTGCCCAAGTTGATCACCAAACTTTACAGGCTACAAACACTGAGATTCCTTGAATGCGAGTCACTTGAGAAGCTTCCTAGAAAGAAGCTACACAATTTGGTGAGCTTGAAGCATATTCAATTTAGTTATCCTTGTCAGGTGCCAAGTGGGTTGGGGAGGTTAAGGAGTCTTGAAAGGTTGCTAATGTTTATTGTTGGTGTTGATGGTGGAGGTAGCATTAAGGAATTAAAATCGCTGAACGTACTAAGAGGGAAATTGAGGATAATGAAGCAGATAAGGAAGTGGCCAAGAACACAAATATAATAGGGAAAAATAAAATAACAGCTCTAGAATTTGTTTGGAGCATGTTTGATAAAAAAATAATGTCGCAGTGTTGGAAGCACTCTAGCCTCACCCAAACATAGAGAGCATAAAGATTGACAATTATTGGAATAAGGAATTTTTAGCATAGGTAAAGATCATGAAAGTTCCAAGTGAGGGTGATTCTTTGACACTACTTAATAATTTGGTAGAGCTAAAATTGTGTAATTGCAGGGGCAGTGACAAAATTCCAAGCCTAGGAATACTCCCAAATCTTAAGTACCTTGAAATAGAAAGTATGCCGAGTGTAAGTTGTTTAGGCAATGAATTTTATGGCATCATCGAGAGTAGTAGTGGTAGTGGAATATGGAAGCTATTTCCTAAACTAAAAATTCTGTCCTTGAGAGTGATGTACAGGTTAGTTGAATGAAGGCCACCAAAAGTAAGTTGCAGTAGCAGAGTTGAAGAATTATTTCTTGCCTTGAAGAATTTATGCATTTCAAGATGTCGTAGTTTATAAATGTCCCAATTAGAGAAATTTCTTCACTTGTGAAACTTGAAATTAGTTTGTGTGATAAGTTGCATTCTATATTTGATGAATTGGACGACTCCTCTTTCCCTTGTTTTACAAGTTTGAGGTTACGTGGTTGTGATAGTTTAAGTTGTAAAACTATAAGGTCTTTTAAGTCTTTGAAGGAATTGAAGATTAGTGATTGCGATAGTCTTGCATTCACAAAAATGTAAGAATTGACAAATTGCCTCATTTCTTTGGAAATAAGTAGTTGTTATAAACTGAGGTATTTCCCAAAGGAGATTTAGGCAGCTTTACCCAGTTGAAGAGATTGGAAGTTGGGTGGTTCTCGAAGGAGTTGGATGATTTCTCTTGTCTGAATTCAATCCAAAATCTTAATAGGAAATCTCTTAAAGACTTAACTATTTATGGCAATGGTATAATCAAGTCTCTACCAGACCAACTTCAACAGCTCTTTTCCTTCAAATCTTTGAATATCAGGAATTTCTATAGGATGGAGGCTTTGCCAGACTAGTTGGGGAACATTTCTTCTCTTCAATCCCTTGGTGTTTATTTTTGCCAGAGTCTCAAGAATCTACCAACAGAAATAGCAATGAAACGTCTCTCCAAATTAACACACATAAGATTTTACCAACGTTCAGATTATCTCAATCAAAGTTTAACATGGAGGAGTGGCTCTGAGTAGGACAAGATTTCTCACATTCCCAACATCAATTTTGATTAAGAAAATAAGTTAAAAAAAAATTCCCAGTATCAAATTCTATCCATCCAATTCATTCCTTCCTTCTAATACATTCATATGCTGAAGTGCTTCATTATACATACTGTTAATCCAGGAAAATTGGATTCTCTGGCTCGCTCAAGCTGTTGCCGGGGAAATTAAGCCACCCTACAAATGCTCCTTCCTGTATAGAACTTAATAAAGCTTTGTACATTATACGTGGCTGTTATGTTGAATAATTTTGCTTTAGATATGAAATTAGAATCCTGCCTATCTACACACGAGGAGAATGGCATTGTTTCAAGGTATGTACTAGCACTACTCTTAATGGAGAGATTAAAATTAAGTAATTTATATAATCAGATGATTGATCCTCATCATCTAATTTTCTTTTTTAATAAGTTTTGCACTAGAAGCTACTCCACGATGTATATGCCTTGTCCAAATTATTGTAGCAGCATTTAGTTCTGTTAACTCTAATTTCACTTTCTCGTGTCAGGGGAAATCATTCATCAGGTGACATCAACCTTGATACCATCTAGAATGTTCCTGCCTAATTAGGGGCCCCTTACCCCCTAAATAGGGACACTTGGACCAGCAAGAAGGCAGATCCATCCAGAATGGGAACTACCCCAAAGTGGAGTCCTAAGCACAAAAGGAACACTTTTCTACTAAGATCATGATTCACTATCCCACACGGAATCTGACTCCATCCAGGTTTGAGTAATACTATATATAGAGTCCTACATCCCTCATAAAGGGACATCTCATTCTCACATATTCTAGCTATCTTGCATTCTCCTTGCTTCTATTCCCTAACTTAGGCATCAGAGTGTTCGTGGGGATTCTCTCCACCTCTCACCTTGCCTCATGTTCGTGAATTGTAGGATGTCAAGCCCAAGAGTTCCGGAAACCAATTATCAAGTGGCGTCGTCTGTGGGAACTCCTTGGGAAAAGCCATTCATTTACTTGCTAAGCTAAAGACACCTTCACTATAACTTCTAGCCCGCCACCAGCCTAGACTCCTGAAGTCGACACCAACCCTTCCGCACCTATCCTTTCGACTGACCTTTTAGACCCTCTCCCAGCAATGATACTTCCACCCACCTTGCAGCATGCTGGAGCTTCATCCGGACATATACCTTCACTTCCGGAGAACACTCCAAGATACCCATCCTTGGGCATAGACCTCCTGTATTACGCTCCACTACAACATCATCGATCAATACCTTCAATACCTTTTCCTCAAAAATGGTTTCATACAACACATCCACACACTCTCTTGCTCCGTCATCTGTTTTTTTTTTTTTGGTCAAACACCTCTGCTAGAGAGTCATCTGAAATGGGGATTTTTTTACTCTCATTCCCTTCGTTAGAATATAACTCTTCAACTGTTTTTGTCCATCTATGTACCAACTAGTTGGGTTCACATTTTCACTTACTTGATCTTCTTCTTCTGTGACATTGTCTTTTCCCTCTGAAATAGTGTGGCCATAGCTGTTTTTATTTTCTGTTCTGTCTGAAAAGAGACGTGCCAGAATATTTGGAATGTAATCATAACCCACTATTCTAAACATGGTTACTGTTGTAAAATTCTTGTTATTTTTCCAAGTTTCTTTTTGCTTTTGATCCATTTTCTTAGCAACCAAACACTCGCTGCACGAATCACATATTTTTATTTTTGAAAACGACAATTTTGGTTTGAACTTTTTAAAATTTTCATTTTTTTTAATAACAATTAAGTTTTGTCATTTGTTATAAGGTGCTCCACTCCTGAAATTTACATTTAATTTTTATATTTTTTTTGGTTCTAGTTAGATTTTTTTTCTTTTAAAATTAAATTATATTAGACTTTTTTAAAAGAATTATTAAAATTAAGGAATAAAAATTTTAAAAAGATTTAACTTTAACATTAATTAATAAAAATTAGTTCAAATAAACACTGAGGATTAATGAAAATACTTTCAAAATATATATTTGAAAATTTTAAATAATATTTTTTTATAAACCTAAAAATTTAAAATTTAAAATTTTTACAATCAAGTAATATATATTTAAAAGAGAATTAAAAATTTTCTATACAATTAAAAAAATTTTAAAAATCTTTTATAGATTAAAATTGTTTATAAATTTTAAAGATTACAAAAAATTTAAAAACTGTACAAATCAAGTGATACACATTTATAAAAATTAAAAATTCTTTTATAAGCTTACATTTTTTTGAAAATATTTTTTATAAATTTTAAAAAAATTTTAGAAAATATTTTATATGCTAAAAACTTTATAATCAAGTTATATATTTTTTATTAAAAACTTTCATCAAATATTCTTGTTTTAAAAAATTTTTAGAAAATATTATTTTTTTGTATTTTTTTTTTATCATAAGAGAGGAGGGAGTAGAGAATTCAAACCTTTCCTTACAGGTATCTTGTCTCGTGGATGAGAAATTTTGCTATCCCGTTTCTAGGCGTGCAGGCTTTTTTTTTCCTTTGTAAATGAAAGATATTTAAGTTTAAACAACTCTAAACATATTGACACCACGCAAAATTTCAGTAGGTTAAACAATGGTGTACTTGACAAACTGCGAGTCTTGACTCAGTTGCATTAAGCACTTGGCACCCTGCCTGATAAGGAAATCATAATTAGTATTGTTAGCTAATAAATAAATTAATCTGCTATTTCAGAAAAAAATTCCATCTGCACATGTGTTCCCCTTACTATACATTACACTGCTAGTGTTGAATTGAATGACTACTCCCGTACTAGAAATTTTCAATTCTACGAAACATGACAACAAAAGATGAAGAAGAAGACTATTATTGTTTTCCGTTTGTTGTTGTACTTTTAAGTTCAATTAAAAGTACCAACACTAGAATTCGATTGTTTTTGTTTAAATCATGTTTATAATGTAAATAAAGATTTTTACCATTTTTATTATTTTACCAAAATTAAATCAGATTAATTAAAATTTAATAAATTTTAAATATGAGTAGATCATGTAAAAAAAGAAAAAGTAATTGAATAGAACTAACAACTTCTAGGATTATTTGCTTATAGGAAATTTTTCTCACTTAATTTACATATCATATTAGAGTAATAATATATACCATCATATTAAATTAGTTGTTAAAATTTTTTTTACTGATTTTATTGTCCTTATAATTTTGTAAGTTCAAACTAAATTAATTAAAACTAAATAGATTTTGAATATCAATGATTTACGGAAAAGAATAATTTAGCTGAATATTAGGCTATTGTATAGTAAGCTGCAATTGCATATGTTTTTGGATGGCCAAATATTCTTTTCACCAATGAACTTTATCTTTTTTTTTCTATTACACATTTCAACTTTTAAATTTACTTATTACACATCTCAACTTTTATTTTATACATATATCACTCATGATTTACAGTATTAGTGTATGTATACATAACATATGTTGATGTATCAACATCATACTAACATGAACATATTTCAGTAGGTTGAAAGTTTCTTTTCACCTCTAAACTTTACCATTTTATTTTATTGCACCTCTCAACCTTCAAAAAATTATCTAATGCACATCGTAACTTTTATTTTGTATTCATATCATCCATGGTGCTACAATTACAGACGTGTCTGAATTTGTTTGATTTTAGTCATTTATTCATGCTAGTTATGTATGTATTTAATAGAAAAATAAAATGTTAAATTATGAGTGATATAAGTGAAAAGAAGTGTTCGGCGGTTTGGATATAGGCATACTGAACTAATGGAGTATTTTCAAGGCCGATCCACATAATTGTTTGTACAGAGAGATTAATATTGTTGCTTCAAAAATGCATGTCGTTCACCAATTTATATAAATCACATTGTTCATAAAGCAAAACAAACATTGATGTGTCAATCATAGATTTTCTCCAAAAGAAAAGAAGAGAGTTAATATATTGTGAACTTATAAAAGGCCCATGAAAATACATGTCAACTGCCAAATTAATAAGTGCAAAATAGCGAAAGCTTGATTTTGATTAGCAACAACCCAACTCACAGACGAGGATTTTTTATTAGATGGTGGATTTCCTAATCATTCTTAGCCACTTATATAAGCTCCAAACAATCTCAACTACTTCCACAATCCTGAGACATGGATTAATTTAGTCCCATAAATATACACACATTACCACATTACTACATAAAATGTTGCTCTCTCTTGATATTATGGTAGTATTTGGTATGACAATATTGTTGAATTACAATTTTTTCTTTTTTTGTATTTAATGTTCTTAGTATCTTATAATCATAAAAATTCCAATTATTCTGAAATTCAAGATGGGTGGATAATATAAACAAAGTAAAACTCTTTCAATATTTATTTTTTCTTTATATAAGATTCGAATTTAAAATTTTTTATCCGAAAATTAGACCTAAATAATTCAATTTTCTCCCATAAACTATTTGAGTCAATGGATTAGTTCAATCTAAAACTTGAGATAATGGTTGTAATCCGAAAAAATATTCATATACAAATAGTTGTTAATGGAGTTGAAGTTACTAAATTTTGAGGGATCGGTATCGATTTATACCTAATTGCTTGACATATACATAGTCTCACTAGCCACATTATCTAACTGAATTAGAGCCAATCCGACTTAATCTTGTAAAAGATAGGCTACATAATCAATACAACTTCTTGCCATTTAAACCAATAATTGAAGAAAAAAATTATGGCTTTAGTTAATTAATGGTTCCCATTGCACTATATAATATTTTGTAGAAAGGTATATATATTGTATGATACAAGTTGATAATATTGGATATGGCGACCAGTTTGGCGTCACACAATGCAAGGGTGACGCCAATATGATTTGCAAGATGGTCAAAAATGCTACAGCAGTAGATGACACATTGTCTTTGTTGGGAAAGGATAAAACAAAAACATAAAAAGAGAAAATGTTTACTGTTTCATAAACATTATGAAAAAGAAGATTAAATCTTATTTTTCTTTCCAAGTGCACCTGGTTTTGGTCTTTGTTGCATGGCCGAAAGTTCATGATTTATACACATAAACGACCCTAAAAGCTTTCCATGAAGAAGATTAAAGAAAAGAAAAGGCATAAATTAAGATGTTGACATTTTGGCGAGACAAAATGAATACATGGTGACCCTTGTTCTTCCACATCTCTTTAACTTTTTATTTGCTTTTTCTTAATTAATCTCTGGCCTTATCTAGTATCAACCCAACTGGTTTCAATCTGAAGATTTCGAATTCCTATAATTAATTTTTAGCATTGGATGGATTTTTATTATAAAAGTTTAAGGAAAATGATTCTCGTCGCGAGACGCGATATGAATAGTTTTCTACTTTTATATTTTGGTTGAATTCTTGAAAAATACCTCAGGGATAAAAGTGGGAAAAAATTGAGAATTTTATCTTTTTTTCAACATGTATTATTACCCAAAACTTAAATATTAACTTTCATTCTAAAATTATATTAATCTTTATTGTGAAGTTAAGTCATATTAGTTAGGTAAATTTCGTTATAAATTTGACTGTAATTAATTATTATTTATGAGTACAGAAATTTAGATTTCAAGCTTTTACACTATCATACATTAATATTGATAAAAATTTATTATTTTTATAATAAGTAATGAAAAAAAAGATTATTTTTATTATGTAGCTCATTGCCATTCAACCACCATTGAAAAAAAGAAAAGTTATAATTGTCTATTAAAACTTTGATTTTTTGCTTCTCTTAAAAAAAAAACTTTGATTTTGTTCAAATATATAAAAGGAGAGGCTTAGACAACTATGGAACTAATTGGGGATTAGCATGAATCCTGGCATGATCACTAAAAAAAAGTGGGTCCATTTGTCTTAACAATGTTGAATGGGTGTCTCAATCCTCTTTGGAAAAATGGTGGAGAAAAAAAAATTGATGCAACAACAAATTCCAAGTTTTTTCATGCCAAGAAAAATACATCTGATGTCATGAGCCATGAAAGTTATCAACTAACTGAGAGTATCTTATAGTTCCAATAACTTGCAGAGCTTCTCTGAATAAGGGCCATATATAATTCATTTCATAGCATTTCATTCAATTGGAAGCAGTATCTAGACCTCAAATTCAAGGTGAGTGCTGACTTCATTGTACAAGCAATTCAGACATGCCTTGAAATGTATTGGGCAATGGCAGCTTATATATATATGATCTTCATGTCTATGGTCTGCTTTATATGTGCGCAAGTCCAAACATGGTATTTATATATGTATGCACCCATCTCAATGTCTGAACCTGATGATTTGACTCATGAATATTGTTATAGTGAATATACTGTTTCCATGACTTGAACTTTGTGATCTTCAAACCAGAACTTCATAATTAATTCTCCATTGCATGTATCAAGATTACCCAATTTAGATAAGAGAAATAATGAAAGAATTGCAGTTATCTTATGTTGATCACTACTAAAGATTGTTGCAATTATATATATTTGGAATGGTAAGGTCTTTTCATTAGTGAATTTGCTTTGCTTTTGTTCTTCATATTTATCTCATTGGGCTAAAGCAGGCAAGTAAGTGCAACATGATCATATCAATACCAACTTCAAGTTCAAGGTGCTTCCTAATTGCATTGAGGTCAAAAGACAAAGTCATGAGAGTCATAAGCAATATATATATAGATATATATATATATATATATATGTATGTGTGTGTATATATATATTTTCTTCCTCATAAATGCTATACACTGCTCATTATCAAAGAATAAATTTAAAGAAAAGTTGCATGATATATATGACCCTACATTAATGAAACTATATAATAATGCTGCTTTACCTTTCTAAAAATCATACCATCTTGGTAGTGCCTTATATAATTCAAATTGGTATACCCTTTACTTCTCCTTCAAGAATAGCTCTCCTAGCAATTATATAGTTTCAGTTTCAAGAAAATGGCTAATAAGGCAAGTACTGCTGTTTTGCTGATAGTAGTAGCCATGGTTCTTTCATCTTTGATGTTTCAATGTAAAGTAGTGGCCACAAGATTTGGCATGGGTTGTGGTGTTGCTTGCCATGTTGAAAGAAGATCAAGAACAGATGAAAAGCATCATGATGCGGAAGATTATTCAGGATCAAATGATCAAGGTAGACAAGGAGACGATTATGACTATTATAGAAGGTATGGTGATGTTCCAAGTCCTGGTATTGGTCATTGAAGTGAGAGTTGATCACCTCTATATTATCTCCTTTTTGCAGATGCATGCTATTTTTTGTCCCTTTTTTTCTTTTCCGCCTTCATTTCTATTTACATATGTTTTATGTTTATTGTGTTAATTCTCTTCTTGATCATGTTCCTCATACAGTTATTGTTATTTTCTTATGTTAATAAATAATTATTTTCTATAACAAAATCTTGCCAATTGTTGGTTTTAGTTAAAAACTTTGGTATAAATGGTAGTACTTTTAGGATTTTGATCAAGCCCCATCAAATGAAAGCACATCTCTCTTCTATTTTTTCCTTCAAATTATAAAAATAAAAAAAATTGAGCCACACCCTATTCTCAATTTAAATGGTAAAAAATTTAAACATTTTACTCTAAGTGATTAACACTCATTAAAGTAATATCTTCTACGATAAATTCAATCTTATGTCTTCCATCTAAGTTCTATTTGGCAAAAAAGAAAAAGTCCCATTGTTATAATCACAAACTGGAAACATAGCATCATGGCATAAGACAGATAGCCTTATTATTCTTTCATTTGTAAAATAGTAAGTCTTAGACTATAAGTGCATGCTTCATGATATTGTATGTATATATGTTCTTTCAAATTATGCTTTAAGGTGAGGTTAGGACCCAGCACTCTCAGCCCTTCTTTTTGAAGTTACGAGAAAACATCAAGAAATTGTTTTATAATGATTTAATGTGCAAGGTATACAAATCTTGTCTTACAAATATGGCCAATATGCTATTAGCCCACAAATTAGCCAAATAAAATTAAGACCATGGAGTTTCTGTGGTAAGACATGCAGATGTTGGTGGATTTGTCTTTATGGTGGGTATGTGACAGGCTATGTGGTTGTCAAGTCCACTGGTGTTTCTATCTGGTTTTAATAAGATCATAAAAACATAAAATCTGACAAGAAAAAATTGACTGCTTGACTTCAAGTTGATGTTGATATAAATGCTAATTAAGTGAATAACAATAACATGGACAGCAATTCACCCGACAGCGTACAAGAAATAGCTGTTTGATTACGACTGATCATTATCATTAGCAGTGTCTGTGGAGTGTGAGCAAGTGAGCGATAGTTATACTGAGTTGGTGAGTGTAACCTTGCAGCGAGTGAAAAATATGGAGAGTGAGATTTTTTCTATTTCAATAGAAAAAAATAATATTGTAATTTCTTTAAGTTATTAAGAGAAATATTTTGTAATTTTTATTATTTTTTATAGTAAATTTTTTTAATTTTATCTGTGATTTTTTTTCAATTTATTTAAAGTTTTCTATATTAAAATCTATATGATCCATATTTTCTTCAATTTTATTGTTTTAATTATTTAAACTATAATTTGTTCAATTCCTAATTACAATTTGATCCTCAATTTCTACAAAAAGCTTCATTCCCCAACTCATCAAATTTCTACAAGGCCTTAAATTGTAAGCAAACAATAAAGTGACACATTAAAACTTGGAGGAAATCCATCTAGAGCGGTATGTCATGGAATCAGAGTTTAAGTGCAGGAACACCATAAATTTTTCGCATATCTAAAGGTAAGCCTTAATTTATCTATGATATTTATTGGTTTTGTATTTCTATGAATTTATCAGGAGAACGGAAAACGGTTTCTAACCGTGTGATGTTTAAATAGAATTTCCATTTAAGGATAAATGACCACCTACAGTATATACTCACCACTTTGTGTTGTTCTACACTTCACGTTAAATTCAACTACAACCAGCAAATATTTCGTACAGTCTTACATGTTACGACTAACTGTTCATGACAGGCAGCTCAGTTTAAGATTTCATAATAAAGTAAAACTTGGAGGAAACTGAAAGATGGCTCTATGTAAAATGGTTCTCGGCCAGGCTGCTTTGGGCTATTCTAATTCCACAGAATCTACAGCTGCAAACCTTATAATTGAGTTTGAGCCACATATCCAAAAGAAATACATATATCCCAAGCAAAATGAACTTGCCACTGTTCGGCCCAATGCATGCAACCGAAAAAAGGAAAGGGACAAGCAATTTGCATCATACGAGAAGCATGCCTCAGGTCAGAAGTGTGTAATTTAGAGAAGTAGACATGGCATTAAGTGCTGCATGGCCCCTAAAGTAATGGGACAGCTTGCAGGCTACACGATTTACCTTCAATAATGGCTTGCACTGCAGCAGGGTGTAGGCTCAGAAACATTAATTAGCAACTTAACAGTTAGTTCTGTTACGAGATACACAATACCATTGAATTAGCAATTGACTTAAAAAAAGAAGTCACTCACTCGGCACGTAGCATCATTCTTAAGAAATCTTTTAACATTGGTTGCCAAGATATCAAACATATGGGTCATTGCCATGTGGTTGCAGCTTTAAAAATGACTGACCAGCGGTCAGATATTGGATCAACATATATATAAACCTTGCACATATTTTTTCCAAACTTGCCAACGAGGGCTATATTGTTTGGTGAAAGGCTTAAAGGTCCAGGTTTATGGATAGTAACAAACGACACTGTTATTATTATTATTATTTTTTCTGAACTTAATACATGTTCTCCTCCAACACTAACTAATGGTAATGAATTTGGACATTGTTGCCTAATGATATGCATGTAGCCAATATCCAAGAATTCAAAGTGGGTATTCCTCTTTTTCACTGTAAAAAGAACTATTTGGCAGTGGGTGAATTTGACTTGAAAGATAAAGCTAATGATTTATGGACATGGATGTGAAGCCGCCCCACTTTATCATGCCAGGGATTTTCTTCTTGCTTATTGCATTTCAAACGCCTAGAAATCAGGTTTCTCTAGGATTTTAGTGATAATGATGGCATGTCTTGCTCTATTTTTTTTGAGTGTGCGTTAGCTAAAAATGATGGATGCTCACCTCTGATATAGCCAAAACAAAATAATAATGGAATATGAACCATATCCTTGAATATGAACCAAAAAAAAAAAAAAATTATCCATATCTTAATTAATTTATTTTTTTAAGAAATTTGTTGATTAAAAAAATTGTTAAAAAAACAAATAAATTAAGATATGTATAATTTTTTAAAACCATTTCTATTCAAGTTCATTCGGTGTAAAATCATAAAAAACTATAAAAATATAATAATATATCATAGTTCAAATTTAATACATTATTTAAATGTACAATCACACTGTTTAAATGTCTAATTTTTTTTTAACAATTAATATGAAGTAACATATTCAATATTTAATGGTTCAAATAATAAAAAGTTTATATTTTGTTAAATAAGATCTTCAATCAAATAATGAGAAGTTAGTATTTTATTAAATAATATTAATTCAAATTTTATATATAAAAAAATAATATAAAAAGAGTTTTCCATTTTTGGAATCTAGTCAATTTAAATTTAAATTAATTGAAATATATGTAGCTATTAAATATAGGCGCATTAAATAAAAAAAAAAAATTAGCCCAAGTGAAAGTTGAATGGCCAACTTTTCTTTATATCATTTTAAAAACTAATGTTTTTAATTTTTAATCACTCCATAATCTATATTATGTTTATCTCTAAAATTATAAAATTTAAAATTTGATGAGTGTTTTTTTCATTAATTTAATATTTATTACTAAAAACTTATGTGTTAAATTATTAAAACTCATAATAATTTTTTAAATTATAAAAAATTTTATTTTAAAATACACATATTATATTTTATGTAAAATATTTTAATTCTATTACAATTAAAACATTACTTATTTCTTTCCATAAAAAATTATATCTCTTAATTCTAATTAAAATATTCCTATTTTTTCAACTATTTCTTATATTTTTTTATTTTATTTATTCAATTATTACTATTACTATATACATATTAAAATATAGATGTATTATTAATAAAAAAATAAAACTATTATAATAACTTTTAAAATTTTTATTTTTATATTTAATTAATTTGAATGATTGATTTACAGTTTTAACTTATTAAATATTAAAATTATTTAATTAATTATTTTAATATATCTATATCATTTGTTGCACTCCACACAAAATATAATATAAATTCACAACTAGTTATCATAATTTATTAACTTGAAATAATATATACATGTGAGCATGACTAAAATGGAATGGTTTTTTATCCCGTTGTGCAAGATGAGAAGTTTGAATTTTCTTTCCCCTATTTCTATGCTAAAAAAACATAGAAATTATCATCTATAGAATTATACTTTTACCATACCGATAAAACTACTCATTTTTCTTTTTTACAAACCATTTTGTCAGTTACATTAGTATGTTAGTAAGAGTGGAGTGGAGATTTGAACATTTTATATCCATTAGGATAATTAAAGCCTTTACTACAACAGCTAAGCGCTGGTTTATAGATCATATCATACAATGGTATGAATGTGTTTATAGATTATATCATGCAGAGTTTTTTTTTTCAAAAACTTAATTCAAATACATAATACATGAATTTTATTGATGCATGAATGTTGAGCAAAAACCAAGTTGAAAATCTGGCACATGAATGGCAAGAATTTGAACCATATCAGAAAATAAAAAAATTTCAAGAACAAAAAACATTCCTTGTACTAATATGTTAAAGAATTTTTTTTTATTTATTGGTTCAACTTTTAAGAACAAAAAAATGAAACTCCATGCTTGCTACTACAATGGCATTTCTTTATTACTTCCAAGAAAATCTTTTTGTCACAGAGTTGATATATTCCTTTTTCTTACCCACGTTCTCTACTCCTTGTTTTTAATATTAATCTCTTCACTTAGCTGAGCAACATTCGCCATTGTCGGTTGGTGACACCTTTAACAGCTTTTTGTCCATTCAATTCACCCTTCAAACCCATCCAAAATCTCCATTCATAGCTGTCTTTTAAGCTTCATCACCACTACTTCTTGTGTCAAATCTCCTTCACATGCCCTTATAAATATATTCAGTTATATAAAGATTAAAGAGTGACCCAAGTTCACTCCATAGCTCATTAAGGAAATGAGAGTGTTGTAAAGATTTGAACTTTTCACTCTTTTTCATTGCTGCTTTATGGAACTTGCAGATCCAGAAATAGTATAACACTATTACATCCAAGAAGTTCAAAATAGAATGGAAAACTCAGGTAAAAGTTTAAAGCTTTATTTATTTACTGCTGTTTTGTATCAGTTGTGTATTGAGCTTGGCAATTTGTGTTCTGTAGTTGTAATGTCTTACAAATATTTAAGTGGCCAAAATGATTGTAGGGTGAGCTCTGAATTGCTAAATATAGAGGTAAATTCACAAACTTTCTGATAAAAGATAAAGTCTTTAAAAAGGGCAAGATGAGAGATGATGATTGATGCGGCTAGAAAAATATTGTTTAGCCGAGATGATAAGAAGGACAAAGGTGGGTGGGCCTGAGAAAGAAGCCAAGTGGGCATAAGAAAAACACAAAAAGCTGAGCCTAAGTGTTGCCTGAAAAGGAGGTTATAAAAGGCTGGCGATAAATACACTTGGATGCTGCACAAGCATGTATAGTTCTGTTAACTCACATGGGTCTGCCTTCAGTAACATTATTGAGCCACCTTTTGGTTCTAGAGGCGGTTTTGTTAGGTTGAGGAATTTGATGACTCTTGAGAGTGTTTGTGGTCTCTCTAGTTCCAAGTTCAATATGAGGCTCATTTGTTTCTCTATTTTCTTGCTACTTGCTAGCCCCATTTATTTAATGACAATTATAGCAATATTTGACCTTCCTCTATTTTTTTATCAAAAAAAGTTGCTTAAATAAGCTTCTAAAATCTTTTGCAAGGAATATATAATGAAAAGGTGCCTTGTGTTAGGTTAGAATCTCGAATTCATTAGTGGAGAAAAAAAATAACATAATATACTAACTATTGAAAACAAGACATTATTTTTATATTACACGTCTAATCTTTAGGCCTAATGCATTAAGGGTAGATAAGAGTTTTTCAAAGATTAATTAGAGATTAAAGAGATGAAGTAAGTGTGTGCCTATGAGAAAGGGATATGGAGGGGATGTGGGGTCTGTGCACTGGTCCTTAAAATAGGCTTTTATTGCCGTGGGCACTTGTTGCTGGTAGTGGTGAGATGGTTGTGTGAATTTTCACGTGATTATGCCTTGCTGTTGTCATCACTTAGGATTCTTCAATTTTGTTACCATCTGTTTTCCCTGCAAAGCAAGATGTAATAGCAGTAGCCTTGTTACATGTGGTATCATGGCTGTTCATAATTAACACTGTTAATTTCCAAAAGTTCCTGTTTATATATATGTATGTATATACCCTTTTTGTTTCTTGTGGGCTGGTTGTTGTTCATTATTTCGTGTTGGCTTGGACTTCTAAGTTGATTGAAGTTCAAGAAACAGTGAGATATCAACTAGAAAAGAACTAGAAAAGAAAGGTAGTCTTACATTATTAATTTTATATCATGAAAAATAAATGCAGAGCCTGCAGCAATAAAATGAGGGCCCTTTTGCATTTTTGAAGATTGTAGGTAAACAAAACTACTGTAGTTGAGCCTAGATATTTTTAAGGATTCAAGTATTTTGTTAAAATTTAGAATCGAGTGTTTCTTGACCTTAAGAGTTCTCTTTTGCGTTGTTGCAAACAATTTCACAAAGATGTGCTCTTTTTTCTAAAAGAGTTTGGTGGGGATGTGATGGAGGTATGGATGGCATGTGAACTTATTGGAAAGTGAGTGAGTGCGACCTGCTTTTTTGTATCGTCTTTCTCTGTTTGCGGGCTTAAAGCAGGAACCTGCATAGGTGCCTTGGAATTATTCTGTCAGTAGTGTTTCTTGATTTCATCCAGATTGTACATTCAGTTCAAGTATTTCATTTGCTGCAGAACAGCATCTAAGTTTTCTCAAGAGCTTCAAGAATTTAATGTAAAGATTGAGGCATAGGGGCCATGGATCTTGGGCATGGAAAATGCTGGGACACCTCAAAGGTTTGTTGATTTGTCTTCTTAGCTTGATTCCATGGATCTGTACTTAATATGTATAGGCTTCCCGGTTTAAAATTGTGACAATTTACTTTAGCACAACGTCTAGACTAAAATTCAGTTTGCATAATTGATGAGCTTATGCAACTTGACTGAATTCTTGAGAATTGTGTTTGTCAAATTGCATTGCAGAAGGACTCTTGGAAGACGCTGATGATTTTGGCTTATCAGAGCCTCGGTGTGGTATATGGTGATCTTAGTACGTCCCCTCTTTATGTTTACAAGAGCACATTTGCAGAAGACATCCGTCATTCAGAGACCAATGAAGAGATTTTTGGTGTTCTTTCGTTTGTTTTCTGGACTCTTACTTTGATCCCCTTGTTCAAGTATGTATTTGTGGTCCTTCGAGCTGATGATAACGGAGAAGGTACGTTCTTAACCAACTGTGCTACATCAGCATCAGTCGAACATCAGATTCAAAACCTTTTTATACTTAATTTTGTAGGTGGTACTTTTGCATTGTATTCTTTGATCTGCCGGCATGTGAAAGTTAGCCTTCTGCCAAATAGGCAGTTAGCTGATGAAGCACTCTCCACTTACAAAATGGAGCATCCGTTGGAGAAGAAGAATTCAAAGGTTAAAACCTACCTCGAGAAGCATATGGGCTTGCATACTGCTTTGCTGATCTTGGTTCTTCTTGGTACATGTATGGTAATTGGAGATGGACTGCTCACTCCAGCCATTTCAGGTAAATCTCATTCTATTAACACTTAATGTAAGTTCCAATCACTTACTGTAATTTGACATATTATTTACTTGTTTCTGTTTTTTAGTTTTCTCTGCAGTATCTGGCCTTGAGTTATCCATGTCCAAGGAACATCATCAATGTAATCTTCTTTACTTTCAGTTTCCCTTGCTTCTTACTCTACAATTATACTCATATGGAAACATGGAAATGCTGTTACAAGTTGAAGTAGCAGGAAGCTTGGAGGTTGGAGGTTGGAGTGTTTATGAGTCAAAGTGACATTGCAAAATGTTGACAAAGTGATGTGAATTTTTAAAAGGAAGAAGATTGTGTCTGTCTAGTTGAGAATTGGATTTGTTTCTTTTTAGGGAGGTTGAGGTCCACTTTGTCATTCTGATCCAGTTGTTTAGCAGAAGCCAGTCGGCCTTAATATTTGGGACCATTCCCATTGCCCATACTGTGGTCTTGAGTGGTCATAAGCTGACCACTTGTCAACACCATATTTTATGATTTTTTTTCTGAGGCATATCTGCTTGCTGCTACTACTGCTTCTTATAGTTTATGATTTGAAGTTAATGGATTTAAATCAAATTCCTAAGCACAATTCCAAATTGATTATACCATTCACAATTCATTATTCTATGGTGACAAACAGTGGACTAATTGATATTGTGATAATGTTTTCATTGTTATTGAAGCCTTTTACTGTTTTGTTTTTCTTGGGATGGAGTTTGTGGTTTATAATCATACTTTTCCATTCTACTAGTTGAGTTAAATGGCAGTGGTAGTGTTTGTGACTTATGATCATGTTGCTAGAGTACATTTTCTTGACGTGTGAAGTGTTTTACCATTTTTTTTTTAAATATCTGCATAGATAGGCATGCACAGAGGAATATTGATATATTTTATGCAAGGAATGTGGAGACAGTTTCTCAGAAATTGTAATACTCTTTACTGTCATTTTACTGTAGATGCTGTGATTCCAATCACTTGCTTCATCTTGGTGTGCCTTTTTGCACTTCAGCACTACGGCACACATCGGGTCGGGTTTATCTTTGCACCAATTGTCTTTACATGGCTACTATGCATCAGTGCCCTTGGCTTATATAATATAATCCACTGGAATCCACATGTCTATCAAGCTCTTTCTCCATATTACATGTTCAAGTTCTTGAAGAAAACACGGAAAGGTGGATGGATGTCTTTGGGTGGAATATTATTGTGCATAACAGGTAAATAATCCGTCTTTACAGTTTGAGTCTAGAACTCAAATGCGTATGGATTATATTGCATGAAAGGGACTTATAGTTTATTTGTTGTCAGTTAACAAAAAATGCCAATAATATGCACGGCTATACATGCAGGTTCGGAGGCAATGTTTGCTGATCTTGGCCATTTCTCTTATGCTGCAATTCAGGTACGTGAAAGTTCTGAATCCAGTATATAATCTGTCACAGAAAAAACCACACAACCTACCAACAACATGTTCATAATTTTTTTTTTCTGTTCTACAGATTGCTTTCACCTTTCTGGTTTATCCAGCACTTACATTGGCATACATGGGGCAAGCTGCTTATCTGTCACAGCATCATGATGACAATAACCATATTGGCTTTTATATCTCTGTCCCAGGTGACGCATTTATCATTCTCTTTACAGGCAATTGATACACAGAAATTAAATGAGACTGAATACTTGCTTCCCTATCAATTATTTCTTAAGCTGTAAATGAGTTTTGAATTCTGATCACTTAAAAAGTTACAAAAAATGCAGTCCAAATTTGTCAGGGATTCTCTTCTTCAAGCAATTCATTTTTTATGTAGTTGACTGGAATACTGATGACTTAAATGGTTTGGCGCAGAAAAATTGAGAATTCCAGTGCTGATAATAGCCATACTTGCTTCTGTGGTTGGAAGCCAAGCAATCATCAGTGGGACGTTCTCCATCATTAATCAGAGCCAGTCACTTGGCTGCTTTCCAAAAGTGAAGGTTGTTCACACCTCTGACAAGATACATGGGCAGATATATATCCCTGAGATCAATTGGATTCTCATGATCCTCTGCATTGCTGTGACTATAGGATTTAGAGACACAAAACACATGGGAAATGCATCAGGCAAGTCAAGTGATCTAGAATCTCCCAAATCCTTATATTCTAATTTTTCATCAAATGGATAAGTTTCGAGTTTCACTTAACAAGCTTTCATTACATTGGGAATCATTTTGGGTTCATTTGAATCATTTCCTTCTTGATAAATATCAGGTCCATTTCCATTTTTCCAACTTCTTTGGGGCAACCCTAGCACCATTTTCTTGACTGTGAATTTCACTCATTGAACTTGTTATGTTTATGTTTCAATATGGCTGGCTATCCTCACAATTGATGATCCAAATGTCAATAAAATTCAAGAGACATCTAGACTTTGAAATTTTACAATGTTGTTGTTTCTATTGCAGGACTGGCTGTGATGACAGTGATGCTAGTGACCACATGCCTTACTTCGCTGGTTATAATCCTCTGTTGGCAAAAGCCCCCTATTCTAGCACTTTCTTTTCTGCTTTTATTTGGCTCAGTTGAATTGCTCTACTTCTCAGCTTCACTCACCAAGTTCACGGAGGGTGCCTGGCTGCCCATCCTCTTAGCTCTCTTCCTCATGACCATCATGTTTGTTTGGCATTATGCTACCATTAAAAAATATGAGTTTGATCTCCATAACAAGGTATCACTAGACTGGCTTTTAGCCTTAGGCCCAAGCTTAGGAATTGCTAGAGTCCCTGGCATTGGCTTAGTTTTCACTGATCTCACCTCTGGCATCCCTGCTAACTTCTCACGCTTTGTCACCAACCTCCCGGCCTTTCATAGGATCCTTGTCTTTGTGTGTGTAAAATCTGTGCCTGTGCCTTATGTACCCCCAGCAGAGAGGTATCTCGTGGGACGCGTGGGCCCTCCATCTCATCGGTCTTACAGATGCATTGTTCGTTATGGATACCGTGATGTGCACCAGGATGTTGATTCTTTTGAATCAGAGCTTGTTGCTAGGCTGGCTGATTTCATCAACTATGATTGGCATCGAAGGAATAGAGCTAGCTCATTTACTGAGGATGATGCCTCTCGATCCAATGAGTCAACTAGTGAAAGTAGATTGGCAGTGATTGGAACAATGCCATTCTCCATACCAGCTTATGAAATTGAAGAAAGTGTGCATCCAGCAAGTGTTTCTTGTGGATTTTCGACAGTAGAAAGTATGGCCGATGCTGTTGAAATGGAACCTATTAGTGTAGTGGAAAAAAGAGTGAGGTTTGCCATTGATGATGAGTCAGAAACGCATCCTCAATCCGAAATGGATGTGCAGTTAAAAGAAGAGCTAGAAGATCTGTTCGCAGCTCAACAAGCAGGCATTGCATTTATACTAGGGCACTCACATGTTCAAGCGAAACAAGGATCATCTTTCTTGAAGAAATTGGCTCTTAACATTGGCTATAATTTCCTAAGGAAGAACTGCCGGGGGCCGGACGTAGCACTCAAAGTGCCACCAGCATCTCTTCTGGAGGTTGGCATGGTTTATGTTGTGTAAGAATATCATGTAAGTAATTTTGTCCGAATGTTTTTTATGTATAGGTAAACACCCAAGAGTAGCACCTGGAAAACTGCGGTGTCAACGACCAAGGTCTATAGCGGAAGTTTACTAGTTTTGCTGTAGAAAATCATCATGTAATCCCAGTCCTATGCATGTTGAAATAGAAAAACAATGAAATGAGTTAAAGCGGTTGAACCAGTTAGACTGATGAATTCGTGCACCAGCCGGTTCAACCATCGGTCTGATTTGAAAAATATTGATGACCATTACCCAACATAGAAAAGTGAAATGAAATTAAAAGGGTGTAACCAAACCAAGTTGAACTTTAATTAGTTCAAACTTAATTCGTTTATAATCAAGTCAAACTTGAGTTGAAATACTAAAAGTAAAAAAATTATTTACTACATAAAGTATAATATATTTAATAAAAATTATGATTTTATTTTAATAATATTGATAACTAATTTCCGGAACTCCTGGGTTGAGAGAAGCATGAACCACAGCTAAGGCTAATTTGTCCAGCATGGGGTATCGGACTTCAGTTCCTCGGTGACATAGTAAATAGGGCTTTGTTGGCTTCCCTCTTCCTTTACCAGTACTGAAGAGATGCATTCTCGGCCAATAGAGAGGTATAAGTATAAGGTTTCGTTTGGTATCGGACGGCTGATTAATGGTGGGGAAGACAAGAATCTTTTAATTTCTTCAAATGCTGCTTGGCAATCAGCGGACCACTGGAACTTGTCGGAACTTTTGAGAGCTCGAAACAATGGTAGACATCGCCTAGCTGAGCAAAATAAAACGTCCCAGTGCGGTTATTTTACCATTTAGCTTTTGTATATCGCGGATGCTCTTTGGTGTTGCCATGTTGAGTATGACTTCCATTTTTTCTGGGTTGGCTTCAATGCCTCGGTGAGAAGTCATGAACCCCAAGAACTTGCCAGCTTGGACTCCGAAGACGCATTTATCAGGATTCAACTTGATCCTGGATTGGCTTAGTAACTGGAGGACTTGATCCATGTCTGCTGGGTGGTGCTCAGAGTGCTTGCTTTTAATGATGATGTCATCCACATATACCTCTATGCTGGTTCCAATATGGCTCTGGAGGACTTGGTTCATCATTCTTTGGTATGTGGCTCTAGCATTTTTCAGTCCGAAGGGCATCACCTTGTAGCAGTACAGCCCTTCATGCGTGACGAAGGACGTTTTCTCCTGGTCTTCTTTCTTTATGGGGATCTGGTGATAACCTTGGGCAACATCTACGAAGCTGTATAAGCCATGGCCAGCAGTGGAATCGACGAGCTGATCAATCGTTGGTAACGGGTAGCTGTTTTTAGGGCATGCTCGGTTGAGGTCGGTGTAGTCTACACACATTCTGTACTTCCCGTTTGCTTTTTTAACGAGTACTACGTTGGCTACCCAATCCAGGTGAGTAACCTCTTTAATGAATCCGGCTGCTAATAGCTTCGTTGTTTCCTCGGAAATGATCTTTTGTCTTTTGTAGGCGAAAGTTCTTTTCTTTTGTGCTACTGGCTTGGCTCTTGGTTTGATGTTTAGGCAATGACAGGCAACCCGTGGGTCCACGCCGATGATCTCGGAGGCTTGAGAAGCAAAATCCTCTGAGTGTCTAGTAAGGACGTCCCTTAATGTGTCTTTGATGTTCTGATCAAGGGCATTGCCAATTTTCACGGATTTTCCTCCCTTGATTCGTAATGTCTCCGTGTCTTCCATCGGTTGTGGGTCAGCGCCTTGCTTCTCAACTTCCCATGCTTCCAAATGAAAAGCATCCGCCAGAGACTTCATGGTCATCTGATAGCATTGTCTGGCCATTTGCTGATCTCCCCTGATAGTAAGGGTCCCTTTCCTAACCAGAATTTTCATGGTTAATTGTCGGATGCTGGTGACTGCGTCTGCTTCGTAAAGTAGCGGTCGTCCTATTATCCCATTATAGGCTAGTGGTATGTCTACCACGTTGAATGAAGTCCGGACGATTTTTGTTTCCTCATCCTCTTGGTTTCCAAATTCTAGGTCCATATTGACAATCCCCATCCCCATTGGTTGCATCGTTCCCCCACAAAAACTAGTGATGGGGTTCTGGATGGCCGTTAAGTTGGTGATGGAGCCGCCCATAGCTTTGTATGCATTCCAAGATAAGACATTGATAGCACTTCCATTATCGACCAATAGCCTTTTGACCCGATACTTATTTATGCATGCGGTTATCACCAGGGCATCACTGTGAAGGTGATGTATATGCAAATTGTCTTCCGGGTTAAAAATGTTGTCGCTTTTACCAGGTATTATTTTTCCTCCTCTACTGCGTTTTAACCGTTTCCCGGTGTTTTCTCCTCCTACAATTATGTTGATCGTCCCAATTGGTTCTTTCCTAGCTTTCTTTGCCTCAGCTTTGTCATGGTCATGGTTTTCCGTGTTTCCTCGTCTCCTCAGTGCGTCAGTGAAATTATTAAGATTTCCTTGCTGCACCAGTTTTTTTATGGTACTCTTTAGTTCTCTGCAGCCTTCTGTGTTATGGCCGTACTCTTTGTGGTACTCGCAGTACTGTCTTCTATCACGAGTAAATCTCCGGCTTGGGCTGATTCTCTTGGCCGGTGTAATCTCCACTCTATTCTGCCTGACCCACATGAGGATCCTGGATCGAGAAGTGTTCAGGGGTGTATATCTGTCCGCTTCCCTATCAAATCTATCTGTCGGAGTTCTGAAATTCATTTTTGGGAAGCTTACTCGTCTCTGCTTTGGCCGTTCATCCTTGGTCGATGGCCTGTCTTCTTCCCGACGCATCCTCCTGTCTTCGTCCATCTTTATCATCCGAACCGCTATCGCTATCGCCATTGCCTCTGCAAAGGTACTCGGTTCTTTAGTCATTAATTTGTCTTTTAGCTTTCCGAGTATGGTGCCATTTTTCAAAGCTTCTATGGTAACTTCATCAACAAGGTGCTCAATCTGCATAACTGTTTTATTGAAACGGTTAAGGTAACTTTGTAGAGATTCGTCAGCCTCCTGTTGGCACATCCGGAGGTCATTGATGTTTTTCGCAGGAGGGATATTGGTGATGAATTTGATACGGAACTGCTCCGTTAGGTCCTCAAAAGAAGTGACAGAATTCTCCGGGAGCCGATGAAACCATTTTTGGGCGCTCTTTGTGAGTGTACTTAGGAAGACTCTGCACATGATTCCATCGTTCACATTCTGAAGCAGCATCTTTGTTCGGAAAGCAGATATATGACTGATAGGGTCTCCTGTCCCATCGTACTGATCAAGCTGCGAGATTCTGAACTTACTAGGAATCTCCGTTTGAATTATTCTGTTGATAAACAGAGTTCTGCTATCCATCACTCATTCTTCTTCCTTCCTAGGTTTAGTCCGGGCTTTGTTCATTGCTTCCTCAACCTTCTGTGCTAATTTCGAATCATCAAGAGCTGGGATGGACGAACTACACTCCCCTTCTGGTGCTTTACCATTCCCTGTGCTCGTCCCTGGGGCTTGTCGGGGTGTTGTATTATCATTATTTGGAGCCGGTTCAGTATGCTCGCTCTATATTATAGTGCTTAGCTGTTGTTGTATCAAGGTTATTTGTGCCTGAATATTTTTTATCATGACCTCTTTGCTTACTTGCTAAAGGCCGAGTGTTTTGGTTACTGTGTTTAGGTTTGGAGTGGTTATTGCTGGTGTTTCTAGTAGGCTTGGAAAAGGTATTGAGGGTATTGATTGTTGGTGCTGCAACGGAGCGTAATATGGGAGATCTGTGCCCAAGGACGGGTATCTCGGGGTGTTTTCCTGAAGTAAAGGTGCATGACCGGATGTGGCCTCAACAAGCTGCAAGATGGGCGGTGGTATTATTGTTGGGAAAGGGTTTGAAAGGTCAGCCGAGAGGATAGGTGCAGAAGGATTGGTGCTGACCTCAGGAATTTGGGCCGGAGGTGGGCTAGAAGTCATAGTGAAGGTGTCTTTAGCTTAGCAAGTGAATGAATGACTTTTCCCAAGGAGTTTCCCATAGACGGCCCCACTTGATAACTAATTTCCGGAACTCATGGGCTGAACATCCTACAAAACACGAAACAGAGGGCAAAGTGAGAGGTGGGGGGGATCCCCACAAACACTCTGATGCCTAAGTTAGAGAATAGAAACAGGGAGGACGAGAGATGGCTTGAATATGTGTGAATGAGATATCCCCTTATGAGGGGTATATGGTTCTGTATATAGCGATACTCAAACCTGGGAGGAATGAGATTCCTTATGGATCAGTGAATCATAGTTTTTATAGGAGAGTGTTCCTTTTTCGGTTAGGATTCCTCTTTGAGGTAGTTCCTTGGACGGATCTGTCTTCTCCCTTGTCCATGTGTTCCTATTTAGGGGAATAGAGGACCCCTAATTAGGTGGGAACATTCTAGATGGTATCAAATATATTTGTTAAAATATTTTTTACAATAAAAATTTATATATTATATATTTAAATTAAATTATTAAATATTAAAATTACAAACTAATTTATGATTTTTATTTGAATTTATTTATAAATTTTATGAGTTGAGTTTTATATAATTTGATTCGTAACTTGAACAAACTTTTATTGAATTGAAAATCGAATTATTTACAATTTGTTTACCGCCCTAAAAATCAGGGTCTCTTGCAAGCCACCAAAACTAATTCTACAAGAATATCTTTTGTATGCATTTGATGATGAGATATTTCTTACACATTTGACCCCAGTTCAAGACGAGTACTCAAATTTTGTTAGTCTGAAAAAGCACCACGTAGTGTTCCCTTAGCCACTAGGAACTGCCGGTGGCAACAAAACTACGTGCAAATACAAATTGTAGTGAACTTGTGGTTCTGCTTTGCAGGCAAAGCGTAGCCACACTAACTATATAAAAACAGCAACTTAAAACATAATTGTGGAGTGGAAACAGAAACTGCTAACACCTAAACATGGGACTCAGAACTCTTCCTTTGTCACCTTCACAAAACTGTGTCCCTCCCCAGGTAGGAGTTGCACAGAAAAACTTGTCCGAAAGAAGGTTTCCGAGGAGCGCTAACTTCAGAGTCCTTGCCAAAGCAGAGAATGTTAAAGAGGAAACAAAAAAGGGCAAGCAATCTTTATTTAGTAGTGTAGCTGAAGCTCTAGATTTCTCCCAGGTTCGATCCGCGAAGGATGCTGAACTTCTTGAAGAGGCAAGACAAAACACCAAGTCCGGTGGACGAATGAGTAGGGAACAGGTAACCTCGCAGTCCTGAAAACGACTCCAGTACCACTAAGCTTTTTACTATATTCTAACTGGGACTTATCATCCAATGCAGTATGGTGCTCTAAGAAGGAAAATTGGAGGGACATACAAGGATTTCTTCAAGTCTTACATTGATGGTATGCAGTTCTTTCATTTTCAAGTGCATTTGTTTTCTACTCTTATGCATACAATTAGTTACTGGGTGCTGCATTAATTATGCGAATCAGTTCTAACTAGTCTTACTTTGTCATCAGTGGATGGGCAGTATGTTGAAGAAGGATGGGTGGACAAAACTTGCAAGGTATGCAAGAAGGATACAAGGGGTGAGGCAAGGCAGGTTGACAAGTTTGGAAGATATGTTCATGCAGCATGTCTTGAAAAGGCCAATTCAGGAAACTTCTTTACAAGACTTTTCTCAAGATGAAAAGGCAGGAATTGTTGTAGAGTGAATTTTTTTTTTCCTTTTTTTATGGTTACTGATTTTATACCTCGTATAGTTTGGTGGGTGGAAGAGAGTGGATATGGTCTTTTGAAGCCTAGACAAACATTCAAATGGTTTAGGATGTTCAAGAAATTGTACTACTACAATGGTATAATGCCGAAGCTCTTGCTTTTATGATGGAATCAGTTAATCAATCTAAATGCTAAAATTTTGATAGATTTTTTTTTTATTATTGATAGACTTTTAATCAATACATGTTTTATTTATTTATTTTATTTCTGTTCATCCTAATTTTGACATAATTTTGTCAATAATTGATTGGATGGATAGATATTGTAAAAAATTAGTGATGCTAACAAATCATAAAACTTGTCGACCTCCTTAACGTAGTAATAGAAGACTTGACACTCTTATAAAAGGAGAGTTCAAATCCCCCACCTCATTTCCTCTCCGATTGTCAAAAAAAAAAAAAAAAAAATATTCATTGCCTTTTAGGATTCAATCGAGATGTCACACCATGTGCAATTTGCACTTTGCTTTGTTTATGCACTCAGCTAAACAAAAACTGCCATGGCCCTGCTCCTAAGCACAAAATGTGCATTATAATAAAGAACTACAATAGTGCCAAATATTAGTTATGCAATTAGGTATAAGTTGATATCAAAATGAGAAAACATTTGCCAAGGTAAAAGATTGTTAGTTCAATTTGTGACTGCATCAACTTTATAAAATCTCTCTTTTAAGTTCAAAAGAAAACGGAAACTTTTTCTTTTTCAAAAAATATAATTCGAAACCGCATAATTATTTTTTTCATGTGTCAAAGTAAATATAAATTACAATAACAAAATTAACATTTTTTTCTTTTTCCTTTCATAAAACCATATATTATACACATTAAAACTTTTTTAAAGGCTACCTTTTGACTTTTTTTAATATCAATTATTAGTATTTAAAATCCATTTAATTTTAAAAATTTTTAAAATTTTCTAACAATTAATTTAATACAACTAATACATCACAATTCAAACCTGAAACCTCATTTAATCGAGATTAGCCCTTACTTTTTGATTTTTAACCAAATATAATGTATTACAATATCACTTCCAATAATTTTGTTTGAACTAATCCAATTACTATAGGACAAAAAAAATGGATAAACTTAAATTTTATCCATTTTAAACTTAAATTTTATCCATTTTATCCAAAATTAACAATTACTATATTAAAAAAAATAAAAGTTAACTCTAGCAAACTGTTAACAGTAAATTGTAACTTAACAGTAAAAACTCCAGTGGGTTAGGTCGCAAGAATGGCGGGAAAGAACAAATTTGGCGGGAAATTAACCCTTTTTATAACCATTTTAGCGCGTAAAGCCGTTATCACAGTCTTTCACGACGGCACTGAGCCACTGACCAAAGAGATAGAGAGAGCGAAATCTCAATCAGATCAGAATAATGGGCGGACCACCGTACGATTGCATGGCAAACCCGCTCGGAGCCGTCCGATTGACATTCGATAAAGCGATCAGCTCTGGTGCGCAACCTTCATCCTTCGACGGCAAAGATTGGGGCGCCGTTGAGCTCTTCCGTCACTTCCTCTTCGATCAATCCAACCTCTCTCAGGTATAATTACCTGTTTATTCGATTCCACTCTTAATTATTAGATCTATTAATCATCATCATCGAGCATGAAATGGTTATTAATTTGAGATTATTGAATAATTTTAGGTTCCGATTCTTAATCCTGCAACTTTAAGATGGATTCAGCCAAATACCTTAGTCAGATTTCGTGGAATGATACAGGATATGTTAGGAAATGAATTCTATGTTGGTGCTTATAAGGTAAAAAAAAATATTAATTTTTTTTTTATCATCATTAACAGTTTACTGCAAATTATTGTTGTTGTTGGGGCTAATTTAGTGTGTTTACTACTGTTTGTGTGATTTAAAGGATGGCTCGATTTGGAGGACAAACAAGTTCATGGATTTTTCTCAATTTCCTATAGGATCTTCACCTGATATGCGAATTTGGGAACGCAGATTGTTGTATTGTGTTCCTGTGAGTTTTCTTTACTCGGTTGCATTACAAGAATGGAATTTTTAGTTGCTTGGTGGTGTGAATTTCCTAAGCTGATGCATTTTGTTTGCATTTTACTCATTCCAGGTTCCAGGGCTGAATTTGTGGGCGAATTCTACTCATTCTGAGGTAGCCTGTGGTGCATGCAGGAATTTGACATCTGAACAGAGAGATAAGCGTGGGAGAATGGATTTTGAAGCTATGGATCAAGATGACGTAAATGTATCTTCTATCACTATGACTCGTTTCACTCACTTAGAATAACAGATTTAACTTTTTATGTGTCTGTTTAGTTAGCTTTGAAATAGTGCTAATTTAGCATTCAGTAATTTTTTCATAGGTCTATATTGTGTAGATAATTTTCGTTTGAATTTAAGCATTTGATGTTCTTGCTTGAAGCAGTTTCAAGCTTTTTCGTGATAGTATTATTGATGCTTAGAGTCCTGCACCTAGGAAGTTGTGTTGCTGGGCTGTTCTGAATTAAGTATTGCTAGTTTATTTTTCTGACATATTGTTTTCCAACGACAGGTTCAACATGATCAGTTTGAAGATTCTCCTAGTGCAAAAAGGATGGTAAGCATGAGTATTTTCTGCATTGTGTTTTTTTGCTGCGAAGATGAGAATTTGGATTGCTTTGTTTCAGAAATTAAAGGCAAGAAAAGATAATGATAGCATGTTTAACTTCTAATAGATAATTTTCTATAGTTGTGGTTCTGTTATAGACTTAAAAAATTTTACTGACATTCGTTCCTTTTACTAGAAAGAGGATGGCCATCCTTCTCCATCTTCTCAGTCTCAAGACTATATCACTGCAGGTGCATGTTTTAACAAAATTATGGTGCCAGATACTAACAAAGATTCTTTTCCTTGTCTAGTAAAGGTAGAGAGACCAAATTATTTCGAAGTTCTTGCTTTTTTCTCACGATCTTAGTTGAAAATGGAATGTCCTAGAGTTTTTCTCCAAGGTGAATAGTTTTTTGATTTTGTTGTGCAGATATATGATTCTCCCGAGTCTGAGTTGAAACTGAATGACGTGTTTGAGTTTATTGGGGTTTTTACTCTAGATTTGGATGTTTCAATGGAGAAGGATGACCGTGATGAGTTTTCTAATGATTTTAGGGATGATGTGTCAGTCTATTTGCCACCTAATAAGGTATTGATTACTTTTGCTGATTCTCATTCTGTTGCTCCCTCCTGTATGTTTTGATTTTTTATCACATCTGACTAACAATGTATGGTTACATTTGATGAAGGTGCCATGCGTCCATTGTATCATTCATCGGAAGCTTGCAGTACATGACTTTCTGCAAAGTTCCCCCATAATTGAGGTGATTTTGTGCTCCTTATATTCGGTTGGGATCTATGTGTTTTTCATTGAGCAATTATTCTTCAATTTATTCTTCACTTTGTTTAATCATGCTTATCCTTTTCTAATTCTACAGCCAAAGCCCCATTTGATAAAAGATTTGAGGCAAGCTTTGTTGGGACATCTTACAACTATTCTTGGCAATGATGGGGTAGCAGCGAATTTCATGTTGTTGCATCTTCTATCCAGGGTAAATTGTTGATGCATGGTGTCAAGTTGCCATATATATATAATTTTTCATTTTACATCGTTCATCCAGCCATTCCTCTCCACATTTCTAGTGGCATTAATAGTAGAGCATGGACCCTTTCTTGCCCAGGTACATGCTAGGGTAGACAATGTTGCAGTGGGGAAGTTATCATTAAATCTCACTTGTTTGAGCAAAGAGAGCATTTCCATATTTGGCAATCAGCTTAGTAACACTGTGAAGAACCTTCTACCTTTTACAACATGCATACCCCTTACTGTGCAGTATCTTAACAAGAGTTCTCTTGCGCCCAAAAAGGATTATCAATCAAACAGGTAGCCACTTTAATAATAATAATATTATAGAAGTCAATTTAAACTCCTGAATGGATTGTGATTTTTATACATCTCAACAAATTTGCATGGTTTATGTTTCAGACTGATACCTGGGGTCCTGCAGCTTGCTGAGGGCTCACACTTGATTATTGACGAGACAAAATTGGAAACAGGAACCCTGAACTCTGTTGGGGTTGACAATGCAAGGTTGCTAAAAAATTTGATACAGTTTCAGAAGGTGATATTCATCTTCTCTTGGCTGCATTTGCATTCATCTTGTGTTAAGTCTTATAAGAACTGACGCATAGTGTATGTTCACCAGCACTTTTGTTGGAAGCATTGAGGTTCTTCTCATAATTAGAATATGTTTTCTGCAGGTTGAGTACGATTTTACATATTATAAGATGGAGATGGCGGCTGATGTCCAGATGCTAATATTGTCAGAAGGGAAATCAAACATTTTGCCTGCTGATATAATCATGCCCTTCCAGCCTTCTTCAGCAGGTTCCTCAGAAGTTGTTGATACTGAAACCCTGGATGCTTGGAGATGGTTCTTGGCCACTGTCAGATTGTTACCACATACTATAGAGTCTGAAGTTCAGAAGGTGAGATGTACCTAATATTTGGTCGTTAGGAAGTTTCTTTGGTAGATTAGTACAATTTCAATGATACAATTAATTTGAAAGCTCGAAAACTATCTTGTCTGCCATCCTTTTTACTGTTGCTTACAAACCAGATAGTTATGAAACTATTGTGTTTTTTTTTTTTTTTCTAAATGTGAGGACATGTTAGTAACAGAAAAGCTGCATTTTTTTTTGCTGATATTTCACAGGTGATAGAAAATGACCTGGTTGCTGCAAGACAGGCAGATCGAAGCTTAGGCAGCGAAGCTTTTAGCAGGTTAAAAGCTTAGAAGTTTCTTTGTTGATATTAGTTTTCGATATTAACTTTCCACACATGATATTAGCTTCCTGTCTTGCCATTATGGTTGAACATAAAGATCTGAAATATTTTTTGGCAAACAGATTGTTGACAATGGGGCGCCTAATTTCTGCAAGTTTTGGTGAGACCTCACTGTCTCTGGAGCATTGGCAAATGGTGAAGGAGCTGGAGAGGCAAAGGAAGGGGAGACTGAAATGAATTAATTATCCATTTCGGTCGCTGGCATATCGACACTATTTAGTTAAACATGTAAAATCGTAGGCCAATGCTTGGAATGAGATTGAATGCTGTTGACTGATTCATCTGCATGTGGAAATGTGATTAACAAACCTTACAGTACATATGCTTCCTAGTTTTGATTATTATATGCTTGCTTTGTAAATTATCTTCCAAGAAATTGCCAAACCTCTGCGGAAAAAGCTGGAGACAAGAATAGAACTACAAAATGAAGTAACATAATGCATAAATTCCATCTATTAATTCTTTGAATGACCTCTAAATTTACTTATCCCTCTGAAGTTTACTCTTAAAAATCCAATACCATCTACTGATATTTATGGAGCTAGATACTAACATTTTAAAAGGAAGATAATAATGTTTTGATAATTACCTCCATTACTAATATCAATAGAGAAGGTTTGAACCCAAAAAAATGAAACTTCTTGCTAGAACAATTAATTTAATTTTTTATGGACTTAGGACTAACATTTTGAAAAAAAAAATTGAATTGTAGAATTTTATATACTGTAGCAAGTGAGAGAGTAATCTGATAGCTAATTCTTTTCAACGGTATAACCGAGATATGTAAACTTGAATTCTACTATTTATTGCTGTTTGATCTAGAAGGGGAGGACTAGTTTTGCACTCCAACCTATTTAAAAAAAAAAATTCTATGTACCATATAATATAAAAAAAAAGTTACGGTAAAAAACAGAATTCACTAAATTATGGGGCTCATGTGGTAATTACATGTAGGGGTGCATTCAATTAAGACTTTTAAAAATATTTATAAACTTTTTTAAATGAATGACTTCTATAGAGTTTATAGGCTTTTTAATAATTTTTATAAAGTTTATTAACTTTTATAGATTTTATTTGAAAGATTTTTATAGAGTTTATAGACTTTTATAGACTAAAACTATTTTATAACTTTCGTTAAGATTAAGCAACTTTTATTAATTTTAATATGCATATTTTGACTTAATAAATTAATTTTTATCATATAATAAAAATAAAAAATTTAAAATAATTATTAAAAGTAGATATCTTTAATTAATATTTTAAAAATAGTTAAAATATTTATTTTATTAATTTTAAATAAAAAAATTAATTTTTTTTCAGCTAATAGATTTTTCACAATCTATCTAGAAAACATGATAAATGAAAATATAAAAAAATAAAAATAAATTGAAATAGCAATAAAAAAATTAAAGTATCTTGTGATGGCAAGTCTATTACTCCTTAATAGAGTATTATATTTAAAAGTCATTTAAATTTTTGAGATAAAGTGAATGACATTTTATAAATTAATATAAATATAAAAAAATCATTTAAAATTATTCAAAGTCTATAATCATAAAAAATTAATGACTTTTTAAATATAAATTTACTTTTTTTAATTATTTAAAATTTTTAATTAAATATCTCTTAACTTTTATACAGCGGTTTTTAATTTATAAAAATCATAAACTTTATATACAGTGAATACCTGTCCTAAATAAACACTGTGGTAAAGAAATTTGATCGATCGATCGATCAATTCTTACTAAAAAAAAATTGAAATCAGGCTTTCATTGACAGAGCGAGAGAGATGATATTAAGCAGCAGCAGCAGCAGGCCTCGAGCAGATGCGATCCTCTCCCCATTGGTCTCCGTTCACCCTCACGAAGTCTCGCCTCTGCTCCACTCATCCTCTTGTTTCTTCTTCGTAATTACATCTCTTTTTCTCTCTCAATCCTAACCCTTATCCATTTTCAGCTTCAATTTAAGCTTTTCGTGTGTTTTTTTTTCGCAGATTTTAAGCGCTTATTTTGTAGTGTTACCATTACGCGATGAAGGTGCAATCTCGTTAGGATTATCGAATCTGCCTGGTCTGTTCGTTGGATCTTTAGTTCTGACATTGATTGCTGCTCCCTTATCTACTCTCATTTTCTCTTTGCCTAATTTCTCTAAATCAAAGGTACTTTCTTTACTTCAGTTTTCTTGTTTTTAGAATCAAAAGCATAATGTTACACAGTATTTGTTTGAAAAGTCAATTGATCAATTCCTTCAACTTGAGTAAGTAATTGAAAAAAAGGGTTTTTGAAAGAAATGCAAATCATGTCAAATTCATATGATTTTGTGTGGATTTGAATTTTTGTTGAAATCTCGTACGTGGGTTTGTTCTGTTTTCCAAACAAGGATGAAAAGTTATTGTTTTTTATTTTATTTTTTTAATTTTTGTAATTTAATGTCCTTATTATACATTATCGTCTTGTAATAGGTGCTTGTTGAAATTCCAGGCTTTACTGTTGATACACAGGTTTTTTAGTGTATCACTTGCTGTATTCTTCTTTTTGTGGCATTCTTCATCATCCGGTGGAAATTCAACTTTCAAAAATAAGGTAGTTTAGCTACGGGGAATTCTGGAGTTGCTCACTATTATATAAAATTTGATTATTTAGTTAATTTTATTCTGTTTTCACTTCAATTCATAGGGTGCAGTTTCCATATCCACGGAGTTAAAGGTTGATGTTCATCAAAATGGTTCTCCTGCATACTCTGATAGTTGGAGTAGCCATGGATGGTTTTATACTTCTGTGAGAATTGCCTTATTTCTCTGGGTATGACAACGGGTTAGTTGCTTGTTATTGCTAAGCACCTTCAAGTTTATCGTACAATAATTTCTTTTCTGTTCTTTTCATTTTCTCAGGTTGCTCTTCTTAATCTTATTACCATCTCTTCAACATGGGCTAGAGTAATTGATGTGATGGATACTGAGGTCAGTATGAAGTGACATGATATCTCAAGGAGAATCATGGTTTCATGATATCTCAAGGAGAATCATTGTTTTCTTAATCTGCATTTGACATCATTTTTGGCATTCAGTCAGGTTCGAGATTGTTTGGTTTTATTGGAGCTGGTGCTACACTTGGTCAGCTTTTTGGGTCTTTGTTTGCCACAGGAATGGCTTGGTTGGGTCCATGTATGTATGTTTTTTCTGAAATTACAAAAAATGAGATGTAAAAGTTCCATATTTTTCATTTTTTCATTCATTGCTTCGAATAATGGGCTGGTTTTTTGCAGTTTTACTTTTATTTTCAGCTTTGTTGATGGAACTTGCTGCAAGAACATCAAAAGGGATCAAGAAAGATATATCTGAGCTGCCTGAAGAATTATCTCCCATTAGGTCAGTTATTTTTTTTTTAATTAAGACTACGCATTTATATTGCATTAAAACTAAGCATTTGTGAATGACCATTTGCTCATGGCATACAGAAAGGCTGATCCTGATGAACAAAGTAAGGGTGATGAACAAGCAGAAGCATCTTTGAAAGTACTTTCTCCAAAGTCACCCACATCTAAAGTGAAACCTCAGCTTTCATCAATCTTTGATGGATTTTGGCTTATAGTATCTTCAAGTTATTTATTGCATGTATCCTTGTTCCTGTGGCTGAGTGCAGTTGTCTCCTCATTCTTCTACTTTCAGGTAAAATAAACTTTTTTTGATTGATTAACTAGCTGGGAAGTATGACTTGCACAAAAATAGAGAAGTACCTAGATTATTTGTTCACCAAGAAAAGAAGAGAAGATATTATTAAAGAAGAATGCTAAGCAAGGCCTTAGTGTCTTAAGCATTGATAGGCTTATTCTTCTTGCTTTCATAATATTGCTTTGCTTCTTATGCATTAGATTGTAGGGAACAAGGCAAACACAAGAAAAAAAACAAAATATTTTGTGCTCAGCACAGAATATAATTTTGCCTTCTGAACAATATCGTGTACCAACCATATCAGTGCTGCATGCACTGTCATTAAATATTTCTATGCTAAGACTGACTAGCATTATAATTTAGAATTCATTTTTTTGGGATGTTTCTTCTGGCCGCAATCATCATTTAGTCCATATGCGTTTGATTTGTTTCCTTTGAGGCTTTGATCAAGTTTCTCCCTTTTGGATGTGGCATCTCATTTACATGCTTTTGCTTGGGTAATTTACAATTTATTTTATCTAACCATTTGTTGTCCTTTGTCTGTCTTTGCATGTGCAGAAAGTGACTGTAATCGCCATGACTGTCACAAGTTCTCTTGGCAGAAGAAGATTATTTGCTCAGATAAATAGCTTCATTGCTGTTTTTATCCTTGCTGGACAACTTACTGTAACGGTATGCTAATATTTAATAAGGTCTTTCTATGATACTTTTGATCTTCATTTGGTTGTTACAACTAAAAAATTGAAAGTGCTTCAGATAGAACCTAAAGTAAGCACCAATATCATCATGGGACATAACTTCTGAGAGATTAGTGCCCAATTATTTTGGACTAACTTTCTTACCTTAATAGTTTAATCTTATATTTTAGGATTCCCAATTTGGCTTTGTGCTCTATTCTTGTAATTTTTCCTTTTCAAAGCATGCAAAAGGGTAGTTAGTTTGGAGAAAGGGGCTAAGCTTATGGAAGTTTAAAGTACCTTTATGGTATTGGAGATAAATTTTTGTTTTTGTTTTTTTTTTTTTAAATTTTCGTAATGGTGTAATTTGACTGCTAGCTAGTTGTTGACTTTTGAAAGCAAAAGGACGTGCAAATTAACTTTTATTTTTAAATTTGGAGTCTTATTCTTCAGAAGATGGCTGCAAAAGATGACTTAGTTAATGGAATTGACGTGTTTTCCTTCACTGTATCTTGTTGAATGAAATTCTTTTTCATCAAAATGATGGCTGCTTGAAAGAAGTTATTATATAAAGTTTGATGATTGGAAATAGTCACTTCATAATAGTTAATACTGCTACCTCAGCTAAGATGATTATAACATTTAAGAGACATAATACTGCAGAAGCTTTATATCTGATTTTGGAAGTTACTGTCATGCTCCAGCAACTAAATTAGAAAAACCTATGGGATAAATTGTTTCACTTTGTTCTGGGGGACTGAAGTTGAAAAGTTCATGGCAATTCACAAGGATGCATACTTCATAATTTCGCTTTGATTAAATGCAGGGGTGTATCCTTACTATTGCTGGGGTTACTACGGCTATATGCATGACTCCAGTTGTTGCCTTTTCAAATTTGATTGCTGTTGCCATTTGGCCAACATGGGTAGCAGTTGCCATCTGTGAGACGTTAAGGAAGGTTTGTTTCAAATGCCCATTTCTCTTTGTTCTTTTGTTTTCATTTATTTTACCACACGACTTGCATAGCCAACAGCCTGATAATATAGATATGGTTTAGATGATTGTGCTTTCCACTTTTATAGTTATTAGATGCAAACAGAGTTGGTCAGGGGAGCTAATGGTGACTCAGAGATATTAGTCTTTTTTTTCCTCTACTTTGCAGGTGGTTACTTATGTGGTGACCAGACCTGGAAGAGAACTTCTGTTTACTGTTGTTTCCCAGGAAGAGAAATATAAAGCAAAGGTTTTTAAACTTTTCCATTCTTTGTGTCTTGTTAAAGTCTCTTGAGAATTGGATTGACTTTGTAATTGAATTTGTGAATAAGCAACAAAGAGTTGCCTCAGTTTCATGCATGAACCATTTCATCCTCATTCTATCTTGTGTGAAAAAAAAAATTCAAGATGAGATATTAATCGTAACCAAATCATCTTGAAATTATTTTGGGAACATTTGAATAGTGCTTCCATTTTTAATTAAATGCATTACATTACTTTACTGCATGCTATACTTCTGCACTTGTTCGTTGGATATATTACATTGTTTCGCTACTGGGTGGAACAGATAGAGCATCATGGTTTCTATGGTGCTGCAGGTGTGCATAGATGTAATAGTTCAACGGCTTGGAGATGCTACAGCAGCTGGAATGTACATGCTACTATTTAGCACTTTTCATGGACAGACCACAACTGTCTCCCTTTATGCCCTCCCTGTATGTAAAATTTGTGTTTTGTTTTTATTATACCAGCTTATTTCTGTGGTAGTCATCCTTTGGATGGTCAGTTTATCAGGCATTTTATCTCTATAAATTATATTTTTTCAACCAAGAAATATGGAGGTTTGATGTTTCTCTTTGGGCGCCAGGTCTGTTTAATGTGGATAATTACAGCATTCTATTTAGGACAAAGGCAGGCACAACTTGCGAAGCTCCAGAACGTCTGAACTTTCTAAATTTTTGAGAAGTGATTGTGTACAGATTTTGTTTAGCAGCTTTTAAACTAAATGAATTTGATTTCCTTTTACATTGAGTGCAATCGTGAGTATGCAAGCATATGTACTTGGCGACATTGATAGGAAGAGCATGATACCACTTAAGTGTCAAATACATCTTATACTGCCGTTTTCATTGACTGTTACGTAGCCATTACCGGGAAGGATGCAGAAGTATAATGATGATGAGTTTCATAATCTTCTGGTTCTGGAAACACTACAGCCGCATAACGGAAGCTGCAATCAATCATTAACACTAATAGAACGGTGGGAAATGTGTCTTTTTTCCCGTCAGTAATCAAGCAATAACATTGGTTGCACATTCCAATTAACTAGACACTGTCAACGTGTACGCTTGGATTGGATATCCGATCTTTGATACATATTGTGTCAAGGCTTGTATTTGTAGGTATCTTTATGCACTATAGTATAGTAGTAGCATGTTACAAACTAGAAGAGTTTTTTTTATGATTTATATTGTAATGTGTTTCTTGATGCCACATTTATTTCTCCATATTGTAAATTCCACCCATGTATTTTGCTGGCTATTCAATCCAGCAATGGAAATTGAAACAGAATTCATTTCTTAAATCTTTCATATAAATGTCTATCTATACTTCGAACTGAGGAATACGGCTTTTTTTTTTCTAAATGAAAAATGGAAACAATAGCTCTTTTGTTTATGAGCATGGGTTCTAGAAGACCGTGAGTTCCAGTGGGACCATGATATTGCTTCCCAAGCTTTGTTGACAGGCCCTGAGCTCCAGGATATATTGCTTCCAGTGGCTGCTGGTTTCCTGGTAAACAAGGTTTAAACAATCATGGTATATAGCATTGGGTTAAACAACAAACAAGAGTTTTTTTTCTTTTTTTCACATTTTATGTTTAATGTTGAACAGCAAACTGCTGAAATGATCAATCTATTTTGAAGTGGTACTAGCAGCGAAATCTCCAAGGTATCAATTCAACTAAAGAGTAAATAGGATGCAACTGCTTGCAGAATGACAACAGTTTACCTCAAGGTTCAAGTTCCACGGAGGTCACGAACACGGTGGCAAATCAAGTCTCTTTCCCAGTCTGCTATATCTTCAAAAGCATGTGCTGGAAGACTCTCAAATGGTTCCTTCCATGGGTCATTATTGGCAAGATCATAAGTAGCTCCCCGGATTGATCTTTTATTAGGTCCACAGGGTCGTTTTGAAGTTAGTTCATCATATGCAGCGTTCAGCTGCTCCACAGCCAAGAATAATAATTAGAAAAATATGTTGCAGCAATGAATCATTATCTAGCAATTATCAAAACAACTGCTCTGCAACTCAGATAACCTCCTATAGTAAATCAGTTTGAGTTTCACTCCATTTTCATAATAAAAAAAGAAAAATAGCAGAAAATCTCTACCATTTCAATCTCCTAACAAACCAAGTGCGCTAAAATATTTAGCAGAAAAATTGTAGGAAGTAACAACAGCAGAGTAAGGACTAACATTCATGCCACAAAACCAAAACATGTAAGCTATTGCAACCGCAGGAGCCCTTCCCAAGCCAGCTGTGCAATGCACATACGCCCTGCCTTTCCCCTCAGAAATGGCCCACTCCAGTGAAGAAACAGCCTTAGGTAATATACTTCTCAGAGAATCTGGATCAAAATCTTTTGCCTGAAGAATCAAAATTAGTTCCCAAATCCTATAACTTAGTGCCAAAAAAAAAAAAATAATTTGCATGCAAGAAAAAGAAAAAAAGAAAAGGAATCTCATGCAAAATATGGCAATTTGGAGTGTTGTACATATTTCAAATGATTAATGCTTGCTTACAGGCCTTCTCATGTGATGGATTCCAACTTTTCGACATCTTTTTCTTATAGACTGCAGGTCAATTCCCCAATACTCAACATCCGAATCCTGCTGCAAATTTAGAATGCAGGCCACATTT
This sequence comes from Mallotus nudiflorus, assembly GCA_947683625.1. Lineage (NCBI taxonomy): Eukaryota > Viridiplantae > Streptophyta > Magnoliopsida > Malpighiales > Euphorbiaceae > Mallotus > Mallotus nudiflorus. The sequence continues at coordinate 360,187 of CANTUR010000772.1, read as the reverse complement.
TCTTCATGTTTCAAATGATCTATATCTTCAGGTTTTTGAGGCTGGGAGCCCACGATCAAATTGTTAGTTATCAGTGTGTAGTTCATACCTGAAGTCATAAAATAAAGAGAAAGCTTTTAACAACAGTACAAGTGTACAAACATCGGAAGCTAATCAGGTTTTAACCACACCAAAAGGTACATTGGTTATGGTCAAATCCATTGCCAAGTTTCAATTGTTTATAGTGCTATTAGACATCCAGAAATAGTTAATAGTAAACAAACACAGTTTCAAATGGAGAACTGTTACATCCAGCAATTTAGATACAGTTTTCCCTAATGCACCTCTACCACCAACACCACTTTGTGGATCTCTATGATTTTACCAATACTTGGGGTTTAAAGTTCCAACATTATCCACAAATGGGTCAACCCCATTAAAATATAAGACATAGAAAAAGTTCACAGAAAGGTAGATCCTTCACATATTTTAGCCATAGTATTCTTGAAGCTTTATCGGATAATATAAAATACATTAAATCCAAAAGCAAGCCATCTAGATCCAGATCCATCCTAAATCAATAAAGATTCCTTCTTTTTTTTTACTAATTTAAATAAATAAAAATTCAAAGCTCCTCCATCAATTCCAATGTCAGTTATAACAAAGACCAGATATTCTAAAAAAAAAAACAAGTAAACAAGGTTGGATTGCCATAGTTGCAGCTAAGCACCATAATCTGCAATCAATCATGGAACATTTCCAGCATATCAAAGAAAACAAGAACCCAGAAAAATCATACACACAATCTATACAAGTTGCTTAATATTGAATCCAGCAATGGAAATTGGAACAGAAATCACATGCAGCAAATGAAGTAAACATCAAGAAACACAAAAAAGAAGTAGAGGGTAGAATAATAAACTGACCAAGATCATGATGATACTCATATGGGTTCCTCATCATTCTTTTCATGGCTATGTTGTAATCTTCCATCCTGTTCTTTGAGCTCAAAGACAAGTCTTTTTTCATGGGATTTTCTTCAACTCCACTATCTGTTAGCTTACAATTGATCCTACCCATTTTGCAGCAACTCTTTGAAACCATGAATTTGCAAGTTGATTTCTTTATTTCATCAGGATATGTGAGCAGTGAAGAGAGGGAAATGCAGTTACTAGCAGCCACCATTTTTATTATTACCATTATTATTTTCTTGTTCTCTCTCAATGATGAACTTTTTGTTGGAATTATGTGGGGTTGTGGTTGTGGGGCTGCCTGAAAAGATTTTATACCACATACATAGTTTATTTTACTTTGTTCCACTTTACCATAATGCCCCTTCCCTCAAGAATTTGGTGAACAACAATTACTTGGATGATTTTGCTAAGGTTGCGGATTTGGTTTACTCGAGTCAGCTCCACACGTGAGACATTTAGTATCGGCTTAAAAAAATTTAAAAGGAGTGTGAGAAAACGAATTTAAACTCTTTATTATTTGATTTGATAGACTTGGTAGCATAATAAAATTTAATTGAATTTGTGTATTAAATATATTATTATTATTTTACTATAATAAAAAAATATCTTACTAAACATATTTGAATTCAATTCAATCAAATTTAAAATTCTTAAAGCACATAGATTTTAAAATTTTAAATAATTAATCAAGTTAGAATGAGTAAAATTCGAATTTAATCGAGTTAACATGAACTTTACAAAAACTTGATCGAGTTTGGAGTTTTGAATTCAAAAGTCTCTAGCTTGATATTGAATTAACTTGACTTGGTTGAATTACACCCCAGTGTCGCAGCAAAATACACAGCACAAAAGGTAAATGAAAAAAGTCACAAACCCAGAAAAGAAAAAGAAAATCCAACAGGAAAATGATAAGTTTAAGTCCAAGCTCTTCAAAGCTCTACACTATGTTGAAGCATTGAATCTTTTGAAGGCAGTAACAGACAAAATAATGAGTGGAAGAAGATGAAAGAACTTTACACTATATTGAAGAAAACTTGATCAATGCAAGCTTCAATTCTCGACTCTGCATCTGATAGGAACAAATATTAGATGTATGATGCGTCAAGAATCTGATTCTGATCCTGAATTTGACTCTGCATCTGAATGGAACTCTGGCAGCTTAATTCTATTGGTATTGGCTTCTAATGGGGGCTGACCATCATCATCGCTTGAATCAAGCTCATCATCTTCTTCACGGTACTCTAATGTCTTCATCCTATTGTTATTGGCTTCTAATGAAAGAGGAAGTTCATTAGCATCATTGGAATCAGGCTCACCATTTTCTTCTCGCCAGGTATTCTTGTGTACACTTCCATTAGAATCATCCAAAAACTTGAAAGATTCTGTCCTACATTTGTTGATACAAGGCAAACAAGGAAAAGAATCTATCAGCAAGAAGACGAGGAGAAAGGAAAACATCAGTATTTTACAGAAAAGAAGCTGAGTGGTAGAAGCTGGCAACATGTATTTTTCAAGTAAAAGAGTATGACAACATGCTGCTAAAGTACAACATAAAGCTATTCTAAGCATTTTTAAATTTTAGTACAACATAAAGCTTGATTAGCAGTGACTTCTAGGCTACATGCTGCTTGCAACATAAAATTGAAGAAGCATCATTCAACATTCGGTAGGACTGGATACTTAATGCAATAAAAGCCATTTTGAAAGGCAAAGGACTAACTCAGTAACAGGTGTCAGCACTAAGCAGCAAAAATACAAAATTGTTAATATAACCAGAAAAATCAAGTATCTCCAAGTCTACAATTTTTGGTCAATAAGATGCAAGAATGATATAACAGTAGCATAGTTTTTTTCTTTAGAAAAAATAAATTATAGCAGATTTAGAGTGTCAAAGAAAACGGACCACTGAGGAGATTTCAGGAGAGCACGAACTTGGTCATAATAAAGCACCTTAGAAACAATACAAGCTACCTTACTACCTGATTCTAGTGCTTTTTCCTATACACTTTCATCAACAACAACAAAACTCCCTGCATAATCCATAGATTAAGTATGATGTGTTTCCAACAACTTGATGGATAATCAATTAACAATGCCAAAGATTGACATCGTTTGATCCACATGCTCTTTTGGAACTTAGCTGGAAACAAAGCCAATGATTTCTGTCCTTTCACATCCATTACCTGGAGGCATCCAATTAGCTTATTTATCAACAAAAGAAATCTCATTCAGCACAAGCCAAGCTAACCACAGCTCAGCAGCAACACGCACACAGATGCCCAAATTAATAGAAAAACTTAACCCACTTAACTTCATTATCTGTAGTAACTCCGGCAGCATAAGCTTAGAATTTGCACTAATTAGTTCTAATATAATTCAACCAAAACCCAAATTAAAAAAGCTGTTAATCACAAAAGAAAAGGCAAACCTTGATGAGATTGGAACCTCTGAGGGAAACGACTTGCATGATGGATTGGCCATCTTCAAGCACTAAGTTGTGTTCCTTTTCCTTTGTTGCCCTCTTCAAATTCTTCCTTCCTCCTTTCATTCCCTTCTTTTCCAGCACCTAAAATTGAATGACTTTCCTATTTCTAAAAATATTTACAAATACTGCTGTTGCTTGCGAGGCGCCACAGTAACCAACAGTTTGCCGCTTGCTAGTTTTTCAATTAGGGTTATGCAACATCTGTATCAGCATATAAATTAGAAATGCACCAAACCATCATATGCACAAAATAGGGAAACTACAGTCACCTCTGAAATTTTTTCTAATTCACTAGTTTATTTTTACATTTACAAAAGTCAACTTAATGTGGTTAGAGTTTGATTTATTAACTATTTTCACCACTCCGCTAACTAAATACAAGAAAAATAGTAAATAAAATTAAATGTGAGGATTATTAGTTGACTTTTGAAAATAAAAAGACGGAGTAATGAATTTGACCAAAAACCTTAAAAGGTAATTTTCTCAACAAAATAATCAAAGATAGAATCAAACACAAATTGTAGCAATAGAAAAAAAAAAACCTTCAAATTCATCTTTTAAAATTAATGAGTAGCCTATTAGGAATTAGCTATGCTACTTAGGCATCAAAACTTGTGTGGTGAGCACAAACCTAAGTAAAGTAAATTTTAAAAAATTTTACTCAACATAAATCTTAATCACATGAAGAATTCTAATCCTAAGGATCCAATTTGCATTTAAACGTATAGCTAAATATCAAAAACAATATGTGAACAACAACTTAGAAATTCTAAGTTTGAAAATACTTACTAATTCCTTAGTATTTTGCAAACTTTGGATGCTTTGATTCAACTTTTGAATTAATTGTTTAGCCTCTCAATTGTAAGACCTCTAACTTGAAATACCAAAGTTTTGCCAACCACCTTCTTGCCAAGATTAAGCTTAGTAGCAAATATCCTCTCCAAGTGACCCTTGTAAATTTGCACTAACTTAATTCACTTGCAAGAACGTAGAGTTTATTTTGTGTATATGTTGCTTTTCCTTTTAGTATATATTCTCACACAAAAAAAATCTCTACACACTTTTTTTAAAATAAGAACTTACATTAATCTCATTAATGCGATTCTCATTCATGTGTATATCCTTAGAACTGTTCTTAAGATATGTTTGTAGAGATACATATAAAAATAAATTAAGATAAGAAAGAAGTATACAAATTGAACAAGTAATTATCATTACTAACTACATCATTAGTAAGACACCTAGCATGCCACCTTGCATGGTAGTGTTCAATTTGTTCAAGTATCTCATTAGTGTCCAAAGAATGATGTAGAGATTTAATCACATCCCATGCATTAAGTCCACACTCATTCTCTACACGAATTAATACAACTTAATCCTTATCTTACCCAAAATCAACAATTTACACATAATTATTAATTAAATTATTGATAATTTTATATCTTATATTAGATTTAATAATTTAATTAATAACATATATTATTATTATTATTATTATTATTATTATTATTAATTTAATATTTTAATTAATATTTCATATTAATTAAATATAAATTAATAATTAAACTCTTACTGGAATTAGATTTCATGATATGCTAAAATCATTGTTTAAAGCACAAATCCAATTCGATTAATCTCAATTAAAGAGTTTAATCAATAATTAGATTAATATAAATGGTGATTTAGCAAAACTCTTTTAGGTGTGACTTATTAGGTTCATGTCTAATTGGCAATGAGAATATAATATTAACACTTGATATTATTTGAAACTCTTTCAAGTCTAAATGTGAAAATCCTAATTATGCACATTTAGTTCTCATAAGTTGTAAGTGACCCCTAGCATCTATATAATAACTACCCAATTAGATATAAATATATATATTGATTCACACTAACCTTATGGTCATAATTACTGTGCACTAAAATCCCTTTATTAGAATATATCAATATAGCCTAGAGTTAAGGTTTAATCAAACTCTAATAGATTTATCATATGACCTCATCTTAAGTATTGATTCTTGATAAAACATAGCACTGAAAATCTTTCAGACAGTGTTATGTTTCTCCTAGTCAAGAACTTATTCATTAAGAACAAACTTAGATAACATAGGATCCTTCCCGATTCACTCCAGGCAATGAATCCCTTTTTGGTTAAATACTCATCCCTACATTTAACTTACTAGAGCCACCACATGCCATATACCCATGTATGAATAACATAAGTACGTAAGCGGTAACAAACTATAACCACTCAAATGTGGATGACCATATTATCTCAGGTCAAAGAACTATATGCATCATTATAACCTAGATTGTGATTGTTGATTATAAGTAAGTGTCCTTGCAATCATAAATCTAACATCACTATTCGATCCACCCATCACATGAGTATCCATATGTATATTCTAATATCTCATATCAAGTAACATGAGACTCACTACCTCCCACTATTAGCATCACAAACTAATCAAGAAAAATAGACAAAAGTGATAGTCTAATTAATATTGCCCAAATATTAATTATTTGACTATGAACAATTTATGGCATATGTACTAAGTAAATTTGTAACTCATATTATCAACTTTTGATAATAAATTTATTTAATATATTGGTAAAGGGAAAATATTCAAATAAACAAACTCTTTATTTAAATGAATATTTTATTGCTATATGTATAAATTACAATGCCATTATCTATTACAAAAATGGCACTAGGGCACAACTACACTAATATAGCCATCACTCCACCCTTTTACTAAGCTTTTGTAGAGTTTCAACAAGTTCGAATTTCTTTATCTCCCAATGACTCAGGTTCTGAATTAGCTACCCAATGGATCTAACTAATGGTTATTAGTTCCAAAGGAAAATATTGATGAATTCAATTTAGCAACGATTGGAGCTATAATTAAATAATTGCTATTAAACTAAATTAAATTATTGCTACCAAATAAATCTAGCTAATGCACTTTGGACTTTCTAAAAGTGAGACTTGAGAGAATAGCATTTACTTGAATTGATTTTTTGTATTGTTATTCAACTAAATTATTATAGCTACTAATTAAATTAGACTCGAATGAATGGAAAACTTTCATACAATAGCAGTAAAAGATAAAACAATTATCCTAGCTAAATTTCAGATGCAATAGAGTTCAACTACCAAAAAAAAAAAAAGAACTTATATACAAGTATACAACTCCAAGAACATTAAAACAATATTAGAATTCACTAAAAAGCTCAATGATTAGAGCTTAATCAAAGCTAAACAATAGTTTAGAGCTGGTTTTGTAGAGAAATGATAGCCCAACAATCTCATCAATATGTAAGAACTTTTTTTCACATATACTAAATAAATAAGGTTTATTGCACCGTTGGTACTATAATTTTACCCTATGTTTCAAAATGGTACCAAATTTTTTATTTTTTTATTTTCAATTACTAAAGTTCTATTTTTGTTTCAAGTTAAAGTATTTCGAACATATCCAATCAAATTTAGCATACGTGGCAACTGGAATAAATATATTTTTAATATATTTATCATATAAGCATTCCATTAAATAGTCTAATTATCTTGTTGGCTCCATAAAATCAAATTTGCTTTTAGGCCCCTAAAAAATAAAATTGTAGCATATTTTATTTTATAGAGCCCACAAGATGATTAGGTTACTTAATGAGATACTTACGTAGTGAATATACTAAAACTATACTTATTTTGGTTGCTATGTATGCTAAATTTGATCAGATATATTTGAAGTACTTTAACTTGGAACAAAAATAGAACTTTAGTAACTTAAAAAAATAAAATAAAAATCGGATACCATTTTGAAACATGAGGCAAATTTATAGTACTATTAGTGCAATAAATGCAAATAAATAACATTACATGTACTACTACTAGGATCTACATTTCCCCACTAACCCATAAAAATAATATCATAAAACTTGATCCTGTAAGTCAACAAATGAAATTCTTAAATTTCAATCAATAAAAAGATTACCAAATTCAATAAAAATAAATAAGTAAAACAAAAACCCTAGCAAAGAATCACTTGAAAGATAAGAATATGATTCAGAGAGCAGAGAGGAGCAGAAAGTGGAAGAAAAGAAGAAGACAAAAGACAGAAGATAGAAGATAAAGAAGAAGAAGGAGCAGTTTTAAAAATTATCTATGCATATATTTTATTTTCTTCCACTCATCACATTTATGAAAATGAGGTGATGAAGCGATGGAGGAGATGAGGTTGGTACTGGTTTCACTAATTTCTTATAATTAGCAATGATGAAGGATGAACAACAGCTAGCAAACAATCTTCACGAATCAAAACATTAGGAGATCTGACGGCAGCTAGCAAATCCCTAAGGACAGCAAGCTCAATGGCTTCATTGCCAATGCCGCTGGATGGGGCTTATTCAGGTGATGGCATTTGTCAAGAGCAGATGCAAGGTGGAGACAATGTGTGAGTGCTTATGCCAAATTTGCTTATTTAGATGATGGGCGGTGGTAGGACGACTGGTGGTGGACGGAGGTGAGGGGTGGGGGGGAGGTGATAGGCAGTTGAAGAAGAAAATGAAAATGAGTTGTTATTTAGATTAGGTTTTAGGTTGTGGGTATACATCAAAACTATGTAGTTTTCGAATAAAACTATGTAGTTTTGTAGGTTTACAATAAAATAATATAATTAAAGTGTAGTTTATAATATAAAATATATTTAATTTATTTTTATTTATTGAATATTTCATTAATATTGTATAATATTTATATATTAATTAAAAGTTATATTTAATATTAATATGTATAAAAAATTATATTATTTTATTATGAGTAAATAAAAATTTATATAATTTTAATATGTAAAGTTGCATAGTTCTGATAACTTGTAAATTAAAATTTAAAGTTCTATTCAAGAATTGAATCAAATATCAAATAGGCCCTTTTAACTCAGTGGTAGAGTAACTATAATAACCCTTATTTTTAAATTATTTTAATATAAATTGAGATATGTAATGTTAATAAATTTAAAAGTTATATTTATTTATTTTATTATTTGTGATTAATAATTACTATTTTTATGTTAAAATATATTTTCTACGTAAATATGTAATTTTAAAAGTTTTATTATTTAGATATTAGGGTTAGCATTATTGATTGATATTTTTCGGATAGTTTTATTTTAATAATATTAATTTTAGTGCATTATTATTTCTATTATTATTTTTATTAACTTACATTATTTATTTTATTATTAAATTATTTCATTAGTATTATTAATAATATTATTATTCATTGTTAATTTTATGTTATGCATTTTTTTTGTATTTGTGTGTGTCTATATATATATATATATATATATATATATATATATATATATATATATATATATATATAAACAAAAGAACAAAAAAAAATAGAAACAAGCTTCCTTCCCCGCCACAGTCACTGTGTCTCCCCTTCCAGCTCGCTGGACCGCCTCTCACCACCACCAACCGCTGCCAATCCCTTCCCCCTTCTTCCCTCTTCCCTTTCGTCACCTGGGAACCGCTGGACTGCCGCTTGGGAGCTCAAAAATGGCAGCAACAACAGGAAGCTTCTCCTCACTGTCGATCACTTTTTCGACCACTAAATCAAGCTCCGCCGGTGCTGTTTGACTCCTCTAGCTCCAGTGGTCCTTGTTCCAAGCTCTTTTCAAGCTTGAATCCGATCGTTTGTGAGTTCTCTTCAATTTTTGATTTTAAGCTATTAGGGTTTTTTTCTTAGGTTGATTTTTGGTTAATTTAAGTAAACTCCCTTTACAAATTTTGATCCTAATAGCTTGATCTTCCTAGAAATATATATATTTTTTTAATTTTTGGAATTTATTTGAATTTTGGTGATTTTTTTATTATTGTAGTATTATTTATTGAACTTTTGTAAATTAATTATTTAAATTATGAATTTTGGTTAATTTGGTACTATTATATATTTTTATTAATTTTAGTGTTGAGAATATAATTTTTAAGAATATGATGTAATTTTTAATAAACTTTTTGTATTATGGATATATCGGAATATTAAGTTAAATTTGTACGTTTGTTGAAAATAATGCTTAATTATGTGTTTTAGGTAATATTAGAATAATGTATGTTGATAAATTAATTTTAATGATTTTATATAATTTTTGACGAAATTATTTAGTATTATGTGTATATTTGAAATTATTGGGTAATTATGAATTTTTGTTAAAATTATAGTTAAATATTATTTTTTAATTGGTTTTAGAATTATTTAAGGTAATAAAATGATTTTTATAAATTATGTAATATTTTTAACTAATTAATACTAATTTTTGAAAATTATTTTTGAATAATATATTATTTACTAAATTGGTAATTAAATGGGTTTTTAATAAATTTTAATATATATTTAGGCTATTTAAGTTATTTTAATATATAAAAGTGAATTTTTACTATTTTATATTGAATTATTGAGAAATTTGATTTTTAATAATATTATATTATTATTTTGGGATTTTATTTGATTGTTGTGAAATAATTATATTTAGTGTTTTAATATTTAAATATGCTATATTTTGATATTTTAAGGATATTTGTGGAATTTATTGATTTTTAGTATATTTATTATATTATTTGATTTTTGGTGGAATTGTGAACTTCAGTTAGAAAATTGTGTAGATTGGAGTCTCAACCAAATGTATTGTATATTCTGTGATTAGAAGTGCGTTTTCTTGCAGGATCGATTTTACTTTTTAGTAGAGAGATGTTTGTTTTACAGAAGAAGCTCTGTCGAATTTTTGATAGAATTCTCGTAAAACGTGACATCGCGTCAATCCTGAGTTTTCAAATTTTTTCTGAGTTTTGTATTCTTAGATCGAGTCTCTCTAGAAGTATAAGTTAGCTTTATTTTAATTTTTTTGTTGTTATTATTTTGTTGTCTAGTTGCGCTGAGACCAAGGGCTAGTGGACCAGGTTTGTCGAACCAGTCTCAAGTGAGTTGTTATTTTATGTATACATTACATTTAGGATGCATGTTTTAAAATATACATGTTTTGATTTGTATTTATTCATAAAGTGTTTTATTAAAATGTTTAGTATATGTTAGGTATATTTTTAGTATATTTTTTATATATTTCAAAAATAAATGCATGTTTTATTTTTGATATATACTTATAATGTTTTTAGTATGTTATTGGTTTATATTTGACATATTTTTATGGTTGATTTGAATTTATTTAACATATATATACTTGAAATATACTTAATTTATTTTAGGTATATTTCTAGTATATATATGGTTTATTTTATTATTATGAATGTTATTATGCATTATTTATTTTCCCGTTTGAATATTTTATTTAAATGAAGGATATCAATAGAACGTGCTACCTAGTGGGCAGCACTAGAACCGTGTACGTATCGGTGCAATAGATTTAGGGTTGAGTGAGAATCACTTGAGGAAATAATGATTTGATTTGATTGATTGATTTAAGATTTGATGTGATTGAGTAGTGTGATTGTTGGAGTTCGATTGACTTAGTGTCTCGAGGCTAATTACATTGACAATGAGGCTGTTGGAGCTTGGTTGACTTAGTGTCTCGAGGCCAGTTTATTGTCCATATGGAATAAGTGAATTAATTTAGAATTAAATGAGCCTATATGGCTAGAGAGTTATTGTTGATTAAGGTTGTGATTAATATGGTTCTATTTTATCCTTCAATAAAATAAATGTTTTTCAGCATTTATATATAAAGTGATTTCAGCATCTGTGTGAAATGTTTGTATATATATTTATTATATACGGATGATTGATTGCATATGACATTAGGAGATGCATGTATATATAATATAACAATTCACTCAGTGAGATCTTACTTCCCTTAGTTGTTGATTTTTCAGGAGACTCTTCTTTCTTAAACCTTAGTAGAGGCCCATCCGTTGGACTTCTTCAGCCTCGGTTATTTTGTGTAATTACTTATCTAATTTTATTGTACTATAGAAAACTACAGTAGTTTTCGTATTTTGTATTTGTTGTATGTTGGTTGTAATTTCAAAGGCCTTTCTCTGAATACTATATTATATTATATTTTATGATATGACATAATTTATTTTTATTATATTGGTTTAAGATTTTAATTATGGTGCATATTTTATTTATTGCATGCTTTTATTTTTAAGGTTTGCTACGGGTTCCGGATTTGAAAAATTCTCGTTCCCTAGCGCCAGTCATGACTTCCAATTTGGAACGTGACAGTAACACCATGGTAAGGCATAAGCAATCGGTTCAAATCCAATAAGGGGCTTTGGCCTTTTTTCTTTTTAAATTTTAATTTAATAAAAATAAAAAGAAAAAAACCAGCGCTAATATTCCTATTTGATAATATTTCAATTTGAAGAGGGGATATAAATATTGTTGATATTTGTCATTAAAAAAATAAGAAATTCTAAAATTTTAATTAATTCTAAAATACAAATTTGAAATGTAAATAAAAAAATTAACATTATACATTACAATGATTTATACCATATCTGATGAAGTACGTAGTATCTACCAATTTTGCCATATCCCCATTTGGAGATTGAAATCTTATTATTACTCTCCTTTCATTTATATATATATATAAAATAATTTCATAAAAATTCTACTTTATTAATTTAGTCAAAATTATTTTCAGCTTATTTTTATGTTATATTTGTCAATAATATCAAATTTTTAAAACTTATTTTTTTAACAATGAAAATTATTAATTATAAAAAAACTCAAAGTCAATTTAAATTTAGAAACGGAATCCTAATCCGTTGGTAAATAAAGATAAAATTGTCACGACCCAAAGTAGGGGTCATGACCGGCGCTAGGGAACGAAAATTCTTTCGAATCCGGAACCCGTAGCAAAACCTAAAATAAAATAAAACATACAATAATAATAGCAACACTTAATGCAGTGGAAATAAAATCATAAATATCAAAATAATATTCATATCTCATATATAGATAAATCCTTTGAATACACATCCAGTTCAAATCCATAAAATACATATCTCGTATAAGTACAATACATCAAACCCATAATTTATTTACAACTACTGCAGTGTCTAGATTATAAAAGTAAAACTCAAGACTCAGATAAGCAGTTTACACAAAGAAGCCGGGGTGGAAGAAATCCGGCGTACAGGCCTGCTACTGAGGTCTGAATACAATGACTCTCCTGAAAAATAGTCAACGGAGGGGAGTCATACCTCACTGAGTGAATTACTATAATATATATACATGCATACTAAATGACAATGCATACAATCAACAATATATATCTAATATGTATATATACAGGCAATGCATACAGATGCAATAAAATCATTTTATATATTTTTATTGAAAATCACAGTTCATGAAGGATCAAATAGAACCCTAGAATATCGTAACCTCAAAACAGTGTTAGACAACACTCTAGCCATACAGGCTCACTTATTCCAATATATAATCACTTGTTCCATTTAGACAGTAAACTGGCCCTGAGACACTAAGTCAATCGAGCTCCAGCAGTCTGACTGTCAGTGTGATTGGCCCCGAGACACTTGGTCAATCGAGCTCCAGTAATCACACTCCCAAATCATATCACACATCAAATAATCAAATCCAATCAACATCCACACATGGTTAGTAATATAGCCTAAATGCTATAAGCGTACTGGTACGTACTTGGTCCTAGTGCCGTCCACTAGGTAGCACGTTCTATTGATATCCTTCATTTAAAATATAAATCATACATTCATAAAAACAAATGATGCATGAACTTAAATAAAATAGCAACATAAACCATATATATACTAGAAATATACCAAAATAAGCCAGGTATATTTCGAGTATATATACGTCAAATAAATTCAATTTATTTACAAAATAAACTAGAAATAAACCATGAATATACCTAAAAACATTTTAAGAATAATCTATTAATTAAACATGCATATAGTTGAAAATATACCGAAAATAAACTAAAAATAAACTTAAATACTGATTAAATTATTTATGCATATTTAATCCAAATAAAACATACATTTCTAAAATCATGTATCCTAAATCATATATATATAATATAGTAACTCACACTTAGTGCGCTCCTCGAGATGGGTCCGACGGGCCTAGTCCACTAGGCCTCGGTCTCAGCGCAACTAAACAAACAAAAATAACAGACATCAGAATAAATCAAACAGAAGTTCTAAGGACTCAATCTAGATTACTTAGACACAGAATTAGAAATCAGGATTCGACCGGACATCACGTTTTACGAAAATTCTATCGAAAATTCGACAGAACCTCCCCAGTAAAATGGAAATATCTCTACTCAAAGAGTAGAGCTAGCCCTGCAAAGAAACACACTTCGAAAAAAAGTCATAACAACTCATCCACAACCCCTCGGTAGGACTCCAAACTACAATCTACCGACCGGGGTCCACAATCACAGAATATTTATGAAATTACCAAAAATATCCTTATATCACAGAAATATATTTTATACGTAGAAATTACATAATTAACTTTAAAACACAGTAAAAATCGATAAAAACTCATTTTATTAGAAAAATCGTATATTATATATATAATTGAAAATAATTCACGAAAAATAGTTTTAATTAATTAAAAATACTAAATAATTTGTATAAATCATTTTTATACCTTAAATAACTATTAAAACCAATTTAATTACATTTTTAGCCAATTTTGTGTAAAATTACCAAAATGCCCTTATATATATAAATATACTAAAATTACTTCAAAAATTCACCAAAAATAATATAATTATCCAAAATTAATTTTCTCAACATAATTATCAATAATATCAATAATTAAACTCAATTAACCAATTAAATTCAATTAAAAACCCAATTAACGTAATTTTCCCAAAATTACATAAACTTAAATAATTCAAAATAAATACATAGAAATTCATAAAAATTCCAAATAAATTTCTATAATTCATTTAAAAACCTATATTTATCATAAAACACAATTTCATAATTTATTTAATTAATTTTCGAAAATTAGAAAATAATATTAAAATATTAAAAAATACCCAAAAATCAAAATAATTCCCAAAAATTCTAAAAAAATTCATACATGTAGATTAAGCTAAGGGGAACAACATTTGTTAAGGGACTTTTCATGAATCAATCAAATTGAAGTTCAAAAAATCAAAAACCCTAAAATGGTCGAATTACCAAAATCGAAACCTAAGCAAATCAAAACCATTTTAAGTGAAAAAAATCTTGGAATCACACTCACCGGAGCTCAAGGAGAAGAAAGAAACCAGCGGTGTCAAAAACGGTGGCCGGAATCACCGTGAACGACGTTGGTCCAACTTTCGGCTTCTTGCCAAAAATGGCTTCCAGACGCTGGAATCAGCTGCAACATGAGGCAGAAGAGGTTGAGGAAGGAGGTGGCACGCCGGACGGCACACCAATGGAAAGAAAATGGGATGGCAGCGACCGGAACGGTGAGGGAAGTGATCGGGAGTGAGGGAGAAGCTCGGGTGGCAATTTGGTAATTATATCAAACTTTAATTTTTGTTAATATTTAATGTGTATATATATGCTTTATACTATATATTAAAATAATATTAAATTACACACACATTAAATATACACCACACACATATAATTTAATATTTTAATAATTTAGTACACCTAAAATAATTAAATAATATTAAAATAAATTAATAAATAATAGAATATTAGGGTAATATTAATTAAACCCTAATTAAATAAATAATTACACAAACATACGTTATTTAGTATTTTAAAAATATATATGAGTTCATGCAAGTCCGTAAATCTATTTAAAATAATTAATAGTGAATTATTTACGTGAAAATTTTCCCGAAAATGCAAGTCCCAGAAAAATTTTTCGTAAAGTACTTAAAATAAAATACAATAATTAAAATAGATTTTAAATACATATCAACTCGTAAAAATATCATAATATATATACAAAATTATTAACACTGCATATCCTGATGAAATATTAAAACATTTAAAAACACGAGATATTACAAAAATAATTCCGTTTCTATTTAGAAATTGAAATTTCTATAGCTAATTGTCCAAATACAGCTACATATTTGTATCCCGTAGCTAAAATAGAAACTGAATAATTCTGTTTCTATTTAGAAACAGAAAATTTTCCGTAATTAAAATTTAAACAAAATAATTTCGTTTCTATTTAGAAACGGACATTTCCATAGCTAATTGCCTAAATATAGCTATGAATTTGTATTTCGTAGCTAAACAGAAATGGAATAATTTTGTTTCTACTTAGAAACAAAAATTTCCATAGCTAAATGTCCAAATATAGCTATGAATTTGTATTCTGTAACTAATATTAGAAATGGAATAATTATGTGGCTAAACTTTAAAATGGAAATTGCAATCCCTTTACAATACCAAACTATATTCATTTAATATTTTACAATAAATTAAAAAATAAAATAATTATAAATGCATATATATATATATATATATATATATACTTTTTAATATTACTTTTGTTAGCACTATATAATAATATTAAGATATCAAGGGTTATATTCATTTTCATTCAACTAAATTATACTTAATTAATTTTATAAAAATTATTTTCAGCTTATTTTTATGTTATATTTGTCAATATTATGAAATTTTTTAACAATGAAAATTATTAATTATAAAAAAAATTCAAAGTCAATTTAAATTTAGAAACAAAATCCTAATCCATTGCTTGATAGAAATAGAATATGTAATATCCTGAATTTTTAAATATTTTTATACTGCATCGGGATATGCAGTGTTAATAATTTTTGTATATATATTTATGATATTTTATGAGTTTGTTGTTTGTTTAAAGCTAATTTTAATTATTTTATATTATTTTAAGTACTTTACGTAAAATTTTCCCGAAAATTATATTTTTGGGGAAATTGGCACGTAAATAAATTAATACTATTTATTTTGACTAGTTTTATGAATTTGCATGAACTCATATATAATTTTAAAGTGCTAAAATAAAATATATATGTGTATTTATTTAAATTAATTAGAGCTTAATTAATTTCCTTAATTTTATTATTTAATTTTTGTATTAATTAATTTTAAGTTTATAAATTATTAAACATATTAAAATATGTGTGTGGTGTATATTTAATGTGTGTGAAATTTTATATTATTATTATCAATTGTTATTTTAATTGTTAGTGCATGTGTGTGTATGTTTATATATATATATATATTATAGTGTGTGGTGTGGGAATATTTAAGTTAAAGTTATGTATATATATATATATATATATATATATATATATATAGGGTACAAGTAAGTCAACGGGTAAACACTTCATTCATTCTTTCTTTTTTTTTCTTTCTTTTCTCTTCTTCTTCTTCTTCTTCCCCTCACTCTCGGTTCCTTCCAACCGGACCACCACCAGGCCGCCCCACCTGCAACCAGCCATCACCACTGCTTCCCCTTCCATCCAGCAGCCACCAGCTGCCACTAGCATTGTCCATCGCTGCCTAGAACGCCGGAAAACGAAGGAGACCGAAGGTGGAGCTTCCTCACGCCGGTGAAGATTCCGGCCACCTTAGGGCGTCGGACTAGACTTTTTTGAAAGCTTTTCGTCCGGTGAGTCCATTTCCGAGCTCCGTTTGAGCTCAAAACCTCTAGATTTTTAGATATCTTCAAGTTTTAGTTTATGTATTCTAGGGTTTTTAATTTTTTTGAGTTGAATTTGTTGGATTCATGCAAACTCCCTTAACAAATGTTTATCCTGGAAGCTTAATCTATATGCTGTAATTTTTTTAGAATTTTTGGAATTTATTTTAATTTTTGTGAATTTTTGATTATTTTATTATTATTTTCTAATTTTCGAAAATTAATTAAATAAATTATAAAATTTTGTTTTATGGTGATTATAGGAGTTGAAATGAATTATAAAAATTTATTTGTAATTTTTGTGAATTTTTATGTATTTATTTGGAATTTATTAAGTTTATGTAATTTTGAAAAATAGGGTTAATTATGTGTTAAATTGAAATAAATTGGTAAATTGAGTATATTTATTGATATTATTGAATTATATGTTGAGAAATTAATTTTTGAGTAATTATATAATTTTTGGTGAATTTTTGAACATTTATAGTGAATATATATATATAGGGGTATTTTGGTAATTTTACACTAAATTGGTTAAAAATGTAATTAAATTGGTTTTAATAGTTATTTAGGGCATAAAAATGATTTCTGCAAATTTTTAGTATTTTTAACTAATTAAAACTATTTTTCGTAAAATATTTTCAAATTATATATAATATACTATTTTTCTAAATAAATGGGTTTTTATTGATTTTTAGGATGTTTTAGGGTTAATTACGTAATTTGGATTTATAAAATGTATTTTTATTATATAAGGGCATTTTCGATATTTTATAATTATTCTGTGAATTGTGAACCTCGGTCGGTGAATCGTAGTTTGGAGTCCGACCGAGGGATTTTGATTGTAATCCTATGTGTTATTCCGAAGTGTATTTCTTTGCATGATCGGCTTTACTCTTTGAGTAGAGAGATGTCCGTTTTACAGGAGAGGTTCTGTCGAATTTTCGATAGAATTCTCGTAAAACGTGATGTCCGGTCAAATTCCTATTCTAAAGCTGTGTCTAAAATTCTAGATCGAGTCTTTAGAATTTTTGTTAAATTTATTCTGATTTCATGTTGTCATTTGTTGTCTAGCTGCGCCGAGACCGAGGCCTAACGGATCAGGCCGCCGAGTTTGTCTCGTGGAGCGCTAACATGTGAGTTATTATACTGTATATATATGCACTGCATATAGGGTGCATTATTTAGATTTTTCATTTTCATTGTATGTTAAAAAAATGATTTAAATTATAATACTTTTGGTATAGTTTCAGTAGATTTTAGGTTTATTCTTAAATAATTGCATGTTAAATTATAAACCTAAACTTAAATTATTTTTAAGTTTATTTTTGGTATATTTTTTTATTTATTCCCGAATAAATAAATGTTTTATTATTAAATTAAACCTAACACATTAGTGGTATATTTAGGGTTTATTTCTGATATATGCATGCTAGATAATTAGGTTTATTTTTAGTATATTTGTGAATATATGTTAAACACAAACACGTATTTAAATGAATATTTATACATAAATGGTTTATTAAATGATTTGAGTACTTAGAGTATATCTTTTGCATATTTAAATATATTTTTAAGATAATGCATGTTATATTATTGTTACTCATTTAAATTGTTTTTAACTATATTAATGATTTATCTTAGGTTTATTTCATATTTTATTTGACTATATATATATATATATATACCTGAAATATACTGGGTATATTTTAGGTATATTTTTGGTATATATATATATGGTTGGTTTTAATATTATGAATATTGTTCTACATTAATTATTTTTCGAATGAATGATTTATTCGAAGTGAAGGATATTAACAGAACGTGCTTCCTAGTGGGCAGCACTAGGACCGTGTACGTACCGGTACGATAGATAAAGATTGAGTGAGAGTTAAAATTGGGTGATTATAATTGATTTAATTGATTTGACTAAGATTAATGGTATGTTAGATAGTGTGATTGCTGGAGCTCGGTTGACTAAGTGTCTCGGGGCCAATCACACTGACAGTCAGACTGCTGGAGCTCGGTTGACTTAGTGTCTCGGGGCCAGTCTACTGTCCATAAGTGAATTGAATGATCTATTGGGTTGATTGAGATGTGAGGTGATGGATAGTGTGATTGCTGGAGCTCGGTTGACCAAGTGTCTCGGGGCCAATCACACTGACAGCCAGACTGCTGGAGCTCGATCGACTTAGTGTCTCGAGGCCAGTCTGCTGTCCAAATTGGAATAAGTGTTTTATTTGGAATCAAGTGAGCCTGTATGGCTAGAATGATGATGGGATTGTTTGAGGTTGTTATTATTTAGGGTTCTATGGATCCTTCATGAATTAAAACAAACGTTTTCTACATTTAGTATATTTATAAAAGCAGAGTTTGACATTCGTGTGAATTGTGTGTATATACATACACATATATTAATGCCTGATTGTTATGGTTTAGTTACATGTATATATAGTATAATAATTCACTCAGTGAGGTCTGACCCCCCTCAATTATTTTTTTTCAGGAGATTCCATATCGTCAGACCTTAGTTATAGAGTTCCTCGCCGGTGTTCTTCAGTCCCGGCTGTTTTATGCAAATGTATATTCTGAACTTTGAATTGTATTCTAGAAACTGTAGCAGTAGTGTCACTATATTGGAAGTGTATTATCTTGTTTGGATATTAAATACTCTGAGAATTTATATTTGAACATTGTACGAATATGTATTCATTTATAAAAGGATTTGGAGTATTTATTTTATTTATTGATTCAGAAAAATTTTAATTTGGTCGTACTTTTATATTATTATTGTATGATTTTATTTTCTAAGGCTTGCTACGGGTTCCGGATTCGAAAGAATTCCCGTTCCCTAGCGCCGGTCATGACTCCTAGTTTGGGTCGTGACAGAATAATTCCATTTCTATTTAGAAATGGAAATTTCCATAGCTAAATCTCTAAAAATAGCTATGGATTTGCATTCCATAGCTAATTGCCCAAATATACATGTGGATTGTATTATGTGGCTAAATAGAAATGGAATAATTCTGTTTCTATTTAGAAATGGAAATTTCCATAGCTAACTGTCTAAAAATAGCTACTGATTTGCATTTTGTAGCTACTAGAAATGGAATAAGTTTGTAGCTGATTGTCCAAAAATAGCTACGAATTTGCATTTTGTAGCTAAAGTCTACCCTATTTTATGAGCCAATATTCCCACCATATTTTTATGACGGAAGATTTTTCTATTTCAATTTTTGTCTCTATTTCAGTCGCTATTTCTGTTTCTATTTTCCCATCATTTACTCTTGACAACAGTTAGAGACATATTTTATTTCTATTTCTAACTTTTGTAGCAAGTTTAATTTTCCATTTCTAAATTTAGAAATGGAAATTTCCGTTTTTATATCGTTATTTTCTTGTAGTGGTAAGTCTTCCACCGGAAAGGGAGAAAGAGATAGAATAGAAGTCTAAATTGGAGGCTGGCAAGTTAGCTGCTAAAAAATAACCTATCCCACCTTAACTTTGCCGAATATTTCATTTTGTTATTAGATTTTTATTTTTTTTATTTTTAGTTATTGAAGTTCTATTTTTATTTTAAGTTAAAGTATTTTAAATATATTCGATTAAATTTAACATATGTAGCAATTAGAATAAACATGTTCTTAGTATATATACTATGTAAGTATTACAATAAGTAACTTAATCATTTTATAGATTCTAGAAAATAAAATTACAGTAAAGAACAAAATTAAAAATATAAAAACTCTAATAAAATGACAAAAGTAACTTTAATAAAGATACGGAAAATTTAAAAGAAAAAAATCTCTAAAATGAATATATTTCTCTTCATTCTTCTTTTTTAACAGCATACTTATTGTCAGACAGCGTATCAGAACAATAAACAATAAGTGTCCATTGATTTCACTCTTATTTTCTTTATTTGCCACCAAAATGTTTCCACTTTCAAGATTGCCTTATTGCCCCTTCAAGTCGTTTCCTTTTGCACCAAAATGGCATCGTTTGAGCTGAAACTCAAATTGCACTTTTCATCCCTAGTGCAATTTGAGGGCCTTGATTTTAGTTTTATTTACAAAATTGGAAGAATTTTTGTTAGACCATTGGAAGAATTTTTTTTTTAATGATTAGCTATTACAATAGGAAAAAAAATAAAATTATCTTATTCTTTAAAAAGAAAAAAAAAAACTTATTTTTTTAATAAATTAAGAACTGCACAACAAGAGATAAATTTTTTTTTTTAAATCGATGACGGCATGAATCAAACTCTACACTTCATGATGTTTTTAAAAAGGAGTTATCACTTAAGTACTCCCTCAATTATAAAGAAAAAACTTATTGTTTGTTTGAGTTTATATGCTAATTTTATTTATTGTTTATTTGAGTTTTTATGTTAATGTATTAATTAATTTTATTTGTGGTTTATGCTTCCCTTTTTTTCCCTAGATGTTTGTTATTATTTACTCAACTTTTATTAGCTAAACGTTATTAAATTAGTTTGATATTTATTTATTGTCAAGTTGATCTATTTTCTGATGAATTGCCAGTCAAAAAACAATGCATCAAGTTTTTTTTTTTTTAAAATATGTTTTTCAAAATTTTTTTATTATTTTTAGTTGATCATTTTTTCTATTGCAGATTTAATGATCCGGATGATAAGAAAAATAAAAATTATTTAATTTTTTTGAAGTCCTCGTGTTGGAATTTTTTTTACTTGAATAATTTGCTTAAAAGGAAAAAAAATTAAAAGATGTTATCCTCATTCATGAATTTAAACTTATATAATTTTGTATCCACTATCACTTAATTTGAAACAAAATTCAAACTCAAAACTTGACACTGAGTTTAACTTGAAACTAAGCTAAATTCTATTATTGCAACGTCACTTTCGAGTTCAAATAGAAAAATACTCAATTGATATAATTTAATTTAATTTTTTGAAATAATTTAACTTGAAACTGAACTCATCCTTGTTTTCTAATGATCAAGCTTTTGTTGGTATAGCGGGGTCGGGTGTTAAATCCCCCTTTCCTTCCTCCCTTTTCTCAATTTCATTTGTTTTTGTAGAAAACATCTCAAGAAACACCAACAACACAATTTGAACTCAAAAATCTTATAAATTGTGGATGCACTTCTACAACCAATCCTATAACTTAAATTATTATATCATTACTGAGTTAGATTGAATTAAATTTAAAAAAGTAACTTAAAAGCCTATTTTTTTAATGACGAGTTTAGATCGATTAAGAGTATTCAAGCCCATAACTACGTCCATTAATAATCAAAATTCAAGGTCTAGTTTCTTCCAAGTGTTTCCAAATAACTAAAACGTACATATGCAATACAACAATACCACCAAAATTCCTTGTACAGATGAAAGACAATATTGTACGTAAATATCATAAACTGAACAAAAGTAAAATGACGTTTCTTTTGTCATAAAATAATCATACACCTCGATGAAGCCTACAAAATCAAGTGGTCTAGACGGAGTCTACTAAAATTTTAAGATTATGGAATCGAATTTTCACGATTTATCAAGTTAATACTTAGATTATCATCACAAGAAGATCGAATACAACCCATTGATATGGTGTCCTACATACAGATAAGATCCGCTTATATGGTGTTTCGTTTCTTAATAAGTAATAGATATTTTATTCTCTTTGCTAACACTAACAACTAGCCGCTGATATTCTATGAACACTAACACATAACACTTAAAAAAAAAAAGCTGATGATAATCATCACACACGACCTTGGATGGGATGCTGCTACTTTTAGAGATTGGTATCTCTTGTGGAATACGTGCACTGAAACATGTCACAAACATGATCATGCATGCATATATGCTTTTTGAAATGAACTTTCCCTTGAAGACTTCTTTTCTATCAAGTTCACATCCTTTGAACGTATCAGTTAGGGAACATAGAAAAGTTTCTATCCAACCATGTCAATATTAATGTTTGGTCTAATGCCATTTATATGTCTTTGTGGGGTTTCCTCCTAGTTGAGTGTGACTTAAAATCCTCCACATTTTGTGGATTTGGGTAAGTGTATATATTGTGATTTGTGAAGAAGAATGACTCTTTTTGAATACAAATTAATATCAACCTATAAATGTGGGTTGTTGGGGATGAGAAATTTTTCCTGATACGATTCAATAAATATTTATATATATATATAAAGATTGCGAAGTCCTTTATTAATTTTTTGATCTCTTTTCAACACATTGGCTAGCAATTTCACTTTGAGGGCTATATTAGCAGACTTTCGTGATTGCAATGCAACACATTTTCACGCATTAGGTTTCCTCCATTAATGCATAAAATTATTGAAATTTCCACCTACCATCATGGATCGCGGTATACTATGACAAATAATATACCAAATTCAGCATTTTATTCATAGGTTTATTTATCACTCATGAGCTTCAACATTTCTATAATTTTATACTGTCACTTGGATTTTTTTTTTTGGCGCAAATTACTTGTATTTAGAGTTTATTGGACTTCAACTAATTCAGTTCGATTCAAGTAAAATAATAAGAACAGTAAAAATCTTTAAACAATTAATTTAATGCAACTACATATTCTATAACTTAACCTCGAGATGTAGTTTGAGTAAAAATAACTTCTACCAATAATTTATATAATGATTTGTAAGCAAAATTACAAGATCTAGTACATAAATATAAAACGCTCAACAATATAATAATTTAATTTAGTAGAACTAATCGTATACCTGTTTCATGTTTGATGTAGAGAAATCTCTAATATATAAATACAACAAAAATAATAAAATAAAAATAATTAGTATTAAGAAAATAGAAGGCTAGATCTTCATCTCATATCCTTCACACATAAGCGGCTATTAATGGGACAAGCCAAAAAAACATATTCATATGATGAAGAGGAGACCTTAGTCTATTTATATAGAAAATCCTCTAAGTTTGCCTTAATAATAAACCTAATAGGATTAAGCCTACATTTACCATTTTACCATACCAACCCATTAAGGTGCATATAAACTCACAGTACAAATGATCACTTTAACCACAAATTGAGCTTCCCCACATATTTTCATAAACTATATTTGTTTAATTAGTTTTCACAAATCAAAATATCTCACATAGTTTTCACATATCAAAATATCTCACAATTAATGGTAGCCCAAAATATAATAAAATTTCTAACATTTTTTCACTTGGGCAACATAAATTGTGAGTTTTTAATAATTTTAAAAACTTTTATAAAATAACTCCAGATTGAACAACAAACATAAATGTGGCCACAAAATTTTGAAAAACATTTAGTTTAAGGAAAATGCACCTTATAATAATCTGATCCAATATTAAATCATCTATATTGGATCATAGCGGTAATCATGTCCTTTATTGACACAAAGCCAATCCATAGTCACAAATATAAATTACTTAATTGACATGGATTATGGTATGAAAGTGTAGCAAGAAAATAACAACCCAAATGTGGTCAATAAGCTATTTTCATTGTTAGTCCTCACAATAATTTCTCTTTAACACGCACATGCTTACAAGAGCAAGAAAAATTTACAAGCTTTGACAAGCTAATTGTTTCCAAGAACACAGATGGAAACCCGCACAGTTGTTCCATAAACTTAAATGGAAACACTCATATAACTACTAAAGACCATACTCAAGACTAAAACACAAATGACTTCAGTCTTTTTGGCAAAACTCCATCACTCATTTCTAGAAACATAAAAGCAATATTTGTCATGACCATTGGTCATACTTAAGACGAAATTGCAAATATCTTAAGACTTTAATTATAATTTATTGCATAAGAACTCAATATACTCATAAAATAAAAATAAGGTGATGACTATTAAATTATATCATATAGTCACATACAAATATGCATCATACACAGATATGATATTAATCAACGCATATGAAAATTTACAAATAATAAATTCTCATTGATCAACGCATGTGCAATTATTCAACCACAAACAACAAACTTCCACTAATAAAGTGAATTAAAAATTCACATAATATCCATATCTCTAACAAGTATTTATGTCATATATTTTATATTATTTGATTGGTGAATCAAAAAATATTGCTATTATGCAATTTAATCTCATAATCTTATCACTAATCAAATTCTCCATATTAATCTTCACAATGAGACATTTAAATATCATATGTCCAAAAATACTTGTTGATCTTTGAAAACAAAAACAACACCAAATGTGCCAATAAGTAAAGTACAACATATAAAATTTTAAAATAAACTCTATTCTATAACTCCACAACTAATAGCAAGTGGCACAGTTAGCAAGTGACAAAATTATTTTAAGTATATATCTAACACCCCCACAAAAGATAATTTCTCAAATCTCAAATAAATGTTTTAAATATTTTAGATGAAGATAAATATTTATTCATCTCAATATTAATAATTCTCATAAATATTTAGCAATAAAATTTTTCTCAAGTTAAGTTTACTAAGTGTAAACATTGTAAAAGATACCCAAATATTGAGTTTAATATTAACAAAAATCAAATACTAAAAGTAAATAATATTTATTTAAACCATTAATAATGGAAAATTAAACACCTCCATTTATCTTATTAAATAGCCCCATCAAAACATTATTGAATAATCATTTTGTAAAGTGGATAAAAAATAAAATAAAATAAATTTATCTCCCACTTGTCAAAAAATATAAACACCAACTTATATTTTTCTTTAAAACACTCAGGGTATGTTTACTTGTGGAGAATTATTTTTTGTTTTCATTTTTCAATTTTCAAAGAAAATGAAAACTTTTCATTTTTATAGAAAATTTGTAAAATATTTTTAATTGATAGAAATTGAAAATTATTTTTCATTTTTTAAAAACAAAAAATGTGATTACTTACTTTCATCTATAACTTACTTTTTAAAGTAGAGAGATAACGATACATATCAAAGTAGATAGATAATCAAGAGCATGAAAAATAGAGTTTATTTTTTCTTTTTATACTAAAATAAATAATAAATAATGAATAAAAAAGTAAAAAAAGGCCATAACGAAAACACCATGTTTTCACTTTATATTTTTAATAAGAAAAATTTTTGAAAACAACAAAAAATTATTTTACACTTTTCTCTTAAAATTGTGAAAATATTAAAAATAGTTTTCAAGTAAAAATTTTTTGAAAATACCCAAAGTAAACATAAAGTTTTATTTTCTATTTTCATTTTGAAAAGTTTTCTAGAAAACTAGAGTAGTTTTCTATAAGTAAACACACCCTCAACTTGGCACTACACTTAACAAATATTCAATTTCATAAGTGCAAAATTTCTCAATCTCATAAACCATCTCAACAAATTAACATTTAAGAATGATATATTTACATATATCAAAACAATAATGGCATTTAAAATTCACCAACAAAGTATGAGAATACTTTATTATCATGATTCCCAAACATAAAGTTTAGTCAATTCACATACTCCTCAAAAATCTATAAAAGATTAATTTAACATTTATCACATAAATTCTCAAAGCAAATAAAATTTTTTTTCTAGTGAGTAATTTTTGTTCTAATAATGTGAACAATATAACACATTTTCCTTACCCTTAATTTCACAACAAACAATTCATTAACAACCACCTTATTATTCATAGGAATAGGAAGATTAAATAAACTCTCCAATAATATTAGCATAAAATTTATTTCCACAAATTACACAATGTGCAATGGAGAGAACTTAATACACTTTAAACCTTAAAAGTTATGAAGTACAACTATTGATAATTTAAAAAATATTCTATCAACTTAAAACTTTAAATCATTAGAAAGCTCTTTAGAAAACAATCAAAATATTTTTACTTCAAGAAAATTACACATCATAGTTATTCACTCTTAAAGGTATGATTGACTATTAACCAAAAAATAGTACTCAAAATTAATTAATTAAAATTCATTCACACTCTTGTAAACATTTAGCAAATAATCCAAAATGTTCTAATTCTCAAGAATATTTGCAAGAATATTTACTTCACACACTAAATAAAAATTTGACAAAAATAAGTACTAGAAGTACTAAAAGCTCACCCACATCAAATGAAAAAGAAAATTCAAATAAGTTAAAGATAAATAAATAAATAATTCTTAATAAAAGAAAATTTTAAATTAATTCAATACTACTAAAAAACTCTTAAATATTAATTTTACAACAAAATAACAATTTAAAATTTACTTTAATATATATAATCTCAAAACTCATACATATAAATAAAATACCCATAAAATATATAAAACTAAAACAATTTTAACATAAAAATCTCACCCCTTTAATATATTCTTACATACATAATATTTAACACAAAATTAGTTGTCTTTATAAATATTTAAAACAATATCAATTTTGAAATAAGAAGCTAAAAGTATCACGAACAACACAATGAATTACAACTAATATACTTTTAGACGAATATCTACATAATGCTTAAAGGTAAGCATATAAACTATAGCTATTTATTCTTAATACAAACGCAAAGTTCTAAAAGTTATAAAATTTTATGCAATTGCGCATTTCAATAGCGCATCTCAATCTCATAATAATT
This sequence comes from Mallotus nudiflorus, assembly GCA_947683625.1. Lineage (NCBI taxonomy): Eukaryota > Viridiplantae > Streptophyta > Magnoliopsida > Malpighiales > Euphorbiaceae > Mallotus > Mallotus nudiflorus. Next base: position 332,481 of record CANTUR010000772.1, on the reverse strand, counting down.
GTTCAAATATAACATAAAAGCATATGCTCACTAATGGGTAATATATAAGCTTCAAGAGCTTAAGAATATCATTCTGGCTATTTCTATTATTTGGATGAATTCTAGCATCACCACATATTCACCTTTGGGTAGAATATGTCCATGCAGCAGAATTTACCATCAAAAGAATTCTGGCATCACTACACGTTATCTTTTGGGAAGAACATGCATATGCAATAGAATTTTTTATTTGAAGCTCACAAATGAGAACACTTTAATCTTCGAGAAAACTATCCCCTTTGGGCAAATAGAATCTCTAAACTAGAGCATTCCCAAAAAATAAATGCTTCATATTAATCCTACACAATATACAACAACCCTTTTGGGCAGGTCATTATATATAATATATATATTCCCCACACGATTTCTAAACTAACACACATAATAACCCCCATTGGGTAGTTTATTATATACATTATTTCAGAATTTATTCCTTCATAAAAAATTAAAAATACTTACACAAGTCTCAATGAACATTCCACTTTGGTAGTAATATTCACATTGACCTATACAATCTTCTCAATTAGGAATTTCTCAAAAGGCCATTAGTAATATGCATACTTGTTAGTATAAGGTATGCCCTAGTGGCATTCTTGTAATTATTTAGACATTGTTTATAATCCCTGTGGCAATAAAATATTCTTTTAAATAAATATATTATTTTTTTTGATTATTTATCCTTTAATATTATGTTGAATAAATTTATTATCAAAGAGTTGATAATATGAGTTACAAATTTATTCAGTACATTTACTATAAATTGTTCGTAGTCGATTAATTAATATTTGGATAATATTAATTAGACTATCACTTCTGTCTATTTTCCTTGATTAGTGTGAGAAACTAATAGTGGGAGGTAGTGAATCTCATGCTACTTGATATGAGTGATCAGAATAGACATGTGGATACTCATTGGATGGGTTAATCGAATAGTGACATTAGTATTATGATTGCAAGGATATTCACATATAATCAACAATCACAATCTAGATTATAATGGTGCATATAGTCTTTTGACTTGAGGTGGCAAAGTCATCCACATTTAGGTGGTTAGAGTTTGTTACCGCTTACATACTTGTGTTAATCATCACGTGGGTATATGGCGTGTAGTGGCTCTAATTAGTTAAATGTAGGGATGAATGTTTAACTAAGATGAGATTCATTACCTGGTGTGAAATGAGATAGATCCTATTCTATCTAAGTTTATTCTTGATGAATAAATTCTTGACCAGGATAAATACAACACAGTCTGAAAAAGAGTTTCAGTACTAGAAAGAGTTTTAGTATTTGTTGTATTTTATCAAGAATTAAAACTTAAGATGAGGTCATATAATAAAGCTATTAGAGTTTGATAATACCTTAACTCTAGGCTATATTGGGATATTTAATGAAAGGAATTTAGTGCACGGTAATTGTGATCAGGTTCGTGTGAATCATAATATGCATTAATTTCTAATTGGGTAGCTGTGATATCGATACTAGGGGTCACTCACATCTTATGAGAACTAAATGTGAATAATTGGAATTTTCACATTTAGAATTGAAAAGAGTTTCAAATAATATTAAATGTTAATATTATATTTTCTCATTGTCATTTAGACATGAACCTAGTAAGTCACACCTAATAGAGTTTTATTTATTCACTATTGTATTAATCTAATAATTGATTAAAAGAGTTTAATCTATTCATCAAGATTAATAGAATTAGATTTATGTTTTGAACAACGATTCTAGTATATCATGAAATCTAATTCAAATAAGAGTATTATTTATTAATTAATATTTAATTAATATTGGATATTAATTAATATATATTAAATTAATAAATATATATATGTTGTTATTTATTTATGGACTTATATTAATGGTCCAAATTGGTTTGGACATAGGCCAATATTTATTTTGGATCAAAGATTAATTAAAGTCCATATCTATGTATATGTATAATTTAATATGTAAAATAATACATTTGATGTATACTTTACATACAAATTTATACATTAATATGTGTAGGTGGCAAGCTCAATTTTTGAATTAAGTAAGGTGACATATTAATTAAGTGGATATTTCTAAAGTATGCCTACGGTGTCATTTTTAATCATTTGGATGGTTAGGTGTATACCTAAGGTGACATACTTAATAATCACTTAATTAATTAATACATACTTTTCCTTAGTGGAAAATTACTACACATATATCATTTGATATATCTAAGGCAAGTCAAGTGACTTGGTAAGAGAAGAGAGAGACAAAATAATGCTTAAGTGAGTTTTGCTTAAAGAGTTAAGAAAAATCACTAAGTAATTTTGATTATGATAAGATCATAAATCAAAAATAAACACAAAATATACTAAGCATATACTCTATACTTGTGCTCTTAATTAAATTAGTACAAGTTACTAAGTTTAATTAACACAAGTAAGTGATAGATAAGACTTTGGTGTTTCAAACTAGAGGCCTTACATTTGGAGGGCTAAGCATTTAATTCAAAGAATTGAACAAAAGGAATGCTTATTCTACAACAAGTTTACAAACTTATAATTATTTAATTATTTATTTTTATATTGCTTAATTTATTTAGTTGTGTATTTCAATGCAATTTAGATCCTGGGCAAATGAAATTCTTCATCTTATGAAGGGTTATGATGAGTAGATTTTCGAAATTTACTCTGTTTAGACTTGTGCTTATAACACATGTATTTATGTTTAAATACCATAACTGATTTCTAACAATACTATCGCAAATGTTTGCGTAGATCACACACATGAGATACTAATCACAAATGTATCTGTATTGTTAAATACATGCTCAAATACATAGTTAAGCTTTGAACATAAAAAACAAACTTAGTTGCAACTATGCCATGTAAACAAACTCAAGACTAGATAGCATGATTTATATTGCAAATCATCAACATGAGCATTAATAATTATTGACTTGTGATTAAATAATCTCATATTTAATGAATAACTTTTTACAACTCACATGAAAAATATTTCTTTATTTTATGAACAAATATAAGCATAACTATATAATTTAAACATGTATATACAGTAAGATATCATGAACATATCTTATATTGTTGTACCCCTTTACATGTTCAACAAGCAAAATGTATATCATTTCTTTCAAATATGAATTTTAAAATAAATTAACCATGCGTTTGGATACAAACATTTGATTTGAAAATTTTGAACTTCAAAAAATAATAATTTCAAATAACGTGATTAATGCTATTTCAAACCCTCACTAACATAGTTGCCAAAGATTTGATCCAAAATCAAATTCATAATAAAATCTCTTACATCCTAACACAACATAATTAATATTTATTTTGAGAGACATAATTTTATAAATTAATATTTATTTTGAGAGACATAATTTTAAAATTAATAAATCTCATGACATCACAAATACTTTAGTCCTTATAGTATATAACCATTCAACACACATAGTATGATCACATAATTCTAGTTATTGATTTTACATGCCAATTAAATTAATTAATGTTCAACACTCAAAATATTAATTCAGACCTAATTGAGAAAACTTATTTTAAATCATGGATTATACCTATCACAAAAAAGAAAGCATTAAATAAGTCAACACACAAATCAATAATCCTAATTAAAATAGGATTTTTTGCTCTTTTTTTATTTTGAATTTACCTTAAACTTTTAATTAAATAAAAATATTATTAAAAATTTAAATTAGATTTGGTTTAAAATTCAAAGTCCAAATCTGATTTTGTATATCTTTAAATAAGAAAATTTAAATTCAAATAGAAGTCTAACTGTAATATCCCGTGTTTTTAAAATATTTTTACACTGTATCGGGATATGCAGTGTTAATAAATTTTGAATATATATGCAATATTTTTACGAGTTAATATGTATTAAAAACCTATTTTTAATTACTGTGTATTATTTTCAGTGTTTTACATAAAATTTTCCCGAGACTTTCATTTTCGGGGAAATTTTCACGTAAACAATGTATTATTAATTATTTTAAATATATTTTCGGACTTGCATGAACTCATGCGTATTTTTAAATTATTAAATAAAGCCTGTGTGTGTATATTTATTTAATTAGGGTTTAATATTACCCTAATATTTTATTAATTATTTATTAGTTTTATTGTTATTTAATTATTTTTATTTAGTATAAATTATTAAAATATTAAATTTTATGTGTGTGGTGTATATTTAAAGTGTGTAATTTAATATTATTTTATTATATAGTGTAAAGTATATATATATACATATATACATTAAAAATTGTCAAAATTATAAAAGTTTGGTTTATTTACGAAACTGCCCCCGTGAGCTTCTTCTTCCTCCCGACCGTTTCCTTCACCGTCCGGTCGCTGCTACTGCCGTTTCTTCATCGTGGGTGTGTCGTCCGGTGTGCCACCACCTTCCCCAGCCTTCCTCGCCGCCTGTGGTAGCCATTTCCGGCGTCGGGGAAGCTTGATATCGCCGGAAGCCGAGAGTTGCATCTTCTTCTTCCCTCGCCGATTTCGGCCACCGTTTTCAACACCGCTGATCTCTTTCTTCTCCTTGAGCTCCGGTGAGTGTGATTCTAGCTTTGGTTTGAGCTAAAATGGTTTAGAATTGCTTAGGTTTCAAATTTTCAATTTCGGTCACATTAGGGTTTTTGATTTTTTTGAGCTTCGAATTGAATGATTCATGAAAACTCCCTTCACAAATGTTGTTCCTAGTAACTCAATATACACGTATGAATTTTTTTGGAATTTTTGGAGATTTTTTGGATTTTTGGGTATTTTTGAATATTTTAATATTATTTTCTAATTTTCTGAAATTAATTATTTAAATTATGAAATTGGAGTTTATGGTTAAATTAGGTGTTGAAATGAATTATAGGAATTTATTTGGAATTTTTATGAATTTCTAAGTATTTATTTTTAATTATTGAAGTTTATGTGATTTTGAGAAATTAGGGTTAATTATGTTTTTAATTGAATTTAATTAGTTAAATGAGTTTAATTATTGATATTATTGATAAATATGTTGAGAAAATTAATTTTGGATAATTTTATAATTTTTGGTGAATTTTTGAAGTAATTTAAGTATATTAATATATATAGGGGTATTTTGGTAATTTTACCCTAAATTGTCTAAAAATGTAATTTAATTGGTTTTAATAGTTATTTAAGGTATAAAAATAATTTCTACAAAATATTTGGTATTTTTAACTAATTAAAACTATTTTTCGTGAATTATTTTCAATTATATATATAATATACGATTTTACTAATAAAATGAGTTTTTATCGGTTTTTACAGTGTTTTAAGATTAATTATGTAATTTCTACCTATGAGATGTATTTATAGGTTTTAAGGATATTTTTGGTATATCTGGAACTTGTTCTGTGTTTGTGGACCCCGGTCGGTAGACTGTAGTCTGGAGTCCGACCGAGGGGTTATGGATTTGTGTTGAGCTTGTATTTCGAAGTGTATTTCTTTGCAGGGTCGGCTCTACTCTTTTGAGTAGAGAGATGTCCGTTTTACAAGGGAGGTTCTGTCGGATTTTTGGTAGAATTCTCGTAAAACGTGATGTCCAGTCGAACCCTAATTTCTGATTCTGTGTTTAATACTCTAGATCGAATTCTAGGATTTCTGTTAGAGTTTATTCTGATGTCTATTATTTGTTGCTTGTTTAGTTGAGCCGAGACCGAGGGCTAGTGGACCAGGCCCGTCGGACCTGTCTTGAGGAGCGCATTAGGTGAGTTACTATACTATATATATATGCTTAGGATGCATGATTTAAAAATGCATGTTTTATGTTGATTAAATATGCATAAATAATTTGATTATTTCTTAAGTTTACATTAAGTATATTTTTGGTTTATTTTTGGTATATAATAAATTATATACATGTTTTGTTAATAAAATATATTTAAAATGTTTTTAAATATATTTTTAGTTTAATTTATGATTTGACTGGATTTATTTAACGTATATATATTCGAAATATACCTGGTTTACTTTTGGTATATTTCTGGTATATATATGGGTTATATTGTTATTCCATTTACATTCATGCATCATTTACTTTTGTGAATGAATGTTTTATATTTAATGATGAAGGATATCGATAGAACGTGCTACCTAGTGGGCAGCACTAGGACCGAGTACGTACCGGTACGCCTATAGTATTTAGACTATAATACTAACTTATCTGTGGATATTGATTGGATGTGATTATTGATATGTGTGAGATATGGTTTGGAGGTGTGATTGCTGGAGCTCGGTTGACCAAGTGTCTCGGGGCCAATCACACTGGCAGTCAGACTGCTGGAGCTCGGTTGACTTAGTGTCTCGGGGCCAGTCTACTATCTAAATGGATTAAGTGGATATATTTGGAATAAGTGAGCCTGTATGGCTAGAGTGTTGTTTAACACTATTTTCTGAGGTTGCGATATTCTAGGGTTCTATGTGATCCTTCATAAAAGATGATTTTCAATAAAATATATAAAAATGATTTTTATTGCATCTGTGTGTAATTATCTGTATATATACATATTATATATATATTGTTGATTGTATGCATTATCACTTAGTGTGTATGTATATATATTATAGTAATTCACTCAGTGAGGTCTGACTCCCCTCCATTGACTATTTTTCAGGAGAGTCAACTTCTTCAGACCTCAGTAGCAGGTCGATACACCGGATTTCTTCCGCCCCGGCTTCTTTGTGTAAATTATCTACTTGAGTCTTATTTATTTTATCTAGACACTGCAGTAGTTGTGAATTAAAGTATTGGATTTCATGTATTTTATTTTAAAGAGATGTATTATATTGAAACTGGATTTGTATTAAAGAGATTATATATCTATGAGATGAGATTTTGATTTAAATCCAGTTGATGTGAATAATATTATGATATTATGATTTTTATTTCCGCTGCATATTATATTGTTATTGTTATTATTGCATGTTTATTTTATTTTTAGGCTTGCTACGGGTTCTGGATTCGAAAGAATTCCCATTCCCTAGCGCCGGTCATGGCCCCTGTTTTGGGTCGTGACACTAACACTCTAATCAAATTGATAGTAAAGAGAATAAAAAAAATCTTATTAATAGACAACTAATTGTTATTTAAATTTTGTGCAACACATATAGGCACATATCTCTTTTGATAATTTCGATGTCAATCCAAGCATACAGAACAAAATTATTTTATTCATCAATCACAAAATTATATTAACAAGTCACAATCAATTAATTTAGGATTTTAAATATATGCACAATCTAAATTCTAATACCACAAGTAAGTAAAATTACAGGATCTAGTATATAAATATAAAGTACCCAACAATATAATAATTTAATTTAGCGGAAGCAATCATGTACCTATTTTATGTTTGATGCGGAGACATCTCTTATATATAGATACAACAAAAATAATAAAATAAAAATAATTAGTATTAGGAAAATAGAAGACTAGATCTTTCTCTTCTATTCTTCACACATAGGCGAGTATCAATGGAACAAGCCAAAAAATCAGATTCACAGGATGGAGAGAGGATCGTAACCTATTTATATAGAAAATTCTGTAGCTTTACCTTATTAATAACTCTAGTAGGATTAGACTTACACTTACCATCTTACCATACTAGTCCATTAAGGTGCATATAAGCCTATAACATAGATAATTACTTTAAATACAAATTGGGCTTCCCCACACATTCTCTTAAACTATATTTGTTCAATCAGTTTTCAAAAAATCAAAATCTCTCACAATTAGTGACAACCCAAAATATAATAACATTTCTAACTTGATTTTCTTGAATTTAGGAGGAAAATTTCATGGACCTTCAATGATGAGTTAATGACATTAACTTATATAATGCACAATGTATATAATTTAATACATCAATGATCCCCTGTATTTGTTACTTTTTGTTAGTTTAACACCTCAATTTGTAGATTTGCCATTTTAACACTTGAACTCATCGAAAATACAAATTTAAAACCTCTGTATAACATGGAATAACAAATCAGTATGTGCTACATGTCAAGGGTTTGGCTAACCAAAAATTGTAAGTAGAGGTGTCAAACTAATAAAAGATTATAAGTACATGGGATGGTAGATGAATTATGTTATTAGATTATTGCATATTAGTGCATTTTAATCAAGTTGAAGTGTTAAAAAGGTAAAACTGTAAGTTGAGGTGTCAAATTAACAAATTATGCTAAGTACAAAGGATTGCAAATGTATTATGCCTATAATAAACATACATTTATATGTATATATATATAGAGAGAGAGAACGAGAAATTAAGATGCTGGTATTAGTACTTGTATAGATGTCAAATTGTCTCAATTTCCCATCTTGTAATGGTGAGTTGATGACACTAACTAAACAAAGAGAATTAAAGAGTACATATTCTTGTATTTATCTTTCCTTTTGATTGAAAACCTCCAAAAATGCCCTTTTAACTATACAGACGCAAAAGTTAATACTGTTATGCATATATGTTCCATGTCAAACCAACAATCAAGCAAAGAATATGTTCTTAATGTCCTTTATATCATACCCTTTTGCTGGTTTTCACACCAAATGACAAGAATGCATGTATTAGTAGTAGTAGTGCAGGAGAATTAGAACAGAATAATGAGTCATGTTAGGAAGCTATGATAAAAATGTACATTAGCTAGTACGTGTCTTTTGTTAATTAAGGATTCTCAAAGGTGTAATTTAATTCTCTTTGTTGCATCAATTAATGGCACTTTTTATTATGGCTTAGGAACGTTCCCCACTACCCCATATTAATCCAACAAAACACATCAATCACAACACGTGTGTGGTTCTTGGGTTGTAATCAAATTCTTTATCTTTTCACTTCCCACTTCGATATGCTTGCAGCTTCTTTGGATTTATATGCATAGCAAGATCAAAGATGGAGACATCCAGACGTGCTGATGGTAGGGTCGGTGATATACCATTGCTAATTAAAGAAAAAAAAAAGTGTATAATTATCTATTAAAAAATCATCGATGCTAGTAGAATATTTTTAGATTTATTTTAATTGTTTGACACGTTTGTAAATTATTAATTTAGAATAGAAAAATAAATTATAAACTTTTTCATATCTGCTTTTATGTTTCAGTGATAGATTAATGACATATATTATTATCAAATAATTAATTTAAATGATAAAAATGATTTTCTATCCAAACATAAATAAATTTCTTCTCTCAATGTTTTAATAGGGAGGTCGATTCTTTTCTATCCAAAAAAGAAAAAAATTCTAGTCCAATCATTTAATAGGAAGATGAAATAATTTAAATAATGATAGAGATATAAATAATAATGACACAATTGGAACTTTTTTTTCACTTATAATGTCTTTGAAGAAAATTAATCATTAGACCATTCTCTCACTAATATTTTAATTTTTTTTTCTTTAAATCATATATATTCAAATTTCATTAAATTCTAACTAATCAATTCAATTCAGACAAAATCATAAAAATAATAAAAATCTTTCAATAACTATTTAACAAAACTACATACATATAACTTGAATTTTAGATTTCACTTATAACAACAATTCCCTATCACCTCAATAATGGTTACACTATAATAAATTCTAACGTCTACCTTACAATATAAACCTTGACAATTTAATTTTTGACACTTGCAAATTACACGTAGAGGAAAAACATGATGTGAAAATAGTGATAATTATTTATCTTAACTTGGAAGAGACGATGACCTCTAACAAAATAACGCATTAGCTTTGATTGATAATGAGGGCATGCGCTAATTGGGCTACAAACACTTATTATTGCTTCTGCAAATGAAATTTTATAACTAATCTTTGAACTTTCGAGATTGGAAATTGAAAACAACCCGTGTCCCACTCCTCATGCAATTACAAAAATGATGGAAGATGTGTGTGAACATTGATTAAAAAGTAACAATGGTATGTACTAAAAGATAGGGCTAAAATTAAGGAAGAAAAGCTTGTTACCTACTACTACTAAATCAGCTTTTAAAATTATTAATTATAAATGTTTCTCAAGCTTTTTATAATGGATGCCTTAATCAAACCCATTTGAGTTTTTTTTTTTAAGAGAGTAACTTATTAGTACCTATAAAATCACGATTGTTAGTTGTTAGTAATAAGAAGACAATAAGTGTTTAATTTTAATTATGAGTGTAAGATACTACAAATATGAATTTCACTCGAAAAATTAATTACTGTTAGGGTTTGAACCTGAAACTTAGATATGTAAACATTATATATATATATTAAATTAAATATTGTCATGCCTGTAAAATCATTTATTTATATCTTTATTTATTGTTTATTATTTTTACGTACCACTCATATCATAACAAAAATTTTGCTCTGTTTTTTCTCTTAAAAAAATTATAAGGTGAAATTAGAATTTTCTTTTTCCTTTAATTTTACATATTATAATGATATCTCTTGAACCTACTCTTTTTGTCAAATTCAACCAATTACAAAGCATCATACATAGAAAAATCATTTGAATAAATTATGATTTTTTCTCTATATTTTGATCCATTACACTGACATTTGAAAAAATATGTACTCATCCTTATATTTTTAAATTTTAACACTCATTAGTCATTTTATTAGGGATGAAGTAGTATAAAAATTTAAAAATATAAAAATGAATAATATTTTTTCAAATATTAAAATAAAATAATGTAATGGGCCAAAAACATATGGAGGAAATTGTAATTTACCCCATTTATTTTTAAATTGTACATTTTTAGTAACCATCCATATAGGCTATACTAAAAAAAATGGGTTATTTTCCTTTATGATATATAATATGTATTTGTGTTTAATTATGTTAGACTATATATAGATATACTATCCAATGCAGCTGGAAGCAATTTTAGTTGGCTGCCCTACTCACCATTATTTTTTGGAGATAGCAGGAATACCATTGATTAAGACATTTTCAACATTATTGCCCCTTCCCCTCAGTCTCTAATAATGCGATCATTGGCCTCCTTTGCATTGCATCCCTTTTATCACATATTTGGCACTGCTATTGAATGAGAAAATGTGAAATATTTTTATATTTGTGTAAATTAATTAATTAGTGTACGAAAAACATTTCAAAATTTCATCAGGAGCACACCAACTTGTTCTCGTAGTAAAATTATTTTAAGAATTTTAAAAATTAATACATAAATTAATTTGAAATTAATTTTTATATTATATTAGCATTTTATCAGGAGAAAGGAGTATACTTGAGCGGAAGACCACATTCACCAACCTGTGAGATTCACTGAATTTAAAGAAATATATTTGTCAAATATCAATGATGTCTCACTACCTCATGCGAAGCACTATAACTTTGATTATATCAGGTGAAATACGTCTGTCGTTGGGTCAAATACATTGTCTCATATGCCAATTAAACAGTGTCTTATAATTTTCATATGCCAATTAAATTACACATTCTTCTTGTCATATGAATTTTTTTATTACAAAAATTAAGAGAAAGTCAAGACTTTAGCAATCAGCTTCAAAAATAGAAAAAGCCCATTACTTATAAACATGTAAAAATGTATATTAAATCAAGGGATGTCCCATCAACATAAATTAAAAAAAGAAAGAAATTGAAACAAATCTCCAATCATTTCATATACAATTCGCAAAAGTATAAAATCAATCGCCATCGATTTGACTGTAAAAATTTTCTATTTGAATATATAAACAAAATAAAAAGAAAATAATGTTCCCATTTTACCGCTTGTTTCATTAAAGTTTTTGGCGTTTAATAGTCAGTCCCTAAACTCTAATTGGCTCATAAGATTGCTGATTTAATTTAGTCGGACAAGTCTTCATCCTGATAATTTTATTTATAATAGTAATTTATTTTTTGTCAAATCCTTAAAATCCAATCGATAGACTAATTGTTTTTCATTTGATTAAAAAATAACATGAGTATTAATATATGATGCACTAATTATAAGATTAAAAGTCATATTAAAAAGTTAATATAATATATATTTGATAGTTATACCTTTTTTTTAGAATTAGAAAAGAAGATATTAAATGTATTATTTATTTCTCCAACATGAGTGCATGACAGTCAAAAATATGCAAAATGTCTTTGATCAACCAACAATGAATTAGAGGGAAAAGATGCAATTATAGAGACAGAGAGGAGAGGGTAATTAGAACCCAAAGAAAAATATGTTAATGGCATTGGATCCATCGAAAGTGTCAATGTCTTGATTAATAGTTATGCCCCTTGTTGTGGGAATCTCTTAGCATGTGCCCTATTTATTTTATTAAACTAAATAATAAGCATCTTGTTGATTATCTTATAACTATATTTTTATTGATTTTTTTTTTAAAATAAGTTGAAAGAAATGTATTAAAATATACATAAAATAGTCACAATTAGAGTAATTTCTTAGGAGACAAATGTGGTGATTTTAATGGAAGAGGGTGAATGAGAATATAAAGTTTTTTATAATAGAAAATTTCGTATTTAAATTTTTATCAAATTAATTTTTTATAATAAAATTTTATTAGATTATATTTTTGACACCAAGAGCAAAAGAATTAATAATTGAACACTCAATATAATGGAAAAATAATTGATGATTAAAAAAATAGTTGTTTTTTAACATGAAAATACCATGCCAAGAAGAACTTTCAGAATAAAACATTATCCATCTTCTTGAGTGCTTTAGCACCTGCCTCTAAAAGATGATTAGACCAAAGTTTTTAAAGTTCTTGAGTGGTCATTTTCCCATAAATACTTGTTACTATTATAGCATTATTATGCAGTGCTTAGAGTAGGACAAATTGGAGAGCATGCATAGATTCCAAAAATGACACAAAATTCTATTCAACCATAACATATTTACACATCTCTTTTGTGAACCCCCTATTCATTCTTGCCCTACAAAACTTTAAAATTCGAACATTATAATCCAAAATGCACAAAAGCAGTACCAAAAAGTATACCAATTTTCCTAAACTTGAATTTCACCACCTTTCACATTTCCATCTTGCTCCGTCCTCCCATTCAGCACCCCACCTCCGCCTTCTTTTCGTCTCATAACGCCAATCTTAACCAAAAATGCCCCGCACCAATCCCACAAGTTCAACACAATATAAGTTCCAATCCCACCAATTAGACCATATGCAATAGAATAGGTCATCGGCATTAGAAGCAATGTCACAAACGCCGGTATAGCTTGTTTCATGTCATTCCATTCAATCTCCACTACTGCCCTCATCATCAGCACTCCAACTAATATCAACGGCGGTCCTACCGCCCACGCCGGAATCGACGCTAATAGCGGCGTAAAAAAGAACGCTAAGAAAAAATATCCGGCTGCAGTTAATGCAGTTATTCCGGTCCGGCCCCCCTCTCTTATCCCAGTTGATGACTCAATAAAAACTGTGACAGGCGATGTGCCAAATAATGAACCGACGACAATAGCTGTGGCATCTGACATGAAAGCAAAATATTGACCTTCAAAGTTACCATTTTGATCCAAAAATCCAGCAAATCTTGCCATTGAGTACAAAGTACCAGTTGTGTCCAAAATATCAACATATAAAAATGTGATCAGTGCCTCCCAAAAATAACCTTTCCCTATACCCTTAAAGCTCAGTGCCCCAGCTGTACTTTTCATCATATGTACATCAACAACCTTCTTAAAATATTCATGCGCTGTGTTGCCTGCTGCGGTGTTAGGAAACGCCGTTACACTAGTGTTACGGAACCATGAAACCGCTGTTACAAAAATAATACCGTAGATGATCGCTCCTTTAATGTTCTTCACTAAACAATAAGCAATAATCACAAACCCGACTATACCGAGCCACAGGGTCGGACTCTCCATTCTGTCTCGAACACACATAATATCACCCGAAACCGTTCCGCCCGGAATTAACAATATAGTGCCGTTAGCTAACGCCGTTACAGGAGCTAACATGGCACGTGATGATCTCGGACAACCTCCAAGGGTGATCAAAGTTGATGAACTGTACCCGACTAACCCGATTCCTTGATTACTTTGTAACCCAATAAATGCGAGAAAAAGACCGATACCGGCAGAAGAACTGATCCGAACCGGTTTAGGAACAAGTTTAGCTAATTGTGCACGTAACCCAATTGCAGAAATGCCTAAAAAGATTAAACCTTCAATGAAAACCGCAGCTAATGCACTTTGGTAAGAAATATTACCCGACCCGTGAAACCCGACGACAGTATAGGCAAAATAAGCATTTGTACCCATACCCGGAGCCAAAGCCAACGGAAGATTGGCAAAAGCACCCATAATGACACACCCAATAAGCGACGAAACAACTGTTGCTACTATAAGGTCTTTACGTGTTTTCTCCAAACAAGCAGCGTAGCCTGGATTAACCGGGTCGAATTTACAAGAATTATCAGGTTGAATGATTTGCAAAGATGACCCAGTACAGTTAGCAACTGGGATTGTTGGGTCTGAGCAGAGAAGGATACAATCAGCGACGGAGCAAGTGCCACCGCTGTCAGTGAGTATAGAAGCGTTGACAGCGAGGATATAAGCCATGGTGAGGAAAGTAGCCGTTCCAGCACGTAACTCTGTGGTGAAAGTGGAGTTTCTTTCATCAAGCTTGAATCTTTTGCCAACTCTGGACTTGGCTATGTAGTTGTTGAGCTTTGTTAAAGATCCAGTCTTTTTCTCCTCCTCCATGACCCGTGATGATAAAAGATTGGAGTTTTTTGTGTTTTTTTTAATGGGTTTGTGTCTTTTGTTTATAAACGTATGCTGTGTTGATGAATGGAGATTTATACATATAGAGAAAAGAGAGGATTGGTAAAACAACGATTTGTGGGTTGAAGAGAGGATATAGATTCTAAGGATGGGATCTATTTCACGTTTCTTTATGAAGAGAAAAGTATCTTGATATGTTGTTGGGTCTGTAGTAGGTTTATGAATTTTTTAATTATTATTTTATTTTTATTTGGTTACGAGGATGGAAATATTGATAGGTTGTATAATATTATGAATAAAAAATTAATTTTATAAGTCAATAAATAAGTTGTTAAATGATAATTTTTTTAACGATATTCTAAAATGTAAAATTTAATTACTATCATAATTAGTTTAAAAACCTTTTAATTTATCAAAAAAATAATTTTATAAAATGATAAAATTTAAACTCTACATAAATAACTATTTGACTATTTATTCGTACGTAATTATTGTTAAATGAAATTATTTTAAAATATTTAATAATTATTAATTTCAAATTAAAATTCACTTTAGAGAAAATAAAATAATGTAAGGTTCTCCTACTAGTGTGAAACGAAATGAGTGGCTTTGAAAAGATTGACATTAACATACCTAATTCACCATTAACTCTCTTACGATAATGTAAGATTATAGCAACATTCGTCCATAAATTTTGGTCATACAAGAAATGATCATCGACTTGCCGCCAATTTATATAAATCAACAACATTTGGTTGCTTAAAGTTGAAATCCTTGCAACCAATTTGCAATAAAAGTTGAATAATGTGAAGAAAATAGCTATCAGTCATCTTTTTCTTCATTAGTATGATAGAAAAATAAGGGGGTTGAGCTGATATTTAAAGGTGTAAAATAATTCGAGTCAATATGAAACTAAAATGAAGTTTTATTATTATTATTATTATTATTATAAATTTGTTATGGTGTGAAAATGTGGAAACGGTTTTGTGGGGCTGGCTTGGCAACTTCACATTTAAGTTAGCCAAAGTTGTAGGCAACAAGAGACGTTGACAATTCAGAGTTGACCCTCCCTTCAAAATTCTTTTTTATTTTTATTTTTGACTTCAAATATCAAATGTGCTGTTTTGATTTATCATTTGCTTAAAAAAAGAAGAAGCTATAAATCTCATATTTTGTATTAAAAAATTTAAACTCACAATTTCTCACTTTCATTGAATTAAATCCCATCAATTTTGAATTTGGAATCATTGAAAATTTTGAAGATTTTATTTTTGCAAATATTTTGGAGGTTTCATATTTGCTATTGTAATGGATATTCTTTATTTGCTTAATTGTTTCCATTAATATCTCAAATATATTCTATTAACAATTTCAGTATAAGTCTTCCAACAATTTATTTAATATAATTATATATTTTATGATTTAAATATTAATATAATTGTATATATTACGATTTGAATTTTAATTAATTAATGGGCATCTCAAATATTACGCTTATTAATTTATCTAACAATTTTATTAATGGGCATCAATTGTGTTTTTTAGAGCTAAAATAATTTTATTAAAGAATGTGTTTATGTTATGAGGATTTGAATGTTTGAGATATACATACAAATGAAGATTGTGCCATTTAAATGGGGAAAAAAAAAGGAAAAATGATAGTGATTATCTGGCAAATGAATTATCAGGTAGCCGTTTTAAGTGGAACTGAATTAAGAATCTGGCTGCCACCTTTCAAGGATCTGATTAGAGAGATTCCAAATTTGTCTCATACCTTAAATTCAAAGCTGTTCGTCAGTAAATCCCAGGCTGTCGTTGCTCGGCTTAGTTGAGCAACCATCATTTGTGGGTCAACAATACATTTGAAAAACTCTATTTTTAAGATATTAGCACACTTGAGCAGCATATTTATTTTAAATATTAGCTCCAAATATGGAATTTAGGCCATATTTCATTAAAATCTCTTTACCCTTTCGTGGGATTAATGAGTAAATTCATCTTTTACATATTATAGTTTCAACTTGAGGGTGCATTCCAAAAATTTGATCATTTTTCATAGAAACTAGCAATACTAAAGATGTTTATGTTATCTACAGACTCAGGCTAAGAGGCCATGGTGGTAAGGCATTTGCCTCACGACGGTTCAAACCCCACGGCTGCCCCCATCCCCCACTCAAAATATATATTTATATTATCTCAATTCACTAAGATCCAACAATGGAGTAACAACTTCACGAGACTAGTGTCCTCATTACACAGACATTGTACTTTCTAGTATTCAATGCAATTCATTTACTTTCACAATTCACCTCATACACAACACAATACATTAGCACTCCCATAATTTTTTTTGTCCTGATTTTGTTTGTAACTCTCATGAAAATGTAAGGGAAACGGAGAAAGTCAATTGCTAGCAACAAGACACCTTTACTTCTTTTTTAATAAAGACAATGTCCAACTTTTCTCCATGAGTAGTTGCTTGCTTTTATGAACCCTATCCTCATTTTCTCTTCTTTCCTTCATATGGGAAAGGGCTTATATGTTTTTCAATCTTTTTTGTGAAACAATAAATGAATCTTCAACTCCCTTTAAAATGAGGCATTTAATTTAATTTGTACCAATGGTCGTCTATTATTAAACCTACTACTCGTAGCTGAAAAAGAAAATAATTAATATCTGGAGTTCTGCATTGTTGACTTGATGATTAAGGTGTAATGAGACTTCTGGTATTATTCAAATTGAGTGCTCTAGCCAAAAAAAATCTTTTGTTTGGAAGATATCTATAATGTATTACTTGCCTAACCAAAGTAACTGAAATCATTTCAAAAGAGATATATGATAATGGCCATCCTTTACCAATGCATATCCAATTTTAATTAATTAATGTATTAAATTATTTTGAACAACAAATCATCATTATAATCAAGAGTTACTTGACTCTATCTCAAGAACATTACATAAACCATTCTTAATTTTTATTTTTATTTTTAATTTTATGTTAGGTGATGTCAAATTTTTCTTTGAGTGATCATGGCCATCATTAAGGAATAAATCCCAATTGGATTTGGGATAAAGTTTGTTAACTCTTAGTCTAATTTCTTAATGAAAAGAAGTGGCCAACAGCACCTTAACATGCAAGGAAGTTTTCTCCCACATAGCAAAGGCAAAATCATCAAACTATACATACATATCTTTCTTTAGACTAATTTTTGAAGGAATTGTTTGTTCTTCTACTTATATTTTTTTCCCCTTCAAGTAGTGAACATCTCTTTCAATCTAGATTAGAAGAGTTAAAATTTGATTAACAATGACAGTTGCATGCTTACTTGGACCCATATCTTTTGTCCACTTGTATAATAATGACATTTAGTGGTCCTTTTTTTTTGGCCTATTTTAGCTTTATTTGATGATAAAAATACTTAATGATCAATTAGATGTTCTTTACTTGACAACTTTCAAGCATTATTAAGGATTAATTTTTATTCTTTTTTTTATTCCATAATCATAAGGGCCTTTTACTGATCATCCCAACTTTGCTTTAGACAAAAATATTCAGTTCAAAATGATGGCACAATAAGGATGTAACAAATTTTATTTTGTGTAATTGGCCCACAAGTTCTTGTTGTGAGACTTTAATATTGGTCCATAATCAGAAAGAGACATATATATATATATATATATATATATATAATTTTTTAACCGAGTCATAGGGCAATTATTTGATAACTACCTATCATTTATCAAACATATTGGTATAAAAAATCACAATTTTTTCTACTTTTTTACAAATTTATACAAAATTTTAAAATTTTATAAATCTAATCCAATTCGACAAATTATTTGCAATTTTAACACAATTGCAATTTGATTAATATATAACATTTAAAATGAAGTAGCTAATTTTTTATTTTTATGAATTTCACATCAACATCCATCTAAATAATAATTATAATAGTTAGTTAGACTTTAATTTTAATAATTTGGGAAAATATAAAAATGAGAATAAAAAATTTATTTAATTTGTAAAGACTATATTTATCTCTTTTTTTTTTTTTTTTTTTTTTATCTATTTTAGGTTTCATATGAATGTGAGACTATAATAATAGATGTTAGCTAATTCACCTCAAACGCTAACTATATATTTTATTTATTAATTTATAATCAAATCATAGCTGTGCTAAAATTATAAATAACATGTTAAATTGGTATAATTTTTTCAAATTTTAAAGTTCCATATAAATATGTAAAAGGTCGATAGTTTTTAATATTAATAGGTATTTATATTATCATCATCATGTATACAATGAATTATTAAATAATTATATGGACTAGCAGAGATGCGTGTAATGATTAAAACTCTGTATTGCACCCATTAAAAATTCGAACTAGAACCTTGAGGAGAGAGATATATTATTAGTAATTATAAAAAAAAAAAAGAGATATATTATTAGTAACTATTTTTATCAATATTGTCACTATATATATATAAGTTAAAAAGCAAAAATCAAAGGTCTCTTTTTTGGTTTCTTTCGTTAGTGAAAGGTGGTGTGAGGTGAACGTACAAGACCCTTCATTCAATTTGTTTCTTGTATATCTTTCTCTCATTTGTTGGTTTAGGGCATCCAGAAAAGATGTCATATCTCCTTTTTTTTTTTACCCTCTATATATATATATATATATCAAACCCTCTAAATACTTACACACATATATATACACATTTAGGTGCTTCACCACTTAATTTTTATTTCAGATGATTGACATACGTCATGTGGATTTTAAATCACTTTTAAGCTTCTTTTTTCATTGATAAAAATATATTCTTGGAGATGCACAGACTTAGCACCTAAAGGCCAGAATAATTCAAGGGGCACAACAAGCTTTCATTAGTACATAGTTTTGAGTGTAAACACATGCAATAGAGAATCATTCATCGAATTACTATATTCTGCATTGGGCAGAAAAAAGAAGGTTTAATTTTTTTTCTTTTTGACCCAAGATTCTAACTAATCCACTTATGATGTCCTTCAATTTGCTTAAAATGAACTGATTTTAATTATGTGTAATTAAAGGGTTAAGCCCAATTGCTGTATGGCTAATTATAAATTAGAAAAGAATATGGAAGAATGTGAATAAAACCTGAACTAAGAATCTAGTGATTATCGATAAAGGCACAAATTGAAAGTAAAAGTGATTATCGGTAAAGGCACAAATTGAAAGTATAGCATCAAGGTATCTTAATGAGCTAGCAAGTTTAAGGTAAACACAATATCGTTTGTTTTTTAATATAATTATCTTCAGTATTTGACGACAATAAACATTTCAATTAATTTAACATAAATCCTATAAAAAATAAAACTATTTTAATATTTATTTTTTTATACACATAATTTAAACTTAAAATATTATTTAAAGAAATTTTAAATTTGCCACGTCAACAAATATAGGCAAAATATATTATTATTCTTGATATATGTAGTCAAAAAGATTTTCACTAGATTAAAATGAGTCAGATAAATTCTAAAAAAAAAAAAGTAAAACTCTTTCATTAATTTTTTTTTTTTTTTTTTGCATATGATTCCAACTTAAAATAAAGATATTTAACATTTTTTTTTTGGCCATTTGGACCAATATAGTGAATGAAATAATGTCATCTCTTAGAAGCTGAAGGCAGGACCCACTAGTTTTGTTTTAAGACAAAGTGGGCAAGTTTGATGGTTGGCTTGTTAGTTTTTGGGTATTGGATTTGGGAAAGAAAAAGGGTATACAAATAGCGGTTGTAATAACTTTGTATGTATATATATGCATATGGAGATAAGTCAAGTTCATGTCCATGTCAATAAAGAAAATTATGGAATTTGTTTGGGGCCTGAGAGAAGGAAATGCTTTTAGCAAGTGGATATAACAATTCTGGGTTGGAGACAATTCAGAATTTGAAGTCTTAGATCACTTTCTCTTTGTCTTCTTTTTACTTTAAATTGGACATATATATGAGAACAATCCTTTTGTGTTTATTATTCTATAGGTAAAAACATTGTATAGACATGTCGGCTCATCATTACCTTCCATTGTTTCCATATTATAATCATTGGCTTAGTTGAAACATAAGCAACAACATGCCTAAGTTCATTGAAAAATACATAGCAAGGCATTATCATATTGATGTTGTAAGGCTATTTTGATTAAGGGTCTTGATGGTGCACCAATCCCACATTAGTTAGGAGACGAGAGGCTTGAATCTCCCCTTGTAAGACACCTTAGGGTTCCCAAATCAAAATAGACAATACCTCACAAGCAGGAGTCTCATCTCCTCACATATGGAGGGCCATGAGATGGACACCACACTCAGCTATTAACATCGGCAATAGCCACTTTGCTATTAGCATTACATCCAATGCTGCTGCTGCTGCTGCCATTATTTAGGCACTGGCAGGCTCAGCCACACCACCACTATTGCTTTCCCAATGTAACCACTGCCCCTCATTGCAATATTGTCATCATTCTTGTAATCTTTGTCACTACCTTATCTCTTTCCTCTTACCTTTAGTTTTTCAAGATCAATCATGCATTCAAGGCTCACTACTGTTTATTAGGTAAAAAAATTATGTAATCTTGGGACCAGACCACTTGCAAATCCTCTAGTCAGCATGTAAATGATTTGCATTGGAGAGGGTAAAAAGGGTGCACCAAATCTTATCTTTGCCGTGGTTCATTGGACCATAGGACACATGTACGTGGAACCACATGACTATAGTTGGTATGGTATAGTACCAAATAAATGAAAATATTCAATAATTCAACGCAAAGAGACAGCTTACTGTATATCAGATTTTGGCGACAAAAATATGGCTGGCAGAGTTTAATGGAATAGTGTGTTAAAACTAAAACATGGTGGACATTATGTCTCTGTGGCGCTTTGTTCAACTGGGGGAACATGATGAGCAGCTGGTTCAGGTCAACAAACACCAAAGAGTCGGCCAATTAGCTTAAAATCAGGATTCTAACCTCACCACTTTTTTATATGGTTCACTACCAAAATTCTACTGCTATAGCACATGCCATGTCCACTATGAAATTGTTTTCTTAATTTAAAAAAAATTCTAAACTATATCTAGATAAAATTATAAAAGTGATAAAAATATCCGACAATTAATTTAATGTAACTATATCTATCATGATTCAAATTCGAAATGTTGTTGGTTGAATGAGAATAACTTTTATCAGCTGATTTCAATAATTGTTGGCAAAAAATTCATTGATGGAACTTGCAATTCAATCCAAAAGCCTTCTTCTTCTTCTTTTCTTTTTTTTTTTTTTTTTTTTTTTTATCTAAACTATCCCGCTACATTTTATCTAATCTAATTCAATCCAAAATAGAGCTATAAGGATGACACAAGTATCCCAACATTTTATTTAACGTAACTGTATCCACTATAATTTGAATTTGAAATGTTGTCGTTAAATGAGAATAACTTCTATCAATTGATCTCAATGGTTGTTGGTGAAAAATTCATTGACAGAACTTGCAACATCAACATGGGTACTCCAACAAATTTGAGGTGCTTCTTTATGAGAAAAAATTTACCTGAAAACAAGCTTATTTCCCTGGTTTAGTTCAAGAATACAGTTTCAGGCAAAGGACATTAAAGAAAATCACTTTTAACATATCAACATTAACTGAAATAGCAAGAGATGTTATTGGAGGAAGCACAGCTACAAATACAGTTACAGGGCTACAAAACTTTGATTATAAGAATAAATAAGATACCGCAGGTTGATGGTTATGTTTGGCTAAAAGCACACACAGAACCATAAATGACTCTAACAAAGATACAGGTATGTAAGTATAGAATTATTATTGAATCAACTTTAATATTTCAAACAGAAGAACAAGAAAAACATCTTACTAAAAGAAAATGACTACGGAGATTGCATGAGTGGCTGCTCTTGCTGCTGCTCGCCTTGCCACACCCAGACAATGTCTTTAAGAGCTGGCCTTAAACCTTCTTCCAGTATTTGCAGGTATTCCAGTGTATCACCAACTGATTTTTTCACCTCTACCAAATGAAAATATGGAGTATACTCGAATATTTCTGCTTCAATGGACAATGCTCCTTTTCTACCTTTCTGACATCCCTCTAATTTAACCAGTCCTCCATGCTGCTTCTTTACATCTAGCCTCAAATGCTTAGCAGTGTCCTCTATTTTAGATATGATGGTTGAAGCAGAGTGCATTGATGTGAATTTTATTTCGCTTTCTTGATAATTTTTGGCAAAGAATCCTGACAGGTTCAACCCACTTGAAAGAGAGATGATATCAAAAGCATTTAAACTGGTGGGCTTGCCCAAATCTTTCTTATCTGCATCATTAGAGGAATTGTTCCTATAAGAACTCAAAGTTGTATCAGAAACCAAAGAATCGAAAACGCCAGGTTTAGCTTGTGTTGCTTTGAGATTGAACCCTTTTCTGAACCAGGAATTTTCCATTATTTTTCCAATGGAAATTCTTGTAATGGGGTTAGGATCCAGCATTTTCGATAAAAGCTTGCGCACTTCAGGTGGAAACCAGTTGGGGCATTTATATTTAGCCTTGCTTATTTTTCTGTATAACAAAATCAGATTTGCATCATAAAATGGAAGATAACCAGCCAACAAAACATACAAATTTACTCCACAGGACCAAATGTCAGCTTTTGCACCATCATAGCCTTTTTTGCCAATAACTTCAGGAGCAACATATGCAGGAGTTCCACAAGTTGTATGGAGCAAACCATCTTGAGAATTGGAATCAATAAGTGCACTCAATCCAAAATCCGAGACTTTCAGAACTCCATTCTCATCCAGTAGCAAGTTTTCTGGCTTCAAATCCCTGTGATAGACACCTCTGCTATGACAAAAATCAACTGCACTGATTAACTGCTGAAAATAGTTCCTTGCCACATCTTCCTTGAGCCTTCCTTTTTCCACCTTTTTGAAGAGCTCACCACCTTTGGCATATTCTATAACAAAGTAAATCTTGGCTTTTGAGGCCATGACTTCATAAAGCTGCAAGACATTTGGATGCTTAACAAGTTTCATAACAGATATTTCTCTCTTGATCTGATTAATCAGCCCCACTTTCTGAACCTTCTCCTTGTCAATGACCTTAATGGCCACACTCTGACCAGTTTCAATGTTCCTAGCACAGTAAACTTTAGCAAAATTTCCTTGGCCCAGCAACCTCCCAAAATCATACCTCTGCATCAACACATTCTTTTTATGATCCATTGCCAATTTCAAATCCTAATGGACTATACTAAAGCATATACTATATGCAAGTCTTTAGAACTCAATCACTCAACCGTCTTCAGCGAGATCAGCAGGAAATCTGCTTGTATTACCCTTGTCCGTTTGGAGCTCATGCGCATATCTGTAATGTGCTGAGCGTCCAACCTCACAAAGGGTGGATAACCCAGGAAACTGAGATAGCAATTGAATATCAGGGAAGTTTAAGCACATCTTTCATCAGCATTCCAAGCAACCAAGAAAATAGCAGAGAAGAATCTGAAAAAGAAACAACAATGATGGTGTGAATCTATTTGCTAATGCAATTGAATTTGATTGTGCAAGCACAGAATTAACATACCAAATCCAAAAGCATACTAACAACCAAAAGTACTACTGATTAGATGATAATTGCATCAGTACTAGATCATGAGACATTCAGTTGAAATGGATAGGTTCTCAAAATGCCATAATGCAGCAGGACAAGGACAAGCAACATGAATACATGATGATGATTTTTATGTAGACAATGATGAAGGCCTGATTCAAACACATCTTATGGAGTCCACTCGATTTGAACTCGGAAATAGTTGAGTTAATTAATTGGTAATTGAAAGCAATGAATTTTTTTGTGTTAATGAATGTTGCTTCATGAGTTTAACGATATGCAATTGAGTGACATATGTATTACAACAACAGCATATTGGAAATTTCATATTCATGGAATGAAGATGGTGCTCATGAACAACTCAAAAAATAGCAACAGACCAACACAAAAAAACTCTCTATATATAGACAATATATACATTCATATAGAATATGTCAAACAGATTTTAGGCATTTTCATGCAGAACAATTTCAAGAAAACCAACCAGATTAATTAAGACTCTCATGAAAGAGGCAAGTAAATAAAAAAAAAAGGCAATATTATGCATACCTCTGTGGGAGCAATCTTAATTAATGTTCAAGAGAGAATGAAAGAGCCATGCACAATGCAGAAGGAAAGGGAAGACAAATCAGAAATGGCTATTATAAGCATATACATGTATATTTATAGGAATGTAAATGGCATCATGAAAGAAGCCAGATAGATTATTTTCAAAGAATGTTATTGGATAGCTAACAAACTCAGATACAAGGTGACAGGTCATTGCTGTTGGGTGGTCGACAATAATATAGTTTGGTACTAATAACTAGTTCTTAATACCTGTGGGATTTTTTTCACCGAGACTCCGAAGCTTAAGTTGGATCACTGTGTGTAGAATAATGGAATAACAAAATGTAAAATGAAAAGAACAATAGTATTTATAGGGCACTCTACCTTATTGGAATGAGAGTTCTTTACCCCAAATTGGAGTCTTTTATTCATCCTAACTTGATTGCCTTCTTCCATTATAGGATTCTGAGATCCATCCGGACCTTGGGATAGACTTTTAACTTTGGATCTGATTACTGATTTCGGTAGCAAAAATACTACACCAACTTCAAAAATATTTGCCTTAATTATTGTTATTATTTTTTTGCTTCACGTCTAGCGATTTTAGAAGGATTTGGGGTAGGTATATTCACTTTCTATGATAGCTAAATGATACCATTCAATTATTTCCTCCGTTATTCGATATTATACTTTGCCAAGGAATTTATGAAGGAAGGAGGAAGGTAATGATCAAATCTTTGGCTTATTGATGCTGTAAAGAAAGTTCGATCAGTTGACCACTCAGTTTTCGGCTACAAATGTTATTGCTAGATGAATGATTTTGATTCTTTTTTTTTTAATCTTTTCTCTATACAACATCATATTAACAAATAAAAATATTCTATTGGGGAGGATCTATTTTTCATAAAAATTGAATTGTAAATTTAAAAAAAAAAAAATTGTATCTAAAATGAGTGGAACCAAATTAATAAGGGTGTCAAAATAAAACTAAAAACTTTAGAAGCACCCAATTTGGTATCATATTGATCACAAATGAGGAACATTATTGACCTCACAAGCATATGATATGAGTGGCTTATAGTGTCTTGTTTGAGCATTAGGCCAAATGAAGCTGTCTAGATATGAGACACCACAAGCCTCAGGGTCCTCTCCTTATAACTTGTAAGATCATACATGGAATTGAAAGCTGCACTTTTTTTGCCATTCAAATTTGGTAAATATTGAATGTAAACCTCTTATTATTTATTTTAGGATATTTGCATGCCCAACCATACACTATGTTATGATGCATGGTTCAAAGCTTCTGCATCAACTTGCCACTAATGTAGCGACATGCTGTCTAATTTAGACAAGACATCATTGACGGTTAGCATCGTAAAGAGACAACAAACCTTAATTGATTAATGAGAAATACAGCAAACCTAATATTCCAATGCTTTCAATGCTAAGTAATTTTGACCACTAGTGGAACAGCCAATGAAGTTGATCAACTGTATCAGATTCAATTGAAGAATGGAGTAGCAGAAGCAAGAGAAAAAAAACTAATAATACATAGAACTCATATGAAGAAAAATCAACTAAGAATCATTCAGTTTTAGTATCTAATTCCTTTAGCAACCTCAAAAAAATGAGCAACATTCTCCTCAGGTGTGCCTACTACAATTCCATGTCCAAGATTCAAAATATGCTTCCCTTTACCAGCTTTCCTCACAACATCATTTATCCGATCGGTGATGAACTCCTTCGACCCAAAAAGAACACCCGGATCTAAATTTCCTTGAACTGCCATATCAGGTCCTAATCGCCTCCTACCTTCAGCCATGTCTACTGTCCAATCCAAGCTAACTACATCTACACCTGTCAATGCTAGCCTCTCGAGCAAACCCCCAGATCCACTGGCATAAAGGATCAGAGGGAGATTTGGGTGTGTTTTTTTAATGGTATCCACAATCTGCTTCAAGTATGGAAGACTGAACTCCTCAAAATCAACAGGGCTAAGTTCTGTGGCCCATGAGTCAAAGATTTGAACAGCTTGAGCCCCGTTGTCAGCTTGATATTGGACGTACTTTGCCATGGAAGTTGCAAATTTCTGAAGCAACACATGAAGAACCTGTGCAAGGAGAAAAAGGAACATGAAAAATCAGTTTACTAAATCACTGCAATAAACATTAGAAGGTTAATGTCTTATTCCAACAAAACTAGATAGATGTTGCCTTAGATATACCTTGGGCTGGGAGAAAGCTAATGTTTTTATTTTCGTGAAGTGCTTTGATGAGCCACCTTCAACACAATATGATGCCAGGGTGAAAGGAGCTCCAACAAAACCAAGCACTGCAGCTTTATTATCAACCTGAAAAAAGTGGAAAAAGTGTTAACTCACTTGTGATTTTATCAGCTGCAAAAGATTTCTTAAGCTATAGCCTATTGATTAATGTAAGATAGAATTTCACCAAGGCAAATTATTTTGGATGGCAAGGAAAAGGAAATGTAATAAGTTGTATAAAGGAAAATAACTAAATGAATATGATTTAAAATGCAAGACATTCAGACTGGCCATGTAAAAGGTTGTTCTAGTCCATTTCTATGATTTGAGAGTCTCAAAGTACCTTACTATTAGAATCTTATTACTACAAGTTATTACATATGGAATGTGCCACAATTCTGCAAACATCGAAATCCTTCAAACAGACAAGGTATATATCTCTACTCTTTGGGCAGCTCATATGCATTAATTAGAATAAGAAGAGAATGTTATATAATGCAGCAGGATGACTAATTGAGGAGGCTTAATCTTATAGAAGTCAACTAATATTCACGAAAGAACAAGCAAAGTAACAAAATTAAAGAGAAGAAAAATAAGATGGACCTCTTTTCGCAAGATTGTCAATGACTCTCCAACATATGGAACCGACTCTTCTGGAACAAATTCTCTAACTTGATCAACATCATCAGCAGTGCGCAAAGGATTAAATATAACAGGGCCCTTGCCTTTCACAATGTCAAAAGGTATATTCATCCCAGACAGTGGAGTAAGAATGTCTGAGAATAAAATGACCTGTTCCAACAATCAACAAAAAAAACTGAGAAGAGGACAACTGGCAAATCCATAAATGGTTAATTAACATGAACATGTTGAACAACATTGAAAATAGAAAGGATACTAAGAAGCTTACATGCACGATAAAAGTTCAAAAACAAAATACCAGACAACAGCAAATTCATGTCTTCAACATTTTCTTTTCCATCTACTTAGGGTTGCTGCCAGAGAGAGAAATTTTCTTTGGGTTTGAGGGCTTGTTTGCTCTAGCTCTAGCAAGAGCAAGCAGCCCCTTCCTTCTTCTATTTTCATGCTTATTCTCGATTTAATTGGTCAATTTTTGTTTACTTAGGTGCTTTTGAGAATTTATCTACCCATTTGTATGTTCTATTTACTCTTTCTGAGCTTTTAGAAAGTTATGGTGATCAATGGAGATTACAAGAAAGCGGTCATGTGGATAATTTTTCTTCTTTTTTTTTGACAAACTCATTTCAGTTTCTTCAATAGTGTTGTAAAGGGTGTTTGGAGGTCTCAACAGCCATGGAAAATCCTCCCCTTTCTCTTTGAAACTTCAAATGTGAGTTTCTATACTATCAAGACTAAGACAGAGTGGTATTTTGCGAAGATTTCAAGTGGTGATCTCAAGTGAAGAATTGCTACAACTTAGTTATATTGCTTAAGAGTTAGCTTTGTTTAGATGCAAGTCAATATGTTAGATTTATTTTTGTATCACTTGATTTCTTTGTATAATCTCTATTCTATCAAAAAAAAATTTATCTTTGACAAAAAAAAAAAAAAAAAAACTATTTCCAAAATAGTCTTACCCCATCTGGCTTGAAAACATTCCAAGGCTGTAGAGAAATTTCCACCACAAGATCAACATTTTCTGATCTTTCACGAAATGAAGGATACTTCTCGCAAATGACTTGGTAACTCTGTCATAAGAAAGACTTAATAAATTCACTATATGGACATAGCTAAAATGGAAACATTCTCTGGTAGAGCTGACAAAATAAGATAACATTCTTATTGGCAGTAAAAAAAAAAAAAAAAAACGTGTATCCCAATTATGTGAAGTCAGAATATGCATAGTCAGTCATCAAACTCATAAGCCTCCACAAACATGAGAAAAACACCATAGAAGAAAAGAAAAAGAAAACTGAAGCTGCATAGACCTGCCTTCATATACCTCCCTGCTTGCCTCATAAGCCAAACTGGAGGTCTTTCAACGTCTCCTCCTCTAACAGCATTAAGCAATAAAGGTTCAGCAGTCTTGGGTTCTGCCACAGTCCCTGAATGTGAAATTTATCACCGTTAGAACTTAAATATCATTAATTTGGAACAAACCCAAAATTTGATAGAGGAATAACATCATATGATGGCATCAAAAGAGTCCAAAACTACAATAAAGAAGATAAATTTCTTGATATGACAGCTATTAGCATCACAAATTCCATTTATAACACCATTAAATGGCACTTATCAATGCTAAAAAAATTAAAAATATGTTAAATTGGTGACACAACAAAGCTTAATTACATTCACCGTTTGGTTGCCAAGAAAATGGTGGAAAATAAAATTGATTTGATGCATAAAAGAGAAATTAAGCTCTAAACATGTCAAGCATCTATTTTCTGGGAACAGTGGATAATTGAAGGCTTAGACACTGATTTACCTGGAAGGGAACAGTGGATAATTGAAGGCTTAGACACTGATTTTCTGGCAGAAGAGGAAAGAGTAGAAAAAGAAGAGATTGAGCTAATACTACAAATGCAAGACATTAATGATGATTTTGGGATCAACCCTTTATTAATATGAAGTGAAAGATTCAAACTTTGAAGTAATCCTGCTTAATTCTTAGCTGATCCTCTTCAAAAGATTTCTGGATTTGCATCTATAGCTTCTGTAGCTGTGAAAGAAAAGAAGAAAAAAGAGGACTTTTTGACAGATAGAGAGATAAGGGTCAAATGGGCAACATGTAATCTAACTTATTGTTTTCTTTTGCCATCTCAGCCTGAAAAATTGTTCTATCTTCTTTTTTTTCTGTAACTACACGGGGCAAGTTCGACATTTCCTGACGCATATTCCAAATCGCTAAATACCCATGCCTAGCCTGTTGACATGGTTTAAGTGGATATAATGACGTGGATAAGCCATGTCATCTGAAGCTCTCGCAGGATTTGAAGGTATGATGAATTTGATCAACGAAGGAGAAGGGTTATGGCACTTAGATTTTTTTTTTTACTGGGAGATAAATTTTGATAGATTGTACAAAAGATAATAATCCTTCTTTTAAATTGAGTGAGAAATTGAATCTTACATTTTAGAATATTATATCAATGAAAATGAATGATTATTTGACTATTTATTTATTTGCTAGATTTGTTCATTTTGATGCACACGTACACATTTGGCTGAAATTTTCATCAAAATGAGCATTGTTGCCGACTGTTTAACAGATAAATAATAACAATGTCTGTTTTGACTGTTAAGAAGTAAAACTTCCATCCTAAGTTAAAAAAGGAAAAAAGAAAAGCATTTCTTTCTGTTCGCCTGGAACTTGCCAACTTTGCATTATATTCCGTTTGCTTAGAGCATGGCAAGTTTGGATCATAGCAGAAAAAATTCATACCCAGTAGGTGACATGAGATCCCAGTTTCATTGTTATGTGTATGTTACCTTAGTTCTGAATTCCGATCACAATATATATCAAGTGCGGAGTGTAGTGATCCCGTGAGGGCAAAGATATCTATCAACAATAGTGTTGTTATATGTAATTCAACTTTTACAGGTGGTTCCCACCATGGTTTAGGAAAGGTAGCTTTGCAAGTTTTCTTCCAGATGCTCTCTTTCACCTGATGATATTACATTTAATTGGAGTTCTGACACCATGCGGTAAACATGATTTTACAAATGGCACATGCTGAACAACGGGGCCTGATTAATACAAATAACGTTCAGCTACTCTTCTTTTGTCTCCACTTACCCACAAAAAGATCACAGCCAAAACCTCAGAAATAAATGGTTAACAGTAACATTTTTGAATAGCAGCAATACACCATCAGGTGTCAACCCCTCGAGAAAGAAAAAACAGCCCAAAACAAACCTAAAAGGTGAGGAGAATAGATAAAAAAGGAAAAGAAAAAAAAAATGCTATGATGTTAAATTACAGGGAGTTACCAGGAGAAGGTAACAATCAATAGGGCAAGGTACAAACTAGAAGATGGTATCAATTGTTAGCTTCCTTTTGGAAGGAGATTTCTCTATAATCTGCTTTTCCTTGTCCATAAATCTAGAACCCTTATTCGCAAATAATCTCCGGAGATTAATCACTGAAAGCTCATTGAAGCTAGCAACTGCAAGGTCAGCCTGCACCAGTTCATACCTGCAATTTTTTCAAATTGGTAAATACCTCTATTGATGTGCAATGACAAGAGAACTGTGCATCAAGAACACCCAATACTACAAATTCCCATTATGATGTCAGATATCTTTAGAAACCTATGTCAATGGCATTTAACCTCTAGTCATTACAATGTTTTTGGCATTTCAAATAAGTTTATCAGCCAGAATAAGTAACAGGAAAATTTTCTCAAGAGACCAGAAAGTCTTCTGTGAAAGCTGAAAGTCAGTAATTTGCAGTAACATTCTGCATCAAATACAATAATGCAAAAGTAACGATACTTCATTGAGACACAGAAAAACTGGTTTGACTCAAATGATGAACTTTTAGCCACTAAAAGACTAGAAGTAAAACCTAACTAAAGTTCCTAAAGTAATGAGAGGGTAAGAGTACATACGCAGGATGTGCACCAATTAATGCCACAGCCATCATAGTACAGTTATGTGCCGCAGTTATGCCTCTGGGATCATCCTCAAACACTACGCATTTAGATGGTTTCCGGTCTAGCTGCAAGCAGTTAAGCAAGAATGTAAAAAACAATTCTCAAGTGAACAGAATTAACTGGGGTATGAAACTTATATTACTTATTCACCATAAGATGAGTGGCATGTACTTGTGCATCTCAAGCATGGCTTCCCTCAAATACCATCCAACCACCTATCCTTGATCACTTGTCTTTACAGTTGCAATGAATGGCATTTGGCTTAGACTCCATAATATCATACCCACCCGTTACAAAGTTGGCTCCCTTCACTTTTCTTTTATATCACCTACTTGTCATCAAACATTTGTTTCTCTACTTGCTGAATTCTACAGTAGGAGAAACCATCAGGAATGTGTTTCACCCATCACATAATTCTCTATCTCCTCAGGAAATTCACCTATAATATGCACAGTATTGCACATATTCTCTATCTATAGTTCCTATCCTGCCAACCTTTCAAAACTAAGAGAATCAAATTACAGCAATTGCAATGTCATCTTTGACTATAGATTACTTTCACCTTGAACACTGCCTTTTCATGGCCCATTTATTCAGATAAACATATTCTAGGTTAGCTAAGTGAAAACAAAATCAGGTATATTGTCTATCTTAAGAGGACATGAAGAGTTTACAGCTAGCAATTTTGAATTAAGATGACAATTTGTTCAAATAAAAAGAAAAGAACCTTAAATGGAAGATTAAAATATGAGCTTCAACACTGGAAAATGACATGAGATAAATCATCTTAAATGGTTGTTTGAATTAAATACCTTGAGAGCTGCAGATAGAAATCTATGAGCCATTGACTCCATGCCATCCTCCTCAGCCACAATTGCCTGAAATGACAGAGATTACTAAGAACTATCAAATACAGGCCACAGGAATGTGTACTATAACTGAAATGTAAACCACAGTTGTGAACTCTGGCAACTTTAAAGAAAAACTGTCCAGTGTTATCTAATGATCTGCAGGACCATCAAATCAGAAAACCAAATACTATAACATCTCTTGTTGCTTGTAGTTTACTTTCTATAATTGATCAGCCAAAATTCATACTGAATGCTCATAAATGATGTATATTTCACATGTAAAGCATAAGAAACCACTAGCAATTGGAGGAACAGTAACAATATCACAGTGCATAAGGCAAATAGCCAAGTTGATACATGATGGTGCTTGCAAGCCAGTCAGATTGCAGAACATTATCTGCACATAAAGGTGAGAGAATAACTGGAATATGAAATGGCTACAAGGCAAATGGCATTGTGCATTTTCTTTTCATCATATTTTACTATATATATTAGGAAAAAATCATCTACCTGAAAGTACTTCTTGAGCCCCATCCGCTCAAGGACCCCAACCATGTTTACCCGATCTAAACTTGAAACAACAGCACAAGGAATGCGAGCTCTAGCAACAGCATCCAGCCACTCTTCTAGTCCCTCAGTTGGTTCTTTAAGCTGAGTGAATCATAGGGACAGAAACATCACTTTTGTATTCAAAAGACAAACATATTAGAAATAAAGCGTTCAGAAGGGAACTCACTCTAAGTAGATGATCATAATATAGCTGTGACAGTCTCAACTTCAATCGATCCAGTTCACTTTCTGTTGTTTCCCAGCGCAACACCTGAAACAATAATTTGTAAGCTCTGTAGTATTCAGTTTCCAAAAGCAACTACAATGAAAATTGACCACATAAACAGTCCATCACCACCAAACAAATGATGATAAATGGTCTAAACTGCTAGTTAGTCAAGAGAACTCCTATGATTGAAATTTTGATTCATGAATCACCAAAATTTTGTCTTTTATTTAATCATATACAATCAGCAAGATAATAAATTAAATCATTCCCCTCAACAAAGAAAATCATCATATCAAATCAAAAGAGATGTGCACTCTTTTAATCCAACAATATACTATGTCATCTGGAAGGGCAAAGTTACATTGGTATCAAAAGGATAAATGTTGGAACTCATTGATAAAGTAACCAAAATTTCAAACCTTATCCAATACATGATCAGCACCTGCATACAGCATCAGCCTTTGTACATATCCATCTTCAGGAATTTCCTTTCCTAGGCAAGAGTTAAACCACATCCATGAGACATTAAAGTGTCATAAAGAACTATCTAATTGAACCCTGTGACAATCAAAAGAAAACGAATTTAAGAACACAAAAAGCAACTAGATGCCCAAAGACAGGAAAAGAATTTTGCGCAGTCCTTTTTATGTTTTTTTCCACTTGATGGGAGACAAATGGAAAACTTTGCCCAAAAACCTGCTGCAGTTCCCAACATCTTGACAGTTTAAGAAAAATATAGAAAACTACAGCTGACTCCCCAATGCAAGTGCGTAATTAGCATTAGTAAATCATAAGCTCAGCATATCAATGAAGAGACCAGCTTGTTGAATTTTCCATTATAAAAAAGCTAAGAGGTTCAAACTATTAACAGGAAGGGAAAGAAACATCAATCCATACCCTCTTCAGAGGCAAGCTGCTTCCACACATTTAACTTCATAGCTCGGGCATCCGCCTGAAACAGATAAATTTACATGGTATCAGAATGTCTCCCAAATACAAAATCAATTTGCATTTTCCATCTAATCTATAACACAATGTCAAAAGCAATCTTATTTTGCTTATGTTCCATGAACATTCTTTACTGATACACACATGTATTTCAATGCATTATTTACCACCAGATTATAGCAGTGTAGTTTTCTCTTTATTACTCAATCACATATGTTATGTCCCCAGCACTTCTGAGAAAAAAATTAGAAATTCCTTCTTCAGAGAGAAGCAATCATATCAATTCTTAAAGAGTTCAAAAAACAAGGACTGTGTCCTCTGAGTCTCCATCCCCTTTTTTTTTTTTATAAAGTTCAAGGAAGCAAATGACAGAATACATGCGTGATTATCAAATATTACTGTAGGCATTTCTCTTGAGACTCTGGCTCACCAGTGATGCAATCAAGGCATACAAAAGCCTCAGGAACTTTAGAAATACAACTTATGCACTGATGAAGTTAAAAATAAAATCATTTTCTCGGCATTACATCAACACTTTGCAACATCAACTGAGTCGAGCACATTTTTGCCAAAAGTATATAGCTAGAGAAAGAAAAAAGGGAAGCCAAAGTCCTAAGTCCTTTTCTTTGAACATCAAATGGAGTCTCTTAATATAAAAAGGCAGAATGAAAATCTAAGAACTTGCCACAACATTATCCCATGAGAAAATAAGACCATATGCCTCATCTGGTTTCATGGCATAACGTATCCGATGAAGAAAACCTTCTTGCAATCTATCATTCAAAAAATCCTGTTTCCAAGCAACATAAGTCCAATAAGTAATTGGTCTATGCTCTTTCATCATCAAAAACTATATCAAGAAAATGAATTTGAACTCAACAAAAATTGAATGTAAGATTAACAGCTAAAATTGCTCACCACATCAACCTTCAAAAGCCCATCTTGTCTAAAAGTCTCAAAACCCTCTCCATATTCAGCTCCAATAGCCTTATTATAAAGAACCAAAACATAAAAAATCAAATCTTTCTATCCAAACAAACAAAGAAAGAAACAGATAAAACAGGTCATTTAAAACCTGCCCAATGACCAAAAACAAATATACATTTCAAAAACCAAAAGAAATAATAATATAGAAAAGATTATCTTGGAATTTGACACCATACCTCTTGCATGAAGAGCTTATTGGGTGCGAGTGGGAAGCCATTATCATCAAACCCACAAGCGTTTTTAATCAATAAGCGATTCCGTACCTTTAATTTCTGCTGAAATTGTCAAGAAAACAACAAGTTATAAAGAAAAGAAACAAAAAAGACAGAATCTTGAAAATATAAAAAAACAGACAAACCCACCGAAAATCTGAGGTTGGAAGGTAACAAAGAGTGGGAAGGAGTAGAAGGAGATAAGAAAAGAGAAGAAGAGCTTCTAAAATTGCTGCAACAACTGCTGCTACACTCCATCATTTCTTCTCTAATTCTGAAGTTTCCAAGAAAATACCAAACTCGTAACACAGCTTTGTTCTTTGGAATTGGATAGATAAAGAAGAAAGAACAACACGGACGGAGAGCTCATTTCGTTTTAATTTTTTGGTATTTTTATTTTATTTTATTTATTAATAAAATAAAAGTGTCACGTGGGCTGTCGTCTCAACTAGTCACGTGCGGTTCCAGTATCAAAAGCCAAAATTGTTACGCTATGAATTAGAAATGGATTTTGCACCCAATATCACAAACTTTGGATTATAAATTTTTTTTTTTTTAGTAAAGTTGTCAAATTAAACTGAGGCGGAGTTCCTAAGTTTTATATTTTTTTTCACTGGAAAAAATAAAGATTAAATTATTAAAAAAATGAAAAAATAAAGATTAAATCTTTGAATGGAGCCATACCAATGTACTAGTCGAGTTTTGATAAATTTAAATTTTTCTATATAAAACAAAAGTGAAAAATATATTTTCTTATATAATTTATTTGCTTCAATTTGAATTATTATTATTTGTTTCAGTAATGTTACTCATGCTGGTCCACTATGCATGAGATAGATTTTTTTTGACGAAATTCCCCTGTATATATTAATGGGACCGTTTCATTTGGAATGGACATTTTCAGAAAACTGCGGCGTGTTTTTTTACAGTGGGCCGCAATATTTATTTTTATTCTATTTGTTTTTTAAGATGGAGCTTTAGTGGATTGTGACCTACACAATAGGAGCGGCCATCTCTTAGTATTGACCATAAACACAGTAACTTTTACTGATACTGGTGGATGATGACAGTGGAAATTTTGAACTCAAGAACTTCACAATTCTCACAAAGTTTAAGATATTGATCATCCCACTTCTAATTAACTGAATTTGAATTGATTGAAATCTCATGATTTTCAAATATACGTCACCTTGCTAAAATCATAATGCATTGAGCAAATGAGGGAACAATTGGAAACAAAAGAAAAAATTATGGACAAAATGAGTTCCCTCAGCATCACAATTCACAAAGAGCCTTTCTGGTGCAGACCCCAAGATGAAAATACATATAGCCAGCCACCAATGTGTTTTTTTGTTGGAAAACTAAACTCCTGGTGTTACTTTACACTAGCTGAATAATTTGCCATTGAGAAGGGATGATGTCAAACTTTTATGCACGTCTCATCTTCACCTATTTCCATATCCAAGGATCTGTCATTTCCCTGCTCAAGAAGTTCATAGAATTCAGCGAGGCAAATCAAGCAACAATCAAGTAAAAAGTAACTATTTTGTGCTAAATATGAGATGGAGGTGTACGATTCCCAGGAGATTAAGCTCTCAAATTCTCCAAAATTATTAAAGCTACAATCAGAATTGATGCTGAATTCATAGTCTTCGTATTCGTAGGACTGTCAAAAGACACAGACAGCATAACTATCAGAAGAATCATATATGGAAGTAGCATAAGAATATTAGCAATGAAGGTAATGCGAGTTTGTTTTCTAACTTTCTATGGAAATATCTTTTTCAGGTCTAAAAGAGTAGACGGACCGGATCAAACCTCCCAACCATAGCTGAATCTGCCTCATCATCCACCTACAACAAGTTTTGTTCTTCTTTTTGTAAATTACCAATCTCAACCATGGAAGAAAGAAACAAGACTCCCTTGTTCAAGATAATAGAAATAATAGAATATGTTCTGGAACAAGAAGCACATGAAATTAAGTTGAACAAACAATTAAAATGGTGTGGATACTAGTTAATGATAACAGCATCAGCCAACTAATCCATAGAAGCTGAACCATCTCAAAGAACTGAATATATATATATATATATATATATGCAAATGGCATAAAATATAATTACGCAAGTATCGGAACTATGTAGCTCAAAAGAGCCGAAAAGAATACATTATCATGTTCTTGTTTCTCATAAATAAAGAAACAACAATCAATACATGATCAATCAACGAAAATTAAGGCAATCATACTGATTAACCAATGGTCTATGCAGGCTCATTTTGCTTAACACAATTTTATGGCATACTCAGTTCAATATCGAAATTTCAGATTTACTGCTTGATGAATGATGATCGCCATTTTTTTTTTATTATCATTTCAAGAACTCACACAGAGGAAGACATGAAAGTAGCACAATTACTAACCTCTGATGAATCATCAATCTCTTCTCGAATCAAACTCTCAACATAAGCTGAGTTCACTTTTCCAGCTCGGATAACATACGGTCTCCTCTCCTGAAAAACAAAATCTCAAAAAACACATTACACAAACAAGAAGTTTAGTGTTATAAGAGAAAACCTTCTTTCATGATCATCATTATTACCTCTTTTGACATGTTCCTCCAAGTCTCAAATCCTTTTCTATCAATTTCAATCGGTTTTCCATTCTTGCAAGTACTCCTAAATTCTTCCCTACAAAACCCTCACCAAAACAATCACATTTGATCACTTACCAACCAATTCAACTATTTGTTGCAACAGAATGTAAATAATTGGACACTGAAATACACTCAATTCCATAAAGATTTCATCACATTACTTGCATAAAATGTTCATTTTAACTGGCAGCAGCTACTTCAAAATAAACAACAACGATAAAAACCAGACCTTTACAATATAAAATGCAAGATACGTAAATAGATGGTTGCAGAAATTACATGAAAGCTATGAAAGGTGATCTGGGTTGGTCACTGTAGCTTTGTTTCACAATTTTCTGCTTCCCAGGAACACCCCTCAATCTCTTAACACTCTTTTTGGTTTCAGCCTCACATTCATGCATATCAGCCAAAACAATTGCCACGAAAACACCACAACCATCACTACAAAAAGCATTTAAAAATTGAAAATGAATAAAAAACCCACAACAGGAATCAAACCGAGAATCAACCCAAAGGAGAAAGAGATTGATTGATTTACCATTTTTCAAAAGCACTTCCATCACGACCACGACGGATAGCACGTACCCTTTTACGGGTTCTTGGAGGATTCGCCATTGAAGTAGTCTTTCAAGCTCTGTCACTATCGAAAAATCCTCTCTTTATTGCTTCTATAGTAACAGAGAAGCGAAGTAGCTCATTGTTAATCATTCATTTAGTCTTGCTAACATGCGCTTATCTTTGCTGATTTTACTTTTTTTTCTTCTAATTATTTTTTAAGAGGAAAATAAACAACTAAATATCTCCAAATATACTACACTACATAATTATTAAAGGAGAGATTTTTTTATTACACTGTGTGTGTATAGAATATGGTATATCACACCTAATACTAAATAATTACCAGCTTAGAAATTTTTAACTAAACAGAATGCATATGGTGTATTGCATCTGATGTAAATAAGAATTTTTTGAATAAATATCTAATTTGTTAGTCATTTATATTCACAATATTTCATGCTATATATATATATATTTAAATAAGGTCAAAAGTAAATTACTAAAACTTAAATGTAATGTAAAATAAATTATTGAAAAAATTAGAAATTTAATGTTTAAACTTTTTAGTTTTTTCTATTTGAGTGTTTAATTTTTTTTCTTGCAATTAAGTGTTTAAATTTTAAAAAAACATATTAATATAATGCCTCTAAATGATTTGATGTTGATTGAGTGTTCAAACAAATCAAACGAAATTTATTTTTATTCCAATAATTAATCATATCATTTCTCATATGTGTTAAATTATTTAAAAGATAAAATTATTTTTATTTAGTCATCCTTTATATTTACGGCAAAAGTTAATATTGAGATTATTTTTATTAATTCCTAATAGTGAATAAGGTAATAAAGATATTTTTATTCTTTAAATAATACAATACACGTGATATATGACATAACTAATAATTGAGATAAAAGTGGATTCAGTTTGATATAACTCATATTACAATTAACATCAAATAGGCCGAAAATATTATATTAATATTTTTTAAAAAATTCAAATACTTAATTGTAACAAAACAAAAAAATTAAAGACTCAAATAAAAAAATTGAAAAGTTTAGACATTAAATTTTTAATTATTTCTAAATTATATTATATTATATTTATTTTTATATCATTGTCAAAATTTTCAATTTCAGATAAAAATAATAATATTTTATATATATAATTATATTGTCTTAATTTTTAGAGTATTATTTTATTGTTTTAATTTGTTAAAAATATAACTTTAATGATGCATTTTTTTTATTTTTTAAATTTAAAGATATGTGCTATAACTAGATTTACACGTAAATTAAATCTTTGAGTTTGTTTCATTTTTTTTATTTTTTATTTTTGAGTGGCAAAAATAAATTCTTTTAAAAAAAGCTCACGTTAGTGCATGGCACGAGCTAATATGCACCCAGCACTTTGAGCGGCAAAATAGTTTCGCGCGGTTATGAAAAAAGAAAATTTTTGGCTAAAGTAAAATGGTACAAATTGATGAAGATAACAGACCAACCACTATTCGACACGTTTCACCATATGTCTGGTACATGGGGCATGGACTCGCGGTGATTGTGGATGAAATTAGGTTACTGGTAGCACGTCAAATTGTCTTTTTCTTTTTCCTTAAAAAAAAAATATTGTTGCTTACTATATTTAAGTAAATCCGATTAATAAATAATTATTTTCTGAAATAATTAAGTGCAAACTTGTATTCTTGAAGTAAGAAAAAAATATAAATTCGTTTATTTAAATTATTAATATTTAGAGTAAAATAAGGATTATAAGAAAAATAAAAATTTTAAAATAACTAATTCAATGTAATGGTACGTATAAATGTTTAAATTTTTTACATCATTTAAATAAAAACAACTCCTATCAGCGTAAATATAGGCGATAAGCTTATATGATACATATAAATAATTGACAAATAATCATGTATTTTATATGTGAATAATACATTTTTTAAACTCATGATAATAAATAAACTATTAAATATATAGTTTCATATTATTATTATTATTATTATTGTAGACATTCAATTTGGTAGGTCCGTGACAAAGGGCAAACTGTGACCACTCAGTTTGATTAGCCTGTAATAAAATTCGATGACAAGAACATGCAAAACTTGAACGCAAGAGAAAAACCCGAAACCTTATTGAGAATGGATCTAAGAACTTAAATCCATCAAACC
The DNA here is from genome assembly GCA_947683625.1 of Mallotus nudiflorus. Lineage (NCBI taxonomy): Eukaryota > Viridiplantae > Streptophyta > Magnoliopsida > Malpighiales > Euphorbiaceae > Mallotus > Mallotus nudiflorus. Next base: position 291,446 of record CANTUR010000772.1, on the reverse strand, counting down.
TAGCCCAAACCAGTTTTGACTCAAAGGCCCAATTTAGGACCAGGGTTGAAAGAGGCGATGCCCATCGAAGGGGCATCACCTGAGTGGCCGCCACTTCAATGAGGCAACACCTCATCGAAGAGGCACCGCCTATTGACCAGTAACTTGCAACTAAGGCTAAACACATTAAGGAAAAAATACTGAATCGAATTGAAATTTTGAACCAAAAGACAATAAAATCATATCGAACTGAATAAATTTAATTCTAAATTGAAATGTACTAAACTTTATGGTTAATTTGGTATGATACTGAATATTTATAAAAAAACTAAACCAAGAACTGTACCAAAACATACCGAAATTGTATCAAATCGAGAACTGAATATAGTTCCGAATATTAATTCAATAAATAATATATAGATATTATAAATAGTAGTGAAATTAAGTCTATACTTTTAATTATATTATCAATTAATGCACATATTTATAATAATATATGATAAAAATTAATAGTTTTGTTGTGTTTAAAATATAATAAATAAATTATTAATAATTTTTTTATTAATATTATTATCATTGCTGCTGATGCTACTACTATTATTCAATTAATAAGAAAAAAAACGTGAAATGTCTATTACAATTTGAACTTAAAATATATATAAAAAAAATTCACATTATATAGTTTCAAATAATTTAATTAACAAATAAGAATGTGGAATGTCCATTACAACATACTTAAAACTTAAAATATGAGAAATAAGAAAATTATTATTATTATTATTATTATTATTATTATTATTATTATTATTATTATTATTATTATTATTATTATTATTATTATTATTATTATTATTAACAAGTAAAAATATGGACAACACATAATATTTCAATTTAAAGTAAACAATTATGAAATAAAAAAATTAACATTGTATGATTTCAAATATTATAGTTTTTAACTAAAATATATTGTTATTATTATATTTGACAACCTATTAATTATTATATTTGATAATTTATTAATAAATAATATTATTGATGGGCCAACTAAAAAATTACATAATTGTTTCAACAAAAACAATGGATAATAAATTTAATTTAAATTCATAATATAAATTTATTTATTTTAAATTCCTGAAAACCTGTTGTAAATTGTACCATACCAATCCATTCCGATAGAACTGAATCCGCATTTCGAACTGTTTCAAAAAATGGAATGGCACTGGTATAGAAATTTTAAATTAGATACTGATACTAAAGATTTAATTTTTAAAATTTTCAAAATATGATACGGTTTCAGAGATTTTATATAAAATCCACTTAATTCATTTGCATTTATTTGTATAATATGCATATTATATAGACATAAAAAAAATTGCATGTAATATGTGTGGTATTAAATCCAACATTAAATAGGAAAATATTATAAATGTATACAAATAAGTCCATAACAAGAATTAGAAAGTTAAATGTTTAAATTGGTTAATAGCAAAAACAAAGGGGCTTAAATTGGTTTAGTTATTATTATTATTATTATTATATAAAAAAAAGAGAGTTGTACGTGGCTTTTAAAGAGTGAAGGAAGGAAAAAAGGGAGATAATCCTTTTCTTCCTTCTCCTCTTTCTTTATCTTCTTTTTCTTAAAAAAAAAAAAGAGAGAGAGCTAAATTTTTAAAGTAAATTGAAGGTTTAGAAATTTATTCCAAACCACAATCTTCATATTCAAAAGCCTTAGATATTTATTTGGTAAGTAATTTTAATATTTTGGTTGAATTAAATTAGGGTTTATAAGATGCAAAATTTAGTTCTAAGTATCTAGTTTTTCAGTCATATTATTTTAATTATATCTCGAGCTAGAAAGCTTCAAATTAAGTGTTCTTTAATGATATGAAAACTTCAAAGAGTTATCTAAAATTATTCATCTTTATCTTGATCTGATTTAAAATCTTTGCTAGTGTAATAAAAGGAAACATTTTATTGCTCAGTTTCCATTGCTGGTTTGAGTAAGGTGAATTGTTTCATAAAGTTCTTCCACTATGCATCTCCAATTGAAGCAAAATCAATTTTAAATTACTTTAGACACATAGGGTTAATAATCTAAAAAGTTTCATTTTGAGATATATTGTATAGTATTATTGATGAATTTTTAAATTCACCTTATTAAATTAGTTATAGTTGACAACTTCATAAGTTTAGGTAGTTTAGTGATGTTATTATGCTAGATGAGGTTCTATTATTTTTGGATATTTAAAAAGAAGTTAATTATGATCTATTTCAAGCTGTTAAACAAGTAAATATAAGTATAGGTAAGGAAACAATAAAGGTAAGTGAATAACTTAATGTTTTATATGAATATAACACTTAAAATAAATAATTATAAATTTATTTATTAAGCTGATTGGATAAGAGAAATATATGTGTTCTAATTGATAGAGGTTATTTTTTTATTGTTGTGTTGATGATTGATTGTACTTGAGATTATATTTTACATATGAATGAGATTGTATATATGAATAATGGTTGCTGAATTCGAGTGTCCTATTTGGGTAAGAACAAAATACTAGTTGAAGCCATATCTAGAGTTTTATAACTCCAAATGGGGTGTTGTTTGTTCCTATAAAAACTTTGAGACGTTATCTACAAAATTGATAGAAATAGAGGAAACTTAATTTTTCTGTTTTGATGGCCAATTTTTGGCAATACTTTATGTAGGTTAGTCTTTGATGACAGATTAACCATGGTGGAATGTTTTTTATGTTTCTCCTTATATATATATCAAATTGATGTGAAATTAGTTGCTAATTAATCTGGACTTATAATAATATTGGTTTGGAAAATATAGATTTAATATTCATAATGTAAAATTTTTGGTGTATTTTTGAATTTGCATTGTCAATTCTGCCATGTTGAAATATGGTATGTTTCAGTATATTTGTGATATATTATTTTTTCTTATATATTATGGGGGAGATATTAATTAGCTTTATGGAGTGATATGTGATGTATTTAATTGATGATGAATTGAATAAAATGTTGTGACAATGTGGTGAACTCTTGATGTATATATAAATATAAGAAATATGAATGAATGAATATAAGGACGCAATGCTATTTGTGAATGAAGCAAGGTTGTGCGCAATATGGAATCCCCTTTATATACCATAAAAGGGCTAATAAAAAAAATATAGTTGACAAATGATTATGGCAGGGTTGTGTGTGTATAGGGATCCATGAATTAAAAAAATTTGAATTACACGTAATTCAGAAGTACATTGCTGTCTAGAAGAAAATACTATACAATTACGATTTTGTACATGCTATAAGTTCATTGTTATCTAAAAGAAAACACTATGGTTATGGCAATGTTGTGTGCATTATGGAATCCCTTTGATAAGTTGTATAAAGACTAAAGAAATATGTTGTATATACTATGCTACTATGATTATGATTATGTACATACTATAAATTATAGTTAAACATTGAATGGATTGATAATTGATAATACTACAAGTTTGAATGTGTTATTTTTCATAGAATATTATGTTTTTCATCTGCTAAGTTGCAGGCTCATTCCTTTGCATTATTTTTAAGGACTAGAATAAATGTAGTTAGTTTTAAAGAAATATTTGCATTAATTGAATTAGCATTGTGTTAGGTGGGTCAGTAGGAGGTCGTCTTTAGTTTTATATAATGTGACATGCTTAGTAAATTTTTATATTTTGTATTAAGGCCAGTGTATTATATATAAATAACATAAGGAAATATGTGAACTATTTGACATTGTGAGCCATTTATGGTGTGTGTTATGTGCTATTTATATAAATAGTTTTGTATATATATTGACTCATGAACTAAAATTTTATTTTAATGGCTATTATTTATTAGTCACATGCATATAATGTATGTCTGATATTTTTAACAGGTGTCACATTTTAAATCCTCGAATTTACTCGACCCATACTCACCCCTACTTACAGTTGCATTAAATGTAGGCATGGCAATGGTGGGAAAGTAAGGTGGACCCTACACCTTACAGCCCTGAATGTTGTATAAAATGAGACTTTTTAGGTAAAATAAAAGGTGAGGAAAAATGAAGGAATGAGGGTGAGTGAAAAGGGAATGTCTTGTCTAAGCATAAGGGACTTAAAAAGGGGAAAGAGAGAGAGAAAATGAGAGGTTAGCAACCATTAGGAACTAAAAGAGAAAAAAGAGAGGAGAGAGCTCTGAAAAAGGAAGAAAGGATGTTCTTGGAGAAAAGGGAAGAACCAAGCCAAAAGATTACTCTTCTTAAAGGAGGAAGGAGAAGATATTGTATTCAAGTGATACTTTGAACCAAAAACAACCTTTAAGGGCCAACTACTTTGGAAAAGAGCTCATAAAATAGTAATAATTTTATCTTTTTAATAATGAGTTATAGACTTGTATAAGCTCTTTGTTTATTTACTTGTTTCTTCATTGGATTCATTATTTGTCCCATACTATGTTTACAATATGATCATTTAAACCATTAAGTATTTTTACCAATCTTCAATTATTTGCATGTGATTTTACCTTAAAGTTGAAGTAAATTTTCTGTTGTCTCTATGCTTGTCAAGCAAGCGATGCCTCTTTGAAGAGGCATCATCCTTTTGTGTTGAGGCGATCTTGTATTGCCTCCATGCACAGTGATAGAGTTCTGTGCAACTCTCTCTTCATTATTCATGTTCATTTCATGTAGTTAGCTTTCCTTCATACGTCTTTATATTTTATACTTCAATATTTATATAATTATTATGATGTGTTGTTCAAATTAGTATTGTACACCTATTTTCTTATTTATTTATGTCTATCTACTTATGCCTTTTTGATATAAAACCTAATCTCATTATTTTTTACAGTATTTCTAGTTATGAGAATTAACATTTTATTTGTTGCAAGAATTTTAGTATGATTCCTATCATCGACCTTTAATTTCCTCAATTTATTTATGGATTTACTCACATTGTAACCAGTTTATTTCTAGTTTATTTTTTATTTATTTTCTATGAAAAAGCCTTAAAAGGGGGGGGGGGGGGGGTGGGTGGGTGGGTGAATAGGGCTATTAAATAAAAATCAGAATTAAAAATAATTCTTTGCAAGAATTGAAAGAAATGTCTATATTTTGAATCTAATGTTTATAATTTTGAATTATTGAAAGTAATGTTGTTAGACTGCTATGCACAAATTGAAACAGTGATTGGATATTGAAGACCTTTGAATTTTCTCATATTTTCTTTATAAAAGTTTTAGATATTTAATTTATCTTTCCATATCATTTTGAATCACCTCAATTGGACTTCTGTAGCTCAAGATATGTCCAAAATACTAAGAGTTATGCAATCTAAAATGCAGACTATAACAACTATACACGAGTTAAAGTCGTGATTTTATATTGGAGATGTTCAAATTTGCCTATAATTTCTTTATATAAGTTATAGATATTTGACTTTATCTTTCTATATCATTTTTAATCACCTAAATTGGACTTTTTTTAGCTTAAAATATGTTCAAAATACTAAGAGCTATGCAATCTAAAATGCAGACTACTATCAGACAACTGTGCACAAGTTGAAACCGTGATTTTGTATTGGTGACGTTTGAATTTTCCTATACTTTCTTCACCAAAGTTTTATATATTTGACTTAGATTTTCATATAATTTTGAATCACCTCAATTTTACTTCTGTAGCTCAAGATATGTCTAAAATATTAAGAGCTGTGCAATCTAAAATGGTAGCTGCATATGTTGATTTTGACTCAATATTTGCAAACCCAAATGAACTTGGATTTTAACAAGTAAGTACAATTCAGAAAGCTCAAGATTTCTACTTCAAATGTGAAGAAGATAAAGCTCTAAGGATGTCAAAAGCCTCTTCGAATCTTAGAGGTCGAATCAGCCTAAGATATTCATACTTCATTTTATCTTCCAATAGAGTCCTAACTTATACACACTTAAGCAAAAAAAATAAATGCTCAAAATTAAGTTTTTTAAGATCAAAATTAAGATTGATTATTGCTAAGGTCAACAATCTCCCCCTTTTTGATTTTGACAAACTTATTTTGAGTTTAATAAAAAATAATACAAAGTAAAGTGTATGAAATATTTGTGATAATAATGATACCAAATGAAATAAAATATATTTCTTTATTTCTCCCCCTACGAATATTGAAATGATAAGAAATATAAATTTATAGATTATTCCCCTTGATAGAAAAATAAAAACAACATAAAATATAGTAAGAGGAATAAAAACATAGCATTCTTATGATAAATGTATTAAAAACATAAAATATGATAACATGATCATTTAAATAAATGTTAGACAATGTGAGGAAATAATTTCAAACATATATACATATAGTGCCACTAAAATGTATTACAAAAATAGTACATATAACAATAATGTTGATGCTAAACGATCTTAACTATCACATGATCATATAAAACTTAGCTAGCTAATCAATCATGTAGCATTTAGCATATAAAATAATAATAAAAAAATTATACATAACATATTTTCCTCTCTTTATGCAAAGGCAAAAGGAAAAGAGAGAGATATAAAGGAAAATGAACCTAAAGGGACCAAAATTCCTATAGGAACAAAGTAAAGATACATCAAATCTTTGTAAAAATATTCATGCCTTATGAAAGATCAAAACAATTCCTAAGAACAAATTATACATGAATTATGCATGTATAAACACAATAATAAAATATTATATACATGTATTGTAACAAATAACAAACTCAAATATATTTCTCCTCCTTTGTCAAAAGAAAAAGAGATATATAAAGGGAAAATGAAAACAAAGATACACAAAATCTTTATAAAATCTATGTCATACATAAAAAAAGTAAGCAAAATAAGACCTTTTATCACATATGATGTATGACAAAATTAGTCATACTTATAATGTTAATATGCATGCAAAAATTTAAACAAAATTTCTCCCCCTATATCAAACAAAAATATAATATGTCACTAACATAAACATATTTTTTAAGGGAGTTTTAAAATTAAAAAAAATACACATGTTAAAAAAAATTAACTAGGTACACATACAAACTTAAATTATTTCTCCTTTAACAAAATGCAAAAGGAAATTTAAAAAGATAAACAAAAAATAAACTGACGGCTATAAAAAAAAATTTTAAGATCAAAATCAAAATATTTATCAATAAAAGTAATCAATAAACACAACATGATTTCATATGAAAATAGTTCAACCATTAATTAAACATAAAATCAAGATAAACTAGAACCATCAATCATGCCAAGTTTATACTTAATGAAATTTAATCTCTGTTCATTGAGAGGTTTGGTGAAGATATCTGCAAGTTGATTATTTGTATCAATAAATTCAAGTGAGATATCACCAATTTGAACATGATCATGCAAGAAATGATACCTAATGTCTATATGCTTAGTTTTAGAATGCTGAATGGGATTTTTGATAAGGTTGATAGCACTTGTATTGTCACATTTAATTGGAATGTGATCAAGTGTTACACCATATTTTAACAATTGTTGTTTTTACCACAAAACTTGTGAACAACAAAGACTTGCTGCAATATATTCAGCTTCAGTAATGGACAAGGCAACTGAAACTTCTTTCTTGCTAAACTAAGAAACTAAACATTGTCCTAAAAATTGACAAGTTCTGGAAGTACTTTTTCTATCTAGTAAACTACCGGTAAAGTCTGCATCAGAATAATTAATCAAGTTAAAGGATGAACTCTTAGGATACCAAAGTCCTAAATGCATTATACCATAAAGATATTTGAAAATTCTTTTGATAGCATTCAAATGAGACTCTTTAGAACTAATTTGAAATCTAGCACACAAGAAAGTAGCAAACATAATATCGGGTCTACTAGCAGTTAAATAAAGAACGAATCTGATCATATCTCTAAATCACTTTTCATCAACCGGTTTGCCATTCTTATCTTTGTTAAGTTTGGTTGTGGTGCCGATTGGAGTTTTACTTATCTTAGCTCCATCCATGCCAAAATTCTTAAGAATGTCTCTTGCATACTTGGTTTGATTGATGAAAATCCCATTTTTACATTGCTTGATTTGTAGTCCAAGAAAGAATTTGAGTTCACCTATCATACTCATCTCAAATTCTTATTGCATTAAATTAAAGAATTCCTCACACAAACAATGGTTAGTATCACTGAATATAATGTCATCAACATATATTTGAATAATTAATAAACCATGCTTAGATTTCTTTATGAAAAGAGTTGTATCAACTTTCCTTTATAGAAACCTTTCTTTAATAAGAAGTTGCTCAGTCTTTCATACCAAGCTCCAGGAGCTTATTTCAATCCATATAATGCTTTGGAAAGTTTGAATACATGATTTGGAAAATCAAAGCTTTAAAAACATAGAGGTTGTTCAACATACACCTCTTTTTCAATAAAACCACTTTAAAATGCACTTTTAGCATCCATTTGATAAATTTTGAAATCCATGAATGATACAAATACAAGTAGCATTCTAATAACTTCTAACATTGCAATGAGGGTGTAGGTTTCATTATAATCAATTTCTTCCTCTTGATTGTAACCTTTAGCTACTAGTCTAACTTTATTCCTAGTTATGACACCTTGTTTATTGATTTTATTTTTAAACACCCATTTGACACCTACAATAGGATGATGTTTCGGTCTAGGAACTAAGGTCTAAACCTTGTTTCTCTTAAATTGGTTTAACTTTTTTTGCATAATAAGGACCCAAAATTCATCACATAAAGCATGATCAATATTTTTGGGTTCAATTTGAGAACTGAAGGCTAAATTAACAATAGACTTTAATTGAGATTTAGTAGTTACCCTTTTTATAGTGTCACCTATAATGAGGTTTTGAGGATGATCTTTCTTGAATTGTCAATCCTTTGGAAGTTTATCCTTCAAGGTAGGTTGAGATGTTTCCTTATTATCCTCCTTTCTTAGACTTTCAAGTTCCAAAGGTTTACTAGCATTTTCTTTTTGAGTTTCCACAAATTCGTCGTTACCTAAAAGATCATCAACACTATAAATATCCTTTCTAGTATTAAGTGAGTTTGATTTATAAAATACAATATGCATTGACTCTTTAACTACTAGAGTTTTCTTATTAAAAACTCTATATACTTTACTAGAAATAGAATAGCCTAGAAAAATTCCTTCATCAGCTTTAGAATCAAATTTTTCAAGATTATCCTTGGTGTTTAATATAAAGCACTTACATCCAAATACTCTTAGATATGAGATTTTAGGTTTTCTATTATTTCATAGCTCATAAAAAGTTTTATTCAAAATTGGTCTTTTGAAAACTCTGTTTAAAATGTAGTAAGATGTGTTAACGACTTTTGCCCAAAAGTATAGAGGTAAATTATACTCATGAAGCATTGTTTTAGCCATTTCCACAAGAGTTCTATTTTTTCTTTTAACTACCCCATTTTGTTGAGAAGGTTTAGGAGAAAAGAATGTATGTGAAATATCATTTTCATTATAAAAGGTTTTAAAAATTTCATTTTCAAACTCGGTTCTATGATCACTTTTAATAGAAGAAATACAAAAGCATTTTTCTTTTTGAACTCTTTTTGCAAACTTTTTAAAAGCTTTAGGTTCATCATTCTTATGAGTAAGGAAACATACCCAAGTAAATCTAGAGTAATCATTAACCAATACATATGCATAGTGCATACCACCGTGACTAGTAACTCTACTTGGTCCAAACAAATCTATATGTATAAGTTCAAGTGGCATAGAAGTGGACACTATATTTTTTTAGCATAAATGAGGACTTAGATTATTTTCCCTTTTGTTAAGCATCACAAGGTTTATTCTTAGTGAATTCAAACTTATGTAAACCAATCACAAGTTCATGTTTACAAAGATCATTCAATAGCTCAAAATTTGCATGTCTGAACCTTCTATGCCATGTCTATATATTATGGGAAATTAACATCATGCATTTAATATCTTTATTATCAATCTTATTTAAATTAAGAACGTAAACATTATCAACTCTTTCACCACTAAAAAGTTTGTCTTTATTAAGACTATTAACAAAGCAATTCTTAGGATAGAAAGTGACTTTATTTACCATATCACATAATCGACTTATACTAAGTAAGTTATGCTTAAGACCATCAACAAACAACACATAGTGTATAGTTAAGGATTAAGGATTACAAATTTCTCCAATGTCAATAATATGTCCTTTTGCATTGTCCCTGTAAGTAATATGTCCTCCATCCTTAGCATTAAGCCTTGTTTAATTTCTCCTTATCTCCTATTATGTGACTTGAGCATCCACTATTAAGATACTATTTGCTTTTTGATCTTGTGGACTTTAAGCATACCTACACAAGACAATTTAAGCATTCTTTTGAACCCAAACCTTTTTTGGTCTAGGTTGGTTAGTTTCAAAATAGTCCATAGGAAGCAAATTCATATGCAGTCTTCTATATAAGCACACATTATTGGTATGTCCCTTGATCATGCAATATAAGCATTCAACATTTGCAATCTTATTTATCATAGGAGGATATGCATTCCTAATATGTGAAGCATGCCTTTGTTGATGTTATGGTATATGTTTCCTAAAGTTCTTTTGAGTCATAGTGTGAGAGATGCATTGGAAAAGACAATGTGTGTTTTGATAGTTTTGTGCAATATGTCTAGGTGCATTATATTGTGCAACATGCTTATGAGTATTATATCTAGTGTATATTTAAGCATGTTTAGGTTGTGTTTTCCTAGCATGATGCTTACCCTTTTGTGTCATATTAGGTTGAGTCTTATAATACTTTTCTTGAGTGTTTAACGCATGAGATCTTTTAGCTTTGAAGGCTTGAGTCTCATTTTGTTTTGAGGTAGAAGGAATTATTGGAGGTTTTAACAAAATTAATATGTGATGGTAATGAGGAAGCTATTCTATTAGTATATCCAATTCCATGTATATCTCTATGGAATTTTTGAGACTCAAGAATATTATTCAAAGATTATTTTCTCTTTATGAGTTTCTCAATGGAATTTTTCAAATTTAAGACTTCCTTAGAAAGATTTTTATTTTCATAATTTTCTTTCTTAAGTTGATCTTCCAAGGAATTTGAATTTTTCATATCATTAAATAATTTATCATTTAATTTAACTAGATTAGGAAATTCATTTTTTAATTTTTTGAATTGTTTGGTTAGGCTAGATAACTTATGATTATAATGTTTCTTCTTAGATAATAAGTTTTTGCATTTAAGCAAGAGTTTCTTTACCATAGAGGTTTTAGTATCATCATCATCATCATAATAATTATCATCATAGGAAGAATTAGACATAGATAGTATCTCTTTTTTGCTTTCAAGAGCCATAAAACAAAGGTTGGCTACTTCTTATTGTTCTTCTTTCATTTCCTATTCGGAGGAGTCATCCTAAATTGCCTTATAAGCCCTCGTTTTCTTTTTTATTCCTCTGCTCTTATTTTTGAGTTTGGGACACTCACTTTGGATGTGACTCTAGTTTCTTACATTTATAATAAGTAACGTCTTTAGTTTTCTTTTTATCTTCTCCTTCATATCTCTTGTTAAAGTCTCTTATTCTTGATGAATATTTCTTTTTCAAGAACTTCTAGAAGTTTTTAGTGAGCATGGCAATTTCATCATCTTCATCACTAGAACCTTCAATATTTTCTTTTTTACTATCATTTTATGAAGCTTTTAAGGCAATGCTCTTCTTCTTCTCTTCCTTTTCTTCTTACTTTCCACCTCTTTGCTTAATTGTTAGCTCACGTGTTAAGAGCATTCTGATAAGCACATCGGTAGAAAGAGTTGAGAGGTCTTGAGCTTCCTTAATTAAAGTAACCCAAGATTCTTAATCCTTCATAGGTAGGCTTATTAGAATCTTATTGTTTAGTTATTCCTTAGAGAAATGCTTTCCAAGTTTCTTAAGGGTCGTGATAAGAACATTGAGTCAATTTATCATCTCTATGATTGACTCATGAGGCTTCATTTTGAAAAGTTTATATTCATACATCTGAAGTTGAACCTTCTTACTTCTAACTTACATGTTGCCTTTATAATGATTTTCCAAGGTCTTCCACATTTCCTTGGCCGACATGTAATGTTGAAGGTTACCTCCTTCTTCCCTTGTCATAAAAGAGATTAGACTGATCATCGTGTTTTAATTTTTATGATTTTCTTCCTTTTGCTCATTATTCCATTGACTCTTTACTAGAGCAATTACCACATTATCAATGGTAGTTTTAGGTGGTTTCCAACCTTTTAGGACAATATCCCAAAGTTTAATGGAATTATAATTAAGGTATTGCTCAATTTTGAACTTCCAATGAGGATAGTCACTACCATTAAAGAATGGTCTAAGTGAAGAAATATTTTATGATTCACTCCCTATGATCTTGTATTCTAGCAATGAAGTTCCTAAAATTCAAGCTCTAATACCAATTGAAAAAGCCCTAGAGGGGGGAGGTGAATAGGGCTATTAAATAAAAATTGAAATTAAAAATAATTCTTTATAAGAATTGAAAGAATATTGAGAAGGAAGAATGAAGAACATAATAATTTAAAGAGTTTCGATTCAACAATAATCCTATGTCCTCACCTAACTTATCCCCAAGTTAGGATTTTCAATCACCCACAATCTTATTCACAAGATTGAGATTACACAAGAGTTTTATGGCTCACTCTTACAACCTTACAACATGAGTTTTCAAGGCTCACTCAACCATAGAGGTGTTTGTATAGATAAAAAATAAAAATATAACTATTTAAGGTGTAAATAATGGGTCTAGTGTCTATATTTTGAATCCAATGTTTATAATTTTGAATTATTGAAAGTAATGTTGTCAGATTGTTGTGCACATATTGAAACTATGATTGACTACTGAAGATGTTTGAATTTGGCCTCACTTTATTTATAAAAGTTATAGATATTTAACTTGTCTTTCCATATCATTTTGAATCACTTAATTAAACTTTTTTAGCTAAAGATATGTCCAAAATACTAAGAGCTATGTAATCTAAAATGTAGACTACTGTCAAACAGCTATGCAAGAGTTGAAGCTAGGATTTCCTATTAGAGATGTTTGAATTTTCCTATACTTTCTTTATAAAAGTTATAGATATTTGACTTATCTTTTTATATCATTTTGAATCACCTAAATTATACTTCTGTAGCTCAAGATATATTCAAAATACTAAGAGTTATGCTATCTAAAATGCAGACTACTATCAGACAATTGCGCATAAGTTGAAATCATGATTTTATATTGGAGACATTTGAATTTGCCTATAATTTCTTAACCAAAGTTATAGATATTTGATTTATCTTTCCATATAATTTTTAATCACCTTAATGAGACTTATGTAGCTCAAGATATGTCTAAAATACTAAGAGTTGTGCAATATGAAATGGCAGCTGCATACGTTAATTTTGACTTAATATTTGCATACACAAATAAACTTGGATTTTGAAAAGTAGGCCCAGTTCAAAAAGCTCAAGATGTCTACTTCAAATGTGAAGAAGATAATTTTCTCATTATAAACCTCTAAGAATATGAAAAGCCACTTTGAATCTTAGAGGTCGAATTAGCCTAAGATATTCATACTTCATTTTAACTTCCAATAGATTCCTAACTTATACACACTTAAATAAACAAATTAAATGCTCAAAATTAAGTTTTTTAAGATCAAAATTAAGATTTATTATTGCTAAGGTCAACATTCTATTTATTTTACTGTCACCTTGTGCAAAGTGTTGTAATCTTTAATCCCTTCCCCTGCTTTGTTTGAATGTATTATTAGGTGATTATCTGTGATGAATGTTAAGACATATAATGCATGGAATTAGACTAATGTGTAAACTTGGACCTGAACATAAAATTTGACAATTAGTTGGAGAAAATTAAAATTTGCATGTTAATAAGAAATAATTAAATAATTAAAGGTAATAAAATAAAAAACATAAACGGAGGCCAATTGCAAGGTTGGGTGGGCATTCCAAAAGCCCATACCCAGTTTTCAAACTCATTCTCTAATGATGGCTTCTAGAAACCTCCGTGGGATCTAGTTGCTATATAGTGTGTTTCGGCTTTTATCTGGGTGGTGACTCTTTCTCTAATATAGGCTTTAAGCTTATTTTATATTTCTTAGTAGGCCTTGAGCTCACACAATGCCATGGTTGCGAAACACTTAGGTGCAAGCTAAACCTTGCTGCCTATAATGGTGACTCCACTAGGGATAGAGAAATTGATTTGAGTGTTTTGTATTTTATCATTTTTTATTATTCTTTTATTTCTCTTGCATTTTGTTGCATTCACTACACATTTTCACACACTGAGCACTTCAGTCCCTAAATAGCCAATGATGGTCATTACTTTACTACTTGTGTTTTATTCAAACCTTGTAGTAAAGCATTTGATTATTATCACTCATGACACATACTTATCCACATTGTATGGACTTGTCACGACTCAAAACAGGGGCTATGACTGGCGCTAAGGAACGGGAATTCTTTCGAATCCGGAACCTATAGCAAGCCTTAGAAAATAAAATCATGCAATAAATAAATAAAAAGTACGACAAAATTAAAATTTTTTGAATCAATATATATAAAATAAATACTCCAAATCCTTTCATAAATAAATATATTCATACAATGTTTGAATACAACTCTCAGAGTATTAAATATCAAACTAAAATAATACTCTTCTGATACAATAACACTACTATTGCAGTTTCTAGAATACAAATCAGAGTTCAAAATATATACATTTACATAAAATAGTCGGGATGGAAGAACACTGGCGAGGAACTCTACTACTAAGATCTAACGATATAGGATCTCCTAAAAAAAATAATTGAGGGGGGGTCAGACCTCACTGAGTGAATTATTATACTATATATACATGCAATCTAAATCATAACAACCAGACATTTATATATATATATATATATATATATATATATATATATATATATATATATACACACACACACACACATTTCACACAAATGCCAAACTCTACTTTATACATATAATAGATGCAGAAAATATTTATTTTAATGTATGAAGGATCAAATAGAACCCTATTAATCGCAACCTCAATCAATCATATCATCACTCTAGCCATATAAGCTCACTTAAATCCAATCACTTATTCCATTCTGGACGGTAGATTGGCCCCGAGACACTAAGTCAACTGAGCTCCAACAATTTGACTGTCAGTATGATTAGTCCCGAGACACTTGGTCAACTGAGCTCCAGCAATCACACTATCAATCACATCATATCTCAATCATATCAATTAAATAATTATCAATCACATTATAATCTCCATAATTAATTCCTCACTCAAACCTAAATCTATTATACTGGTACATATACTGTCCTAGTGTTGCCCACTAGGTAGCATGTTCTATTGATATCCTTCATTTAAAAATAAATCATTCATATGGATAATAAATAATGCGGAATAATAACCATAATGATAAAATAAAACACATATATATTAAAAATATACCTAAACAAACTAAGTATATTTCGTGTGTATATATGTCAAATAAATTCAAATCAATTATAATATATACCGAAAATAAACCATATATATATTGGAAATATACTTAAGATAAACCAAGTATATTTCGGATATATATATGTCAAATAAAACATGAAATGTATTAAAGATAAACCATTAATATGTTTAAAAATAATTTAAGTGCATTTTAATAATATAACATGCATTTGTTTAAAAGTGTACCTAAATATACTAAAGATATGCCCTAAGTACACAAATCATTTAATAAAATGATTATGCATAAATATTCATTTAAATATGTATATGTACTAAAACATGCATTTAGGTTTGATATATATTCACAAATATACCAAAAAAAAAAAAACCTAATCATTTAGCATGCATATATCACAAATACACCCTAAATATACCAATAATATGTTAGGTTTAAATCAATAAGAAAACATGCATTTATTTGGAAATATATCAAAATCTACCAAAAATATACTTAAAAATAATTTAAGTACAAATCGATATTTTGATATGCAATTATTTAAGAATAAGCCTAAAATATACTATAAATATACCTAAAGTATACTAATCATTTAAATATACAGTTATAAATAAATTTACTTTTAAAAAAACATATAATGAAAATGAAAAGAAATCCTAAGTCATGCATTCTATATGAAATGCATATATATACAGTATAATAACTCATTGGTGTGCGCTCCTCAAGATAAACTCGGCAGGCTTGGTTCGTTAGGCCTCGGTCTCGGCGCAACTAGAAAAATAAAATAACAACTATCAAAATAATTCTAACCCTACGCTTCTAGAATTACTATGGAAGGACTCAATCAAAAATTCAAAACTAGACTCGGACTGGTTGTCATGTTTTACGAGAAATCTACCGAATTTCAGCAGAGTCTCCTCTGTAAAATGGATATCTTCCTAAAAAAATAGGGCCAATCCTGCACAGAAAGTACACTTCCAAAGTCTCAAGGCATAACACCTTGGGTTGGGACCCCTAACTCTACAAATCCCTAACCGAGGTTCACAATTCACAAAACAAGAATATGAAACAGTAAAATGATAAAAATCATCAAAAACCCAATAAAAATATTTAAAAACCTTTATTTTCCAATCAAAACATAAGAGTTTAATTTAATTAATATTTAATAATAAAAATTTATAAATGGAACAAAATTCCCATTTTACAAATAAATTAACATAAATTGTACATAATATTTAAAATTACAATTTAATATCACAAGAATAATAAAATACACATTTAGTCCCAAAATAATAAATACACTTATTATTCACATAATATTCTAAAATTATCACAATTAACTAATAGAATTTCAAACATTATATAATATAAATAAAATTAAATTTTGCAATTATTCAACATAACATAACATAACAAAATTCACATTTAATTGCATAAATAGTTTACTCATATAGTAAAATTAATTTTAAACCCAATTATTTTCCAAAATAGTATATATAATATATTTATTTGAAAATATTTTTCAAAAATAATAAAAATAATATTAATTAGTTAAAATAGTAATTAATTTGTAAAAATCATTTTATTACCTTAAATAATTATAAAATCAACTAAATTATAATATTTAACTATAATTAACAAAAATTACACATTTACCCCTATAATATCAAATATTCAATATACTTAAATATATTAAATGATTTTCTCAAAAATTATAAAAACTCATTAAAATTATTTAATCATCATATAATACACTAATATCAATCAAAAAACATATTTAACCAGTAATTTCCTCAAAATTACCTATTTAACTTAATAATTCAAAATACACATAATTTACATAAAATTCCATAAAAATTATTCTCTCAACAAATAATATTCTAATATTAAACAAAATACACAATTAACTCTAATTTTTAATCAAAATACACATTTAACTAAATATCCAAACTTACATAAACTATAAATATCTCTAAAAAAAATTACAAAATATTCTCAAAATTTAATTTCTCAACACCAAAACTCATAACAATATATAATAACAATAATTTAACAAAATTCATAATTTAATTAATTAATTAACAAAAATTAATTATTTAGTCATAAAATAATAAAAAATTCACCAAAATTAAAATAATTTCCAAAAGTTATAACAAAATAAATTCATGAAGATCAAGCTATATAAATCATTGTTTTGAAAGGAAATTATAAAAAACCATTAAACTCAAGCTAAAATAAATTAGGAAAGGAATTTGACATAAACTAGAAATTGATTAAAACTCACAAATACCTAGCTTTGAGCATTGATCAAGCTCAAAATCTACTTCCCCTCAACTCAAGGAGTGGATTGAGCCAAAGAAACTAAGCTCCATTGTCAGAAAGTTACCGGAAGTCGCTTGCTCCATGCTGCTGCCTCTGCATTGCTCGTCGGTGAGAAGAAGAAGGAGAAGGTAGGGAAGAAGATGGTGGCTTGAGGAGGGTTCAGATGGCGCTGGTAGAGGCTAAAGATTCATGAGGAAGAAGGAGGAGCACAGTGACAAAGAAGGAGTCGGGTTTGTGGGGAGAGGAGAAGAAAAATACTGCACATTCATTTCTTTCATCCATTTGTGTGTATATATATATATTCACACACATGAATATAATAAACACATAAATATATTTTGATATATATATACACACATAAAATGACATTTAATAATAAATGATATTAACACAAATAATACTAAAGATAATTCTAATAAAATAAATAATGAAATACTTAAAAAAAATAATCGTCAAAATTATGGCATTTAATAAAATAATACTAATACTTAAAATCATGTTATTAAAATAATTCTCTTCAAAATAACACTAATATTATAATAATTCTCCACTACACAATACATAAATATCTCACCCACACACACATATATATATAAACACACATATACATTATCACTTAAAAATATAACATTTACATAAAGGATATAATAATAATAATATTAGTTCTTAAAAATAATAGTAGACTAACCATGCTCTAAATTAAAATTATCAGAATATTAGTATTCAAAAGCAATAAATCTACACAATAGAATTTAACGTCCAAAATAATAAATTCCAAATTAATGAATTTATGTAGAAAATTGAATGAAACATAAAATAATGATAATAAATTACAAAATAGCAAAATAATTAAATATAACTTTTAAACTTTATTAACACTGTATATTTCATTATTTAATAAAATAATTTTAAAAAAATCAGGGTCATTACAGGACCATTGAGTGGGGAGACATAATTGAGGTATATTACTGTGGGAACTGAAGCCTTTTTCACCCAAGACTCAGCTCATGTAGTGACCTAGCAACTTCCATTAGGATTTTCTAAAATGCATGTGTTTGATGCTATATGGTGGACCTTGGCATAAAATCTTGGACCATTGTAAATAGGCTATGCCAAAATAGGCCTTTTATGCCTCTCAGACTCATTATGATGGACCTTATTTTTATGCAAAGGTATACTACTTATTTGTTCATTTTAAGAGGTGTTTTGCATACATTGGTTTTGTTATCCCCCATTGATAATTAAAACCTAGACAAAAAAAATCCTAAGAAAAGAAACTCATTATCGAATATGTGTGTGGGAGGAATAAGGGTGGAAGTAATCATGCCTAAGTTTATTACTTATTTGTTTTTTTCTATTCAAGTTAAAAAAAATCTTGCATTTTTCCTAGCCATAAGCCTTTTCTTATTTGGAAGTAGATTAAGGGAATTTGGTTCACTAGTATCAATAATCCAATCAGACAATTGAGACCACTTAACAAGGGAGCATAATGGTACAACGCTTTAATTTTAATATTGAAGCTTTTAAAAAAGAATTGTTGAATGGGATTTGGGATGACATGTGACAAATGGTTAGAGACATGTTTGCTAAGATGATAGGAAAGATAATCGTGGATGGAGAAGACTTTGCAAGTAGAACTATTATTAGCAAGCCATTCAAAGAAAAATTAAAAGCACTAGTAGATCTAATAGAGTCAAAATGGATGAAAGACACGTAAAAGCAAATGGATCAACTACAATTTGCACTGAAGAAGCACAGGCTCAGTCCTGACTTTACGACTTGGATCTAGATTTAGAGGAGAAAGAACTGTTGCCCTCAAAATACAAGTTCCAAAATATAAAGAAATACTCTGGCATTGATGATCCTCACTTGCATCTTAAGTAGTATATCACATACATGAAGGCCATTGGGTTGTCTAAGGCTTAGATTATCAAATAGTTTCCATTGTCTTTGGAAAGAGCTACTATTAAATGGTACTACACTTTGAATGCTCATGTGTCACGACCCAAAATAGGGGCCATGACCGGTGCGAAGGAATGAGAATTCTTTTGAATCCGGAACTCGTAGCAAGCCTTAAAATAAAATAAAACATGCAATAGTAATAATAACATAATTAAAATAATCTACAGCAGAAATAAATCATAAATAAAATAAAATAATAATCCACTATGGGATTTAAATCAACAACTCATCTCATATATATATAAATAAACTTTTAATACAAATCCAGTCCAGATATTTAAAGTACATAACTTATACAAATATAATACAACAATCTTTTTCAATTTTACAACTACTGCAGTGTCTAGATCATAAAATAAAACTTAGATAAGCAGTTTACATAATAAAGTCGGGGCAGAAGAAATCAGGCATACATGTCTGCTACTGAGGTCTGATGACGATGACTCTCCTGAAAAAAAGTCAACGGAGGGGAGTCAGACCTCATTGAGTGAATTACTATAATATATATACATGCATACTAAATGACAATGCACACAGTCAAAAGTATATATAATACGTATGTATACAAGCAAATACATACAGATGCAATAAAATCATTTTTTATATATTTTTACTGAAAATCATTGCTTATGAAGGATCAAATAGAACCCTAGAAAATCGTAACCTCAAAACAGTGTTAGACAACACTCTAGCCATACAGGCTCATTTATTCCAATATATATTCACTTATTCCATTTAGACAGTAGACTGGCCCCGAGACACTAAGTCAACTGAGCTCCAGCAGTCTGACTGTCAGTGTGATTGGCCCCGAGACACTTGGTCAACCGAGCTCCAGCAATCACACTCCCAAATCATATCTCACACAACAAATAATCAAATCCAACCAACATCCACAAATGGTTAGTAATATAGCCTAAATGCTATCAGTATACCAATACGTACTCGGTCCTAGTGCTGCCCACTAGGTAGCACGTTCTATTGATATCCTTCATTAAAATATAAAACATACATTCATAAAAGTAAATGAGGCATGTAATTGAATAAAATCTCAACATAAACCATATATATACTAGAAATATATCAAAAGTAAACCAGTTATATTTTGAGTATATATACGACAAATAAATCTGATTAAATTACAAAGTAAACTAGAAATATATTCAAAAACATTTTAAACATAATTCATTAATAAAATATGCATATAGTTTAAAATATACCAAAAATAAACCAAATAAATCAAAAGTAAACTAAAAATAAACTTAAGTACTAATTAAACCATTATGCATATTTAATCAAAATAAAACATATATTTCTAAAATCATGCACCCTAGAGCATATATATATATAAAATAGCAACTCACTACTTATTACGCTCCTCGAGATGGGTTCGATGGGCCTGGTCCACTAGGCCTCGGTCTCGGTGTAACTAAACAAACAAACGACAACAGAAATCAGAATAAATCTAACAGAAGTTCTAAAGACTCGATCTAGAATACTAGAGACAGAAGTAAATCAGAATTCGACCAGACATCACGTTTTACGAGGATTCTATCCAAAATCTGACAAAACCTCCCCTGTAAAACAAACATCTCTCTACTCAAAGAGTAGAGCCGACCCTACAAAGAAATACACTTTAAGAATACACAAAATTCACAATCACAATCTCTCGATCGGACTCCAAACTACAATTCACCGACCAAGGTCCACAATTCACGAAATATTTACAAAATACCAAAAATTCCCTTATATAATAAAAATACATTTTATAAGTAGAAATTATGTAATTAACCCTAAAACACAGTAAAAATCGATAAAAACTCATTTTATTAGAAAAATCGTATATTATATATATAATTGAAAATAATTTACGAAAAATAGTTTTAATTAGTTAAAAACACTAAATAATTTGTAGAAATCATTTTTATACCCTAAATGACTATTAAAACCGATTTAATTACATTTTTAGCCAATTTAATGTAAAATTACCAAAATACCCCTATATATATAAATATACTAAAATTAATCCAAAAATTCACCAAAAATAATATAATTGCACAAAATTAATTTTCTCAACATATATTTCAATAATATCAATAATATACTCAATTAACCAATTTATTTCAATTAAACACATAATTAACCCTATTTTTCAAAATTACATAAACTCAATAAATTCAAAATAAATACATAAAAATTCATAAAAATTACAAATAAATTCCTATAATTCATTTCAACACCTATATTTACCATAAAACACAATTTCATAATTTAATTAATTAATTTTCGAAAATTAGAAAATATTAATAAAATAATCAAAAATACCCAAAAATCAAAATAAATTCCGAAAATTCTACAAAAATTATAGCATGAAGATTAAGCTACTAGGATCAAAGTTTGTGAAGGAAATTTTCATGAATCAATCAAATTGAAGCTAAAAAAAAATCAAGAACACTAATAGGCCGAAATTGAAAAATTGAAACCTAGGGAAATCTAGACCATTTTAAGTGAAACAAAGCTTAAATTCACACTCACCAGAGCTCAAGGAGAAGATAGAGACCAGCGGTGTCAAAAATGGTGGCCAGAATCACATCAATCGACGGTGACTTCAAGTTTCGGTCTTTCGGCTAAAACAAGCTTCGAACGGTGCCGGAGAAGGAAGAGAAGGTGGCGGAGCTGGCTGGGGACAAAGGTGGCACGCCGGGAGGCACACCGATTGGAAGAAAATGGCGTGACAGACGGTGGGTGAGGTAAGGGACGATCGGACAAGGAGGAGGGATCGAGGGTAGTTTTTGTAATTAAACTAAAGTTTATATATATATATAACTTTAATAATTCATATTAAAATATATTAATATTATACTTAGAAAAATTACACACCACATGTATAAAATAAACAATATATATATACATATACACATGTTAATTAATTAATCAAAATTAATCTATATAATATATATAAATATACATAATTAGAATAATTACTAAACCCTAATTTAATTTAAATACGTATACATGCATGTATATGTATATATTTCAATATGACCCTTAAAATCATGCATGAACTCATGCAATTTCATAAATTTATTTAAAATAATTAATATTAAATTATTTACGTGTCAATTTCCTCGAAAATACAATTATCGGGAAAATTTTACGTAAATATCTTAAAATAATCTAAAATAATAAAAATTATTTTTAATTGAATAACAAACTCATAAAAATATCATAATTATATACAAAATTATTAACACTGCATATCCCGATGCAGTACAAAAATATTTTAAAACTCGGGATATTACATCATGTTCAGCATGACTGGAGGGCACTATATTATGCTTTCATTAAGTAGTATGGGTTAAATTCACAATTTGAAGTCTCTCTTCAAGAGCTAAAAAATATAACTCAAGAATTAGATGAACCTTTCACAAGCTTCTTAGATAGATGGAGAGGAAAGCTGGCCCAAATAATGCAGAGACTTGCAAAATTAGACCAACTAATTATAGCTATAGAAGCATGTGTTCCACTTATGGCTAGTAAATTGAAGGATATGGATGTAAGGGACTTCAAGGAGCTATACCGATTTGGAGTACAAGTTGACTTGAATGAGAGCCTTTATGAATAAATATTGTTAGGTTTGGTTGTGATGTTTTTCTTGTATAATGTTTTGTTGTAATAACTTTTCTTAGTGTTAATAGATCTGACTATCTAATTTATGTGATTATAAATTTATTATGATTGTAAATGCTATCTTATGCTTGAATGAGATAGAGATTAAAAAAAACTATATTAAGAGGGCTAAATGTAAATGTTAGAATCAACTTTCAACTTCCCTTCAGTGCTTTCAACCTTAATTTCTTTTCCAAAAAAAAAGAAAAGAGAAAAAAAAAAGAAATGAAAAGAAAAAGAAAAAAATCTTTGTTGTGCTGTTAACATTAAAAAATTCAATTTTATGTAATCCTTTAAAAGTCCTCATTCTAATATAAAATTCCCACTAAAATGTGAGCTGAGAAATAGTTAGTCAGAAAACCTAGAAAGGGCTGGTTAATAACAAGTATAAGGTAGCATGCCTAATTGTAATGAATGAGTAATCCTATGAAAATATACATGATCGACATAATGTTAGCACATGAAGTGTCAGACATGGACTTCTGAGTTTTGTTGCAGTCAACAACTTTAGTGACATCAATGTCCAACGATAAAAAATAAGAGCATTCAACAACTAAAGTGACAATATAGACATTGAGCATAATAGAATATTGGTTAATTATCATCATAATTTAGAAATTATAACCACCAAACTAGGTTGAAAACTCTTAGAAAAGGAGTAACCTAGGTAAAAGATGGAAAATTAAAAAAATGAAAGACCCAGCTAGGTTAAAAAACTCTTAGAAAAGGAGCGACCTAGGCAAAAAAGGTAATATAAAATAAAATCAGTTGCTTTTTCATTTTGAGAATAGCAGTTCAAGAGATAAGATTCTACTTGGTTATGCAAAAGCGAGAGAGTCTATCAAGTCCTTAACTAGGGGAAATTTTTAAGGTGAGTTAAGCCTCATGAGTAATAGAATTTTCAAATAGAGTCTCTTCCACACTAAGGGTTAAGTACAACCATCATATGACAATAAAGCATTCTAACAAAGCAACTAAGCTGGGGGCATATGTTGTTATCATAGTCCCAATTTGATCAAGAGAGGGTCCTAATTCTGTTTGGATAAAATCAACTTTTGGTTTGAATTCTTTGATGGAAGGAGGACCAGTTCCCAAAGATTAGCTTTGAATAGAAAAGGCATTTGGCCAAATCATTTAAGATAGCTTTTTTTTTAGCTTATGCATACATAAAATGTAAGATTATTTTAACATCTCATATATGTGCGTATTAAAGTAAATGTATGTTTTTTATGAGAATTATGCACACTATATGAGCATGTGTTGTCAAATCACTTTTGAGAATTTTCAAAGATCATGGCCAGGGATGTAACCAAGTTGAACTAAGCTAAACTATTGATGGTTCAAGCTCGACTCATAATATTTAAGGAGGGCTTAGGTTCAACTCAAGCTCATTTATTTTTCAAAATTTAGGCTCAAGCTCGAGTTTGACTTTGGCTCATCAAGATCGAGCTTAGTTTGGGCTCATTCATTTAAAGCTCATTTGATTATAGTTCGAGTTCATTCATTTGTGAGCTTGATTATAAGCTCATTTGAGAGATTGGTAAGAAGCTCATTTATGAGCTTGGTTATAAGCTCGTTTAAGAGCTCGATAAGGAGCCCGTTTGAGCTTAAAAAAAGACCTAAAAAAATTAATAGAAATTTAGTAGTTTCATTACATATTTCATACAACATATTGTTAACCAATCCAAACCAACTTAAAGTTGCAAGTAACATCAAAGAAATAAAAAAAATTACATTAATCTCCATAAAATATTTAAAACAATCACATATTAACTTCAAAATAATATCCATAAAATCCATCATATTCTCCTCCATTAAAGGGTTAAAATAAACACATATCAATTTCATCTATCGCCATAATTTCCTCCATATATTCGCTTATGAACCTTTCAAATAAAAGCAAACACTAATAGTTTTTATTGGTAAAATACACCCCAAACAATAACATAAACAATAAATAACTCTTAATCTTTTGTAATCAACAAAGAATAATACCCAACATCAACTAAATGCCAAAAGTTTAAAGAATTTATAAGAAAAGACATGAGCTCAACATCATACCTTAAAGGCTACCTTCAAGTGTGAGGTATTATAATCTCTTTATGTCCTTATCATCCTATAAGAATTCTAAAAATTAGTAAAAAAATCAAAAAATAACAACCCAAAATCAAATTTAAACTTAAAATATGATAAAAATTTGAGATTTACCTTTCTTTTTTACTTTATCCCATAGAAGGCATGTAACCAATCTTCACCATATAATAAAACTTTAACCGTGTCTGCTCCTAAAGATGCATGATGTCATTCAATAACTCTCCCCTCTATACTGAATGTAGACTCTAAACCTACAATTGTGATTGGAATTGATAAAACATCACATGCCATTTTTTATAACACTCTAAACTTTAGAGAGTTCATCTTCCACTACTCTAAGACATCAAACTTTGAATCATCTTCATAAATATGAACACCTTCATCTAGATATACATCTAATTCAAACTTAACTTGTTTAATTGTTGATTCAATATTTCTTATATAAGTAAGAAATTAACCTTCACTCTATTTTTTCCCTTTATCACAACATTAGAAGATTCATTTTGATTCTCAGTTTGGCATTCTTTTTCACCATTATTTGCTTTATGAGCTTTAAGATAATCCCTATAAAGCATGCTTAAAGTCTCATAAATAGTGATAATATGCTTAATACTTGTCACGACCCAAAATAGGGGCCATGACTGGTGCTAGGGAATGGGAATTCTTTTGAATCCGGAACCCATAGCAAGCCTTAAAATAAAATAAAACATGCAATAATAATAATAACATAATTAAAATACTCTGCAGTGGAAATAAATCATAAATATTAAAATAATAATCCACCAATGATATTAAATCGAACATCCTCATATATAAATAATCTTTTAATACAAATCCAGTTCAAATATTTGAAATACATAACTTACACAGACATAATACATAAACTCCACAACTGTATACAACTACTGCAGTGTCTAGATTAATAAGTAAAACTGAGATAAGCAATTTACATAGTGAAGCTGGGGTAGAAGAAATCCGACGTATGGGTCTACTACTGAGGTCTGAAGACGATGACTCTCTTAAAAAATAGTCAACAGAAAGGAGTCAGACCTCACTAAGTGAATTGTTATAATATATATACATGCATACTAAATGGCAATGCACACAGTCAATAGTGTATATATAATAAATATATATACAGGAAAATACATACATATGCAACAAAATCATTTTATATATTTTATGAAAATCATTGTTTATGAAGGATAAAATAGAACCCTAGAAAATCGCAACCTCAAGCAGTGTTAGACAAAACTCTAGCCATACAGGCTCACTTGTTCCAAATATATTCGCTTGTTCCATTTGGACAGTAGACTGGCCCCGAGACACTTGGTCAACCAAGCTCCAGCAATCACACTCCTAAATCATATCACACATCAAATCAGATCAATCCAATCAATATCCATAAATAGGTTAGTAATATAGCCTAAGTGCTATCAGCGTACCGGTACGTACTCGGTCCTAGTGCTGCCCACTAGGTAGCACATTCTATTGATATCCTTCATTTAAATATAAAACATACATTCATAAATAAATGATGCATGAAATTGAATAAAACAACAACATAAACCATATATATACTAGAAATATACCAAAAGTAAACCAAGTGTATTTTGAGTATATATACGTCAAATAAATCCAATATAATTGCAAAATAAACTAGAATATATTTAAAAACATTTTAAGTATAAATGTTTAATAAAACATACATATAATTTAATATATATATCAAAATATACCAAAAATAAACCTAAGTACTAATTAAATAATTTATGCATATTTATCAAAATAAACCATACATTTCTAAAACATGCACCCTAAAACATATATATATAAAATAACAACTCACTGTTATTGCGCTCCATGAGATGGGTCCGACGGGCCTGGTCCACTAGGCCTCGGTCTTGGTGCAACTAAACAAACAAATGATAACAGAAAATCAGAATAAATCTAGCGGAAATTCCTAAGAACTCGATCTAGAATGCTAGACACAGAATTAGAATCAGAGTTCGACCGGACATCACGTTTTATGAGAATTCTACTGAAAATTCGGCAGAACCTCCCCTATAAAATAGACATCTCTCTACTCAAAGAGTAGAGCCAATCCTGCAAAGAAATACACTTTGAAATAAACACAATATTCACAACCATAATCCCTCGATCGGACTCCAAAATACAATTTTATCGACTGAGGTCCATAATTCACAGAACAATTATAAAATACTAAAAATGCCCTTTTTTAGTAAAAATACATCCTATGAATCCAAATTACATAATTAACCCTAAAACATGTTAAAAACCGATAAAAACTCATCTATTTAGAAAAATCGTATAATATATATAATTTAAAAATAATTTATGAAAAATAGTTTTATTTAGTTAAAAATACTAAATAATTTATAGAAATCATTTTTATACATTAAATAACTATTAAAACCGATTTAATTACATTTTTAGCCAATTTAGTATCAAATTACCAAAATACCCCTATATATATAAATTGTCTAAAATTAATAAAAAATTCACCAAAAATAATATAATTATTCAAAAATTAATTTTCTCAACATATAATTCAATAATATCAATAAATATACTCAATTAACGAATTAATTTCAATTAAACACATAATTAACCTAATTTATCAAAATTACATAAACTTAATAAATTCCAAAATAAATATATAAAATTCTCAAAAATTACCAATAAATTTATAAAATGCATTTGAACACCTATAATTACCATAAAACACAATTTCATAATTTAATTAATTAATTTTCAAAAATTAGAAAATTATAATAAAATAATAAAAAATTCACAAAAATAAAAATAAATTTCAAAAATTCTACAAAAATTACCACATGTAGATTGAGCTACAAGAATCAAAGTTTGTGAAGGTAGTTTTCTTGAATCAATCAAATTGAAGCTCAAAACAAATTGAAAACTCAAGTTGACCGAAATTGTAAAATCGAAACCTAGGGAAATCTAGACCATTTTAAGTGAAACAAAGCTTGGAATCACACTCACTAGAGCTCTAAGAGAAGATGGAGATTGGTGGTGTCAAAAACGGTGGCCGGAATCGGCTTGATCGACGATGGAGATGAGTTTTGGTTTTCCGGCCAATTTGAGCTTCAAACGACGTCGGAGAAGGAAGAGAAGGTGGCAAGGCTGGCTGGGGACAATGGTGGTACGCTGGGAGGCACACCAACGGCAGGAAAATTAGGTTGCAGATGGTGGAACGGCGATGGAGGATGATCGGGAAGAGAGGAAGAAGAAAGGGGCAAATCTGTAATTTTTGCAAACTTATGATTTTTGATTAAAAATTATGTATTTATATATATATATATCCATATATATCCATACCATATATTATAATAATATATAATCCCACACACAAATAATACTCACCACACATATATTTTAATGTATTTTAATAATTTATAAACTTATAATTAATTAATTAATATTAAACTAAATAATAAAAATTAAGTTAATTAATTAAACCCTAATTTAACTTAGATAAATACACATATATACATTTTATTTAGCATTTTAAAATTATGTATGAGTTCATGCAAATTCGTAAAACTAGTCAAAATAATTAATATTAAATTATTTACATTTTAATTTCCCCGAAAATAACATTCCCGGGAAAATTTTATGTAAAGAACTTAAAAATAATTAAAAATGACTTTAATAAATAACAAGCTAATTAAGTAATCAAATATATATATATATATAAATTATTAACACTGCATATCCTGATGTAGTTTAAAAATATTTAAAAACTCAGGATATTACAATACTATTCGATCTAGAGTAGATCATAAGGCAACACTAGTCAATCAATAGCATTTTATTTCTTGGATCTAAAACGACTGCTATATAGATCAACAAATTGTAATCACCTTAATACTTGTCAAATTTTTCTTTCATCTTCACAACCATTGAATG
Source organism: Mallotus nudiflorus (assembly GCA_947683625.1). Lineage (NCBI taxonomy): Eukaryota > Viridiplantae > Streptophyta > Magnoliopsida > Malpighiales > Euphorbiaceae > Mallotus > Mallotus nudiflorus. The sequence goes on along the minus strand of CANTUR010000772.1, from coordinate 261,924 downwards.
ATAAACCCATTTTTAGCAAAAAAAATTTCATCTAACAACTTATTAATATTATAAAGCTCAGGAAGAAACAAATTTAATATTGGATATTCAGAACCTACAACAACATGTATGATATTATCTAGTTGAATTAAACAATTTTTAAAGTAAGCAAATCACAAAGGCAATTAAGATTAGTCAAATAAAATAATAATATCTGAAATGATTTTTGTAACTTCATTAAATTCTTCAAGAAAGGAGAAAACTTCAATAACCTTTATCTAATTATCCTCACTGGGTAAGAATAAGTAACTTAATTCTCTTTGTGCATATCTAGGAAAACATCTTTAAACTCCAAGGCAACCGACAACATAAAGAATGTTGCATTCCACCTTGTGCAACAATCAAGAATACATTTCTTTGAAGGCAACTTCAATTTCTTTACAATTTCCCCAAAAATATTCAAATGGCTCTCTAACTATGTTACATGTTTAACACTTTCCCGCACATTCTTAATTATATCTCCAATCTCTTAAACCCATATTGGACAAGGAGACTTAGAATATATGCACAATATCTCATATGAAATAACTTGCTACTAAGAGCAAGTTGATTTTATAGGAAAGGTTGTGTTTTAGCATACGAATAACAACATTATTATAAGAGGCATTATCAACTGTCATGTCCAAACTTTTTCATTAATTCCCATTCAACCAAACACTTACTTAATACATCATAAGTGGCAACTCCAAAATGAGGGGGTGGTACATCACAAAAATTGATAGTACACTTTTGCAATTTCTAATTAGAATCTATAAAATGGCAAGTGATAACCATATAGGAAACTTTTTGATTCATTAACTTCCATGTATTAGTTGTCACACTCACTCTATTTATAGATTTTAGTAGTGTGAAAATTTTTTTCTTCTTCAACTCATAACTTGCAAAGTTGTCTTTTCTTACAATAGCCTGACTAACTTTTTGATAATTTGGAGTTACAGTCTTCATCAATAAATTAAACACTTCATACTCCACAAAAAGAAAATGGTAACTCATGGACTATAATCAAATGAGATAATTTCTATATGATCTTAGTTTGGTTATATTTAAAATTTTATACTACAACTACCTTTTCAAACTCTGATATAGAGGTTTTGAGTATTAGTTCCTTTTGTCCAGACAACTTTATTTTCCTTCTAACATAATTTTCCTTAAGGTGCCTAAGTAAGTGAGACATAGTTCCACCCTTAATAAATGTAAATCACCCCTTACAATGGATGCACTCAGCCGTTTATTTATTTATTGGGAAAGGTGAATATTTTAAATTCAAACCATACTTAAAATGTGCGCTTTATCTTATTTGGTAAATCCACCCCACCTTCTTCACTACCTTCAATATTTTTAACCCCATAATCAGCTAGACTTATAGATTATGTGTTTTCCTTATTCAAATTCACATTTACTGTCACGACCCAAACTAGGAGTCATGACCGGCGCTAGGGAACGGGAATTCTTTCGAATCCGGAACCCGTAGCAAGCCTAAGAAAATAAAATCATACAATAATAATATAAAAGTACGACCAAATTAAAATTTTTCTGAATCGATATATAAAATAAATACTCCATATCCTTTTATAATGAATACATGTTCGTACAATGTTCAAATACAAATTTTTAGAGTATTTAATATCCAAACAAAATAATACACTTCCAATATAATGACACTACTACTACAGTTTCTAGAATACAATTCAAAGTTCAGAATATACATTTGCATAAAACAGCCGGGACTGAAGAACACCGGCGAGGAACTCTACAACTAAGGTCTGACGATATGGAATCTCCTGGAAAAAAAATAATTGAGGGGGGTCAGACCTCACTGAGTGAATTATTATACTATATATACATGCAAACTAAACCATAACAATCAGACATTCTTATATATATATGTATATACACACATTTCACACGAATGCCAAACTTTGCTTTTATAAATATACTAAATGTAGAAAACGTTTGTTTTAATTCATGAAGGATCCATAGAACCCTAAATAATAACAACCTCAAACAATCCCATCATCACTCTAGTCATACAGGCTCACTTGATTCCAAATAGAACACTTATTCCAATCTAGACAGCAGACTGGCCCCGAGACACTAAGTCGACCGAGCTCCAGCAGTCTGGCTGTCAGTGTGATTGGCCCCGAGACACTTGGTCAACCGAGCTCCAGCAATCACACTATCCATCACCTCACATCTCAATCAACCCAATAGATCATTCAATTCACTTATGGACAGTAGACTGGCCCCGAGACACTAAGTCAACCGAGCTCCAGCAGTCTAACTGTCAGTGTGATTGGCCCCGAGACACTTGGTCAACCGAGCTCCAGCAATCACACTATCTAACATACCATTAATCTTAGTCAAATCAATTAAATCAATTATAATCACCCAATTTTAACTCTCACTCAATCCTTATCTACCGTACCGGTACGTACACGGTCCTAGTGCTGCCCACTAGGAAGCACGTTCTATTGATATCCTTCACTTCGAATAAATCATTCATTCGAAAAAAATAATTAATGTAGAACCATATTCATAATAGTAAAACCAACCATATATATATATACCAAAAATATACCTAAAATATACCCAGTATATGTCAGGTATATATATATATATATAGTCAAATAAAATATGAAATAAACTAAAGATAAATCATTAATATAGTTAAAAACAATTTAAATGAGTAACAATAATATAACATGCATTATCTTAAAAATATACTTAAATATGCAAAAGATATACCCTAAGTACTCAAATCATTTAATAAACCATTTATGTATAAATATTCATTTAAATACGTGTTTGTGTTTAACATATATTCACAAATATACTAAAAATAAACCTAATTATCTAGCATGCATATATCAAAAATAAACCCTAAATATACCACTAATGTGTTAGGTTTAATTTAATAATAAAACATTTATTTATTCGGAAATAAATAAAAAATATACCAAAAATAAACTTAAAAATACTTTAAGTGTAGGTTTATACTTTAACATGCAATTATTTAAGAATAAACCTAAAATCTACTGAAACTATACCTAAAGTATACTAATCATTTAATAAAATAATTATGTCTAAGTGTACATTTTAAAACATGTGTATATTACTCAAATGTATTAAACCTAAACCTAATTGTTTAATGTGCATATATCAAACTAACATGCATAATTATTTAATATGCATATATATAAGAATGCAACCCTAGATATACCAAAAATATTATAATTTAAATCATTTTTTAAAACATACAATGAAAATGAAAAATTCTAAATAATGCACCCTATATGCAGTGCATATATATACAGTATAATAACTCACATGTTAGCGCTCCACGAGACAAACTCGGCGGGCCTGATCCGTTAGGCCTCGGTCTCGGCGCAGCTAGACAAACAAATGACAACATGAAATCAGAATAAATTTAACAAAAATTCTAAAGACTCGATCTAGAATTTTAGACACAGCTTTAGAATAGGAATTTGACCGGACATCACGTTTTACGAGAATTCTACCGAAAATCCGGCAGAACCTCCCCTGTAAAACGGACATCTCTCTACTCAAAGAGTAGAGCCGGTCCTGCAAAGAAATACACTTCGGAATAAACACAGGATTACAATCAAAATCCCTCGGTCGGACTCCAAACTACAATTCACCGACCGAGGTTCACAATTCACAGAATATTTATAAAATACCGAAAATGCCCTTATATAATAAAAATACATTTTATAAATCCAAATTACGTAATTAACCCTAAAACATACTAAAAATCAATAAAAACCCATTTATTTAGAAAAATAGTATATTATATATAATTTGAAAATAATTTACGAAAAATAGTTTTAATTAGTTAAAAATACTAAAAATTGCAGAAATCATTTTTATACCCTAAATAACTATTAAAACCAATTTAATTATATTTTTAACCAATTTAGTGTAAAATTACCAAAATACCCCTATATATATATATTCACTATAAATGTTCAAAAATTCACCAAAAATTATATAATTACTCAAAAATTAATTTCTCAGCATATAATTCAATAATATCAATAAATATACTCAATTTACCAATTTATTTCAATTAAACACATAATTAACCCTATTTTTCAAAATTACCTAAACTTAATAAATTCCAAATAAATACATAAAAATTCATAAAAATTACAAATAAATTTCTATAATTCATTTCAACTCCTATAATCACCATAAAACACAATTTCATAATTTAATTAATTAATTTTCGAAAATTACAAAATAATAATAAAATAATCAAAAATTCACAAAAATTAAAATAAATTCCAAAAATTTTAAAAAAATTACAGCATGTAGATTAAGCTTCCAGGAACAAAGTTTGTGAAGGAAGTTTTCATGAATCAATCAAATTGAAGCTAAAAAAAATTCGAAACCCAAAATGGCTGATTTGAAGAAATTGAAACCTAAGCAATTCTAGACCAAATCAAGTGAAACAAAGCTTGGAATCACACTCACCAGAGCTCAAGGAGAAGATAGAGACCGAAAGCATCAAATTTGGTGGCCGGAAAGTGCTTGGTCGGAGTTAAGTTGATTTTTGGCTCTTTGAAGAAAATCCGGCCAAAACTCACCGGAAAAGAGTGTTTTAGGTGGTGGAAATGGTTGGAGGTGGAAGAGGAAGGCTGAGAGGCATAGTAACAGGAAGAAAACCAGCTTGAAAGTGGCTGGAAATGGAAGAAAACGTTTTGGGAGGAAGAAGATGAAGGAGGGGCAAAACTGTAAATAAAGGGAAGTTTTGGTTTTTTGATAAAAAAATTATGTATATATGTATATATATATATATATTTACACTATATTATAATAATATAAAATTTCACACACATTAAATATACACCACACACATATTTTAATATGTTTAATAATTTATAAACTTAAAATTAATTAATACAAAAATTAAATAATAAAATTAAGGAAATTAATTAAGCTCTAATTAATTTAAATAAATACACATATATACATTTTATTTTAGCACTTTAAAATTATATATGAGTTCATGCAAATTCATAAAACTAGTCAAAATAAATAGTATTAATTTACTTACGTGTCAATTTTTCCGAAAATATTATTTCCGAAAATTTTTTACGTAAAATACTTAAAATAATATAAAATAATTAAAATTAGCTTTAAACAAACAACAAACTCATAAAATATCATAAATATATATACAAAAATTATTAACACTGCATATCCCGATGCAATATAAAAATATTTAAAATTCGGGATATTACATTTACTACCTCAATATCTATAGCATTTTCCATTATAGGACTTATTTGTGAAATTTTAGGGATAACATATAAGTAATAAGGTCTGAAATTCTGTACAGCATGAAAAAATAATTTGGAAAAAAACTAAGGCAAATTTATAGAATGGGGCATATTTGATCATGGTAATTGTACATTAAAAACAACATTCTTAGAGCATATTAAATGTTAAGAGCATGTAGAAATAGGCATAAACCTATTGCACCATATGTACAATGCACATAATAAAAATCAAAGGCACCAACATAACTGTGGCAAAATATTTTATGTACACTAAGGCAAATTTATAGAATGGGGTAGGTTTGATCATGGAAATTATACATGAAAAACAACATTCTTAGAGAATATATGTCACGACCCAAACCGAGAGCCATGACCGGCGCACTACTGATACAAATTATAACTACTGTAGTTTACTACTAATACAAATTATAACTACTACAGTTTACTAGAGTACAATATAAAATAATTAAGTAGATGATTTACATAATAAAGCCGAGGTGGAAGAAATCTGGCGGATAGACCTATTGCTGAGGTCTGAAGAAGAAGACTCTCCTGTAAAATATCAACTGAGGGGAGTCAGACCTCATTGAGTGAATTGTTATAATATATATACATGCATTACTAAATGTCAAATGCAAATAATCATATGTATATAATAAATATATATACAGGCATGTACACACAGATGCTGAAAATCACTTTATTTCATAATACTGAAAATATAGGTTTTTGAAGGATCAAATAGAACCCTAAATGATCGCAACCTCAACAATAATAAAAATCATTCTAGCCATACTGGCTCACTTAATTCCAAGTAAATTCACTTAATCCAATTAGACAGTAGACTAGCCCTAAGACACTAAGTCGACCAAGCTCCAACAGTCTAACTGTCAATGTGATTGGCCCTAAGAAACTTGGTCAACTGAGCTCCAACAATTGCACCCTCAATCACATCAATTTCAATCATATCAATCAGGTCATATTTCCTTAAATAAGTTAGTAATTTAACTCTATAATCTATCGCACCGGTACATACTTGGTCTTAGTGCTGCCCACTAGGAAGCACGTTCTATCGATATCCTTTATTTAAAAATAAAAGATACATTCAAGTAAACAAAAAATGTATAATGTCATTCATAATAATCAAATAAACCATATATATACCAAAAATATACCTAAAATAAACTAGGTATATTTCAAGTATATATATGTAAAATCAATTCAAATAAGTCATGAAATATAATAAAAATAAAACAATAATATACTTAAAAATAATTTGAATATAAATCAAAGGTAAAATATACATTTATTTCAAAATATACCAATAATATACTAAAAATATACCTAAAATATTAAGCATTTAATAAAAAAATTATGCAAAATTATACATTTAAAACATATAATTCTAAAACATGCAACCTAAATGCAATGTATATATATAATAATAACTCACATGGATGCGCTCCTTGAGACTGGTCCGACGGGCCTGGTTTGCTAGGCCTCGGTCTCAATGCAACTAAACAATAAAAATGATCACGAAATCAGAATACATCTAACTTAACTTCTAGAGACTCGATCTAGGATTACAAAATACAGACAAACACAGAATTGGAATTAGACCTGATGTCACATTTTACAAGAATTCTACCAAAAATTTGGCAGAACCTCCTTGGTAAAACGGACATCTCTCTACTAAAAAGTAGAGCTGGTCCTGTAAGAAAAATACACTTTGAATATAAAAATCCTCACAACCCTCGATTGGGATCCCGAACTATAAAATTCCTCAATCGAGATCCACAATCCAAATAATATAATAAAATATATTAAAAAATTAATAATTACCATAAATACCCTCAAAATATCAAAATATAGAATATTTAACATTAAAACACCAAAAATAATTATTTTTTCCAATAATTACTTAAAAACCCTAAATAATAATATAATATTATAAAAATCAAATTTTCTCGATAATTCAATATAATTTAATAAAAACTCACTTTACTAATCCAAATAGCTTAATTAGTCCAAACACATTTTAAAAATTACTAAAAATCCATTTTATTACAAAAATAGTATATAATATATTTTTTGAAAATAATTTTTGAAAATTAGTATTAATTAATTAAAAATAGTAAATAATTTGTAAAAATCATTTTTATACCTCAAATAATATTAAAACCAATTAAACATAATATTTAACTAAAATTATCACCAAATTACACAATTAACCCTAATATTCAAAAATACACATAATATACTAATACTGCTAAAAAATTTAATAAAAATTATATAAATACATAAAAATTATTTTCTCAACATATTTCTCATTATTATCAACAAAAACATATAATTAACCCATAATTTCTATCAAAACATATATTTAACCTAAATTTCCAAAATTGACATAAACTAAAAATAATTATAAAAATTACATAAAAATCACCAAAATTATAAAATAAAATCTAAAATTAATAATAATTTCTAATAACACCAAAAATCACAATTTCATAATTTATATAATTAATTTACAAAAATTAATAAAATATTTAAAAATTCACAAAAATCAAAACAAAAATATGTAGATGTAGATTGAGCTTCCAGGAACAACATTTGTAAAGGAATTTTTCATAAATCAACCATTAACACCCTAAGAAAATCATAAACCCTAATGAACCGAAATCTTAAACTTGATCAACACCTAATGAAATTGATTTTTTAAGCTAAAAGGAGCTTGGATTCACACTCACCGGTGTCCAAAGAAGAGTAAGAGACCGACGGTGAGGAAAATGGTGGCCGAAGGAAGGAGGAACGCTGGAAAAATGAGTGTTGGCCAAAAATGGCAGTTTCTGTCATTGCCGACGTTGGGGAAGGGAAAGGAGGACGGCGGAGCTGGTAGAAGAAAGGGTGGCTGACGACGAAGGACAGGGAGGCACTCTAACGGTGGAGGATCGACGGTGACAGGCAGAGGGGCTTGGTTCGGGGAGGAAGAAGAAAGAATATATGTGTGTGTGAGTTTTTGATATATGTATGTATATATTATAGTATATAAATATTATAATATACTATTGTATTTTAATATTATTCTAACTTTATACATAAAAATTCTCCACCATAAGTATATACATACATACACACACACACACACACACATAATAACACACAATAATAGTAAATGCACACCTATAAAATAATAATAAACCCTAATATATGTGTGTGTGTGTGTATATATATATATATAATAATCATGCAAATAATGTAATTTAATAATAATAATAATAATAATAATAATAATAATAATAATAATAATAATAATAATAATAATAATAATAATAATAATAATAATAAACATCATTGTAAAAATAAAAAAACATTAGTACTTAAATAATATTATTAAAATAATTCTTTTCAAAGTAGTAAATATAATGTAAATAAATTTCCAAAATAATAAGTTTTTTTTAAAAAATAAATATTTACGTAGAAAAATATAATTAAACATAAAATAATAGATATTAACCATAAAATAATTAAATAATTAAATAAAATTTTAAATTTTATTAACACTGCATATCCTGTTTTAAAATAAATTAATTTAAAAACTAGGGTTATTACAATATAGAATGTTAAGATAATGTAAAAATAGACATAAACCTGTTGCACCATTTGTACAATTCACACAATAAAAATCAGAGGCACTAACGTAACTGAGGCAAAATACTGTATGTACATTGTAGAGAGTAAAATCATGAAAGGAAATTGGCAACTAACTTTACTATTTTTAATCATCATTCTATGACTAAAATAGAAAATAAAAAAAATGCTAGAATTTGATTTGATTCTACTTAGCTAATTCTATTGTCTGGAAAGTCCATGGTTTCTAGAATTCAATTATTTCAACTTAAGAATTGATCAAGCATGAGAATTTTAGAAGGAACTAGAACAATGACCATAAGGTATTCACTGACTTAAATGAAAAGAAGCTAATAAGAAGGTCAATACATTAAAATTGAAATTTGTGCATGTTTCTATCCATAGTTAAGGACTATATAGTGTAATGAGTCTAAGGTATACATATAAAATTTTGTTGGCCAATGGTGCTAAGGGAGCTACCAAGACAGACTGAGGTGATTTTATGAGACTGTTGAGCTACCAAAATTGCACTACTAGTGTTTGCACTTTTACATTTTAAAATTTTAGTGTTCAAACTACTCTTTTAAAATTATAAGTTTGAACTTGTATTTTTCTTTCATTTTGGTGTATTCATTTGGTTGCTCTAATCTTAAAGCTTAAATGGACAACACAAAGTCATTAACACCTTACCTTGTAATTTTAGTCGGGCATTATATTAAACAAGTTGGGTGCACATTTATGAACAAAGGAAATATCATTAGTACCTCTCTTGCTTCTACTATAGCTTGCACTATTAATCCTAATATTAATGTTGTCACTTTTACTATCACTATCACTTCCACTTTCACTAGAGCTGCCTGCTTATCCCTCACGATTGTCAGAAATTTTTTTCTCAGCAAATAAATTAGGAGAATGATGTTGATTATTAATTTTTTTTCTAATGCATTCGAGTCTTCTTCAACTTTAGAGCTTAATCTCCAAGTTATTTCTAAGGCATGTTCCTTAAATCTGGCAGTAGGGCTTTTCTTCATAAATTTTGATTCAGGAGTAGGTCTACCATCATAATTGTCTTTAGGAATAAGTGTTTGTTGATGATTGTCTTCAGGAGAACTAAAAATAGAAAAATGAAAAAAATGATATGATGAAGTGCTCCAATATAAACATATAAATAGATGGGCTTAAAAGAAGTCATAAAAAAGAATTTTATGCAAATTGATTGATTGTGTATTCACTATCATAAGCTTTTGCAAAGGCAAAAGAGCATGAACTAAGATGTATTCTAGAGAATTATTTTATAGTAAATACAAATTGCCAGTCAAAATACTAACAAAAAAAAAAAAGAAAGAAAAAAGAACTTGAGTTGAATAGATTAAAAAATGAAAAATATTGGGAAAAATTCCCATAAATGCAATAGCCAAAGTTTGATAATATCAAGGGAAATGGGAAAATGATTCACATTTATAAAACAAGATATAACTTGGAGATTAAGTATAAAGTTATTTGTTCTACCCAGACCAATTCTTAGTCATTTAGAAATGCCAAATGTTTTTACCCAACACTACTACTAATTATCCTAGTTTATTTTCATACTTCTTAATGAATTGTTAAATCCTAGAATCAATTGAAATGGATAACAAAAAGACCATGGTGACATGAACATGACACCTACCTTTCTCAAAAAAATCACATAAAATGTATCTTTCATCTTTTAAATTAAAAAAAAGAAAAAAAAGCCTAAAATTTATCCAAAATTTCACTTTATTTTCCTTCACTTTACCAAATTTTCTTACCAACCAAATAGAATTTCCAAAAATTCTAGCAAAACAGAAATGGTCCAAACAAACAAATAATAGAAAAAGCAAAAAAGACTTTGGATTTGGACCATAAAGCGTTTGATACGTACGTGAAGTAAGATAAGTGCATATTCAAAACTTGATTGGAACTCACGGATAGACAATGAAGCTGCCAGTGTGATATGAATTGAAAGGGAGGTGCAGGTGGACTTATACTCATGGTGTGCCATGGTATGATTTGAAAACAAGGAGGACTAGTACTCAAGGATAGACAATGAAGCTGCTGGTGCAATTTGAATTGAAGACGAGGAAATACAGGTGTAGGTGGACTGGTACTCATAGTGTGTCATGGTACGATTTGAAGATAAGGAGGACTGGTACTCAAGGACATACAGTAAAGCTGCTGGTACGATCTGAACTAAAGATGAGGAGGTGCAGGTGTCGTACCTTAAATTTGACTATCCCTAAAAAGGTTTAATGATAAAATAAATTCCCGAGAAGACTAGAGTTTGCTCGCTTATAACACCTTTGAAGTGTGCAACCTTAAAATACCTAACCGACCCCCCAGTGTGAAAATCGATCATTGAGCCATTAAGTTATGCTCTGACCTTATGAAATACAAATTATCAAGACAATAAGAGGTTTATTTTAAGAAAAATCCTCTCATAATACTTAGCTTGTTAAGTTGGGGGGAATTTCATTAGACTGGGACCTAGATTTATGAAAAAATGGAAATTAATTTTGATAAAACAGACTTTAGAAACACATCTAGAGGGCTCTAAAACCTTCAAAAGTTCTCTTGAAATGGTCCAACACAACTTGAGTATCAGCGCATATTGCTCAGAAGTGCATGTAAACAACCCTAGGTGTCTTGTGCTAAAATTAAAGCTGAATTTGGCAAAACAAACTTTGGACACATGTTTGGAAGGCCTAAAAACCCTAGGAACAAACCTTAAAATAATGCACGTAGAACCCACGAAGAGTGCGTAGAGCATCGAAGTGCATGTGTGGCCATGCGCACTTAGTATGGCCACGCGTAAAAATCCACTTCTATGTGGGTGACCACTCCCACACCAACCCCATTTTACACATTTTTTCCTATAAATAGACCCCTCTACACCCTATTTTAGGGGGGAGCAAGTGAAGACACATACACACTCAAAAGTCAGTTCGATCGAAGGCGAGAGAAATCTCTTTTTGTATAGTTTTTGCTCTCCCATAGCCTTTCCCTTAGGTTATTAGATCCCTTTTTTCACCAAACCCAACCTCATCTTTATCAAAGCATGCTTTAAAGATATATAATCTAGCATCATTCTACTGTCATTTTGAACCTCTAGACAAGGAAAGCTTGATAATCTTTTGAAGCTAAAGCTTTAAAGTTTACATAAGCTGAGTTGAGTCTAATGACCACACAATTATTTTAGCATGTTTATTTTACTGCATTGTAATCTATTTTGCTACTACCAACATTTAGGAATATTGTTGTGCTTGTGTGATGATACTGTCAATCTTGCATGCTATATGAATAATATGTGCTTTATTATGCTCATTTCATATCATCATTCTGCATCCTGTATTTTTGATATCATGAAATCACATTGTAAATATCAATAATGTGAAAAAGTTCATGTCCCTGAATAGAGTCATCATGCTCTCGGTCCAGTGATAACCTCATGCATCGTTTATATTATCATCATTCATCATCATAGTATAAATAATCACTACAAGCATATGTTGGGGTTTCATGATACAAACACAGTAAAAAATTAAAATTGTATTACGTTCCCAAACTTAGATCCATGTAATTCGACTACTTGATTAAATTTAGAGTTTCAAGAATCTCACCAAAACGCAGAAGAGGCAAGATTTTCTGGAAGGATGAGAGGAGGTTCACACTGGTGACACCTTACCTCGAGCCTTTTTGCTTTGGTTGTTCGGATCAAGACGTCTCCAAAAGGATGCATCCTCTATAGGTATCCACATGAACAACCCTTCACAAAACAAATTGGAGTTTGTGCTAGCAACCTTCTTGATTGTCTCACAAATCAAGAACAAAAGAAAAACTCTATGTTTGTTTTCTAGGAAGAGAGAAAACCATTTTTGGAGGTAGGGAAAACAAAACTATTAAACCCTAGAGAATATAACATATTTATAGACTCCAAATTAAGGTTTCACCTACCAAAAACCTTTTTGGTAATTTCCATTTATTATATTCTGATTTTGTTTTAAAAACAAATCAGAAATAATATCTTATTTATTTAAAATAACATTTATCTTAAATAAATAAACAAATAAATAAATAAATAAAACACTTTAATTATTTATTTCCATATAGTTTATTTTGGGCTTATTAAACCCATAATCATTTTGGGCTTGTTCTAAGAGTGTGACCCTGTAGGTTCACATAACATTGGTAGTGGGCCTAAATCTCTATTTAGGCCTACAAGTCATAAGTGGTCTCTAGCAAGACATTATGACTACCCAAGTCATGTAAAGTCAATAATTCGACATAACCTAATTACAGTGAATTTTATCGTCTCTTTATCACATGATATCTTAATTGAACATAAGGCATAGAATGTCATCCTTATATAGTTTAATATTCTGACTTGATTCCAAGTAGACTAAAAATGATAACTTTTTATCAATTCATTTCAGCATGGCCATGCATTTTCCTTCAGTCTATCTCATCAAGGGGCCCATAGATATCTTTCTCATATTAATAAGGGATAAATTCCTTCTAAATCACTCACATTCCTCACATAACTAATTTTATATCCAAAAACATCCTATCTAATCATTCGGTTAAAGAAAATGTTAGAATGTGTCAAAACATAAAATAGCTATGTAGAAATCCATGATGATTTTAAGGTCAAAGGACCGAAATAAAATTACTGTGATGAGAAATACTTATGACAATATTCTATGCAGTATTCTCATAGTGGATCAATCCAGTACATGATCTCTTATCATGTACCTATGAGTTGACTTAATATCTGATATTCATGATTAGTAACACATAACCATCAGTCAACATCATACTAGCCTTAATACTTTAATATTTATATAATTAATAAATGACTAGGGATAATTAAGGGTTTTACTATCAAGTCACATACTTGATGGCCTTAGTAAGAATTAACCATTCATATAATTATCATAAAATCAAATAATAATGAAATACCTCTTTATTAATAAAATAAGAAAGTCAATACATAATCAAATGATTGACCTAGTGCATATCACTAACAGTATGATCATCTTATCATTCATCAAATAAGTTATGTAAATGGTCGTGTTATCCTTGCAGATCAATCATATTAGATTTACTTTCTGCAATCTTTTCCTTTTCATATGACATGACCCTCCCAATATTGTGCATTCACTATCATCAGCTTTTGCAAAGGCAAAAGAGCATGAACTAAGATGTATCCTAGAGAATTATTTTATAGTAAATAAAAATTCCTAGTCAAATTTCTAACAAAAAAAAAAAGAAAGAAAAATGAACTTGAGTTGAACAGATTAAGAAATGAAAAATATTAGGAAAAATTCCCATAAATGCAATAGCCAAAGTCCAACAACATCAAGGGAAAAGGGCAAATGATTCACATTATAAAACAAGATACTACTTGGAGATTGAGCATAAAGTGGTTATTTGTTCTACCCAGACCAATTCTTAGTCATTTGGAAATGCTAAATGTTTTCACCTAACACTACTACTAATTATCCTAGTTTATTTTCATGCTTTTTTTATGAATTGTTAACCTAGAATAAATTGAAATGGATAATAAAAAGACTATGGTGATGTGAACATGATACCTACCTTCCATAAAAAATCACATAAAATGCATCTCTCATCTTCTAAATAAAAAAAAGGAAAAAAAGCCTAAAATTTATCCAAAATTTCACTTCATTTTCCTTCACTTTACTAAATTTTCTTACCAACCAAATAGAATTTGCAAAAATCCCAGCAAAACATAAATGATCCAAATAAACAAATAATAGAAAAAGCAAAGAAGACTTTGGATTTGGACCATGAAGTGTGCTATACGTACATGAAGCGAGATAGGTGCATATTCAAAACTTGATTGGTAATCACGAATAGACAGTGACGCTGCTGGTGTGATATGAATTGAAAGTGAGGTGTAGGTGGACTAGTACTCATGGTATGCCATGGTACGATCTAAAGATAAGGTGGACTAGTACTGAAGGATAAATAATGAAGTTGTTGGTGCGATTTGAATTGAAGACGAGGAGATATAACTATAGGCAGACTGGTACTCACGGTGTGCCATGGTGTGATTTAAAGAGAAGGAGGGTTAGTACACAAGGACATATAGTGAAGCTGTTGGTGTGATTTGAACTGAAGATGAGGAGGTGCAAGTGTCATACCTCAAATTTGACTGTCCCCAAAAAGGTCTAATGATGAAACAAATTCCTGAGATAACTAGAGTTTGCTTGTTCGTAACACTTCTGAAGTGTGCAACCTTAAAACATATAACTGACCCCACCAGTGTGCAAAATTTATCATCAAGCCATTAAGTTGTGCTCCGATCTTGTGAAATACATATTATCGAAACAACAAGAGGTTTATTTCAAGAAAACTCCTTTTAGAATACTCAGCTTGTCAGGCTAGTGTGCATTTTGTTAGACTGGGACCTAACTTTTTCAAAAATAGAAATAAATTTTGATAAAAAAAACTTTAGAAACATGTCCGGAGGGCTCTAAAACCTTTAAAAGTGTCCCAAAATGGTCCAACATAACTTGAGTATCAATGCATATTGCTTAGAAGTGCACGTAAACAACCCTAGGTGTCATGTGCTAAAATTGAAGCCGAATTTAGAAAAATGGACTTTGGACACAAGTCCAAAAGGCCCAAAAACCATAAGAACCAACCTCGAAATAGCACACGTACAACCCGAGAAGAGCGTGTAGAGCATCGAAGTGCACATGAAAATGCACACGTACGTGCGTGGCCACACGCACTTGGAATGGCCATATATAAAAATCTATTTGTACGTGCATGACCATACCTACACCACCCTATTCTATACATTTTTTTCCTATAAATAGACCCTTCTACACCCCATATTAGGGGGGAGTTAGTGAAGACATACACACACTTAAAAGTCAATTTGATTGATGGCGCGGGAAATCCCTCTCCGTATAGTTTTTTTTCTCTCCTATAGCCCTTCCCTTAGGTTGTTAAATCCCTTTTTCCACTAAACCCAGTGTCATTTTATCATTGAACACTTTAAATATATATAATCTAGCATCATTCTGCTATCATTTTGAACCTACAAGGAAAGCTTGATAATCCATCGAAGCTAAAGGTTTAAAGTTCACACAAGCTGAGTTGAGTCTAAGAACCGCACAATTATTTTAGCACGTTTATTTTACCACATTGCATTCTATTTTATTGCTACCAGCAATTGGGAATAATTTTTTGCTTATGTGATGAGATTGGCAATGTTGCATGCTATATGAATAATATATGCTTTATTATGCTTATTTCATATCATCATTATGCATCCTCCATTTCTGAAATCATGAAATCACATTGTAAATATCAATAATGTTAAAAATTTCATGTCTCAAAATAGAGTCATCATGCTCTTGGTCTAGTGATGACCTTATGCATCCTTTATATTATCATCATAGCGTAAATAATCATTATAAGCATGATCATCCTATTATTCATCGAATAAGCTGTGTAAATGGTCGTGTTATCCTTGTATATCAATCATATTTGATTTTCTTTTCCGTAATCTTTTCCTTTTTATATGTATTTTATTAGGAAAGCGATTTAATAAAATTTTTATTCTTATTATCCTATACTATCTGATCTAATATGTGAATGCTATATAAACTGTCATTACCGAAACTATGGTGTTGCATAGCTATAAATTGAATATCATATAATGAGAAATAGTCAAAAAGTATATGCGATCTCCTAAACCTAGAAATTACTGTTGGGGATAATACTCATTATGGGACCCAATATAGTCCCTTTCTTTTCCCAATTTTCTAAAAATTGGGTGACGACTTCACAAAATCAAAAGCATCTCGTTCCCCCAGACCAATCACTTGTCCCTATTTAGTAAAGTTACCATGTCCCTCAAAAATGGAAAGACTCGTTACACTGTTTAACAAAGTAATAAAAAACTACAACACAAAAGCTGATGGTCACTCACAGTGGCAACTCCAATGGGGAATTCTAAGTAATAGGGATCAACTCGAAAATGACTATTTTTTATTATGCAATACTCAATCGTATAGGACCCCTCACCATTGCATTTGCACCACACATCACATGTGTACCATTTGTCCCTAAAAGCCTTGATAATACTAAATAACATTACCACCAAGATTCCACTCGAGTCTTAGGGTGATGAAGATATGGTATTATCACCTTTAGTCTATACTAGTGCATTCGTCGGACTCATCTAACCAGAGTTTATAACCTAAGTCCTTAAGGGGGGCGATCGAGTTATAAAAAAATGCTAGACTTACTAACTAATTTTCGTAACCCTACTCATATGGGGGCATTCTCACTAAAGGAGCCCTTAGCCTTTCACCTTGACTCAGCTCATATAGATAAACCAGTAGCAACATCCAGTAGGATTCCACTAAGCTATGCATGCTATTCTTGTCCTAATGTTGTCCATTTGACCTGATACTTATAAATGACATGACCCTTCTAGTGTCTATCATCAAATGATGTCGTAATGTTAGTTTTCATAGAATATTTATGCTCAAAACCATATGATTCTCATATACTTCATTTGAGCTAAAGCATGAGGAATGATGAGAATTATGTAACTCAACTTGAATAGTCCATACAAATTAATAAATAATGACATCCCTCAATGACGAAACCTATGAGATGTCATCCATTTATCCTTATCATATAAAATGAATGGGTTAAGAACCCAACTAGATTATGGACCTTTATGTCAGCAAAATAAAATTGTAAACTATCAAATTATACTTTCATGACTTACAATAAATATATCGAATATCAATGTAAGGGTAAGAACTTGGATTCTCTTTAATTGACCTTGGCCTTATGAAAATGGGCACATATGGGCTTTGGACATCATTTGAAGCCTAATAATTGACCATCAAATTGACATCATGTGATTACCTTAAGCACATTTGAGTATAGTTCCTTAATTTACCCTTTGGTTCTAACTAACATAAATCGAAACAACCTAGTTTTGAGAGTGGAACCATAGTCCCCTTATGACTATAGGTTCAAAACCCATGTAAGAAAGAGACTGAATGACCTCATGTAGAAATAAGGTTGGAAGTGAGATCTTGCTTGTGATTGGTTTATTCACTGTGCAGGAAAACTAACTAGCTTTAATCATGCATACATCAGATACATGTAGATAGCACGTATTGACCACTGTTTCTTACATGAATAATCATTTTTCCATTATAGAATTTTTACATCCACTCCATATATACATGCTCACCCTTTTCTTTTATAGGGACATGTCATGCATCATTCATTTAGCTAACCCTAATAAATGTATAGGAATACTACATTCAAGCATGAGTAATTGAGAAGATACCTCTTGTCAACAATTCAAAGACAAGCTAAAAGAGGGGATCCAAAAGTTGCTTGCTGATGGCACCATAGCTAAAATCTTCTAAGCCCAAATCAAAGCCAAAAGTACCTAAGATGGGAATTGCATACCACTAAATGAAGCATCTACATTTGTTCACCTGAGGGTAGGTAAAGTAAAGGGAATTCCCCATACACTAGTTCAAGCTGATGATGACAATGACTACTACTAAGATCCAAAAGCTATAAAAATTACTAACATGACTAAGCCTAAATTGACAGGGGAGGTCAAACTATTGGCCAATAGGATGGCTCAGTTGGAATTTGCTTGTAAAGATAAGGGAACTCATGGCTCCAAAAGCTTCATTAACTTGGAACTGTTCAAAGATAAGTTGTTTCCAAATGATTTTAAGCTACTGAACTTTGCTAAGTTTAATGGAATAGGAGATCTGAGGGTCCATCTAAGGAAATATGCTACCTTCATGGCTACCATAAAGCTTATAGAATCACAGATTGTTCGATTCTTCTTTATATCACTAGAGGAAGGACCGAGGGCATGGTTCTTTGACCTTGAAGATAAAATAAAAAATGATTGGGTACTGCTAACTCAGAAGTTTATCAAGCAATATAAATACAACACTCAATTAGACATCACTTAAAAGGACCTTGAGACCACAAGGTAGAAACCTAAAGAAGCTTTCTTTGATTATGCCACTAAATAGTGAGGAAAGGCAGTCAAACTGAGAAACTGTCCTCCTGAGGATGAATAAATAGAGCTAATAATCAAAGGGCCACTATCGTACTTTAGAAAATAGATGATCTTTGCTCATGATCCTAACTTTAGAGCTCTCTATCAAGTTGGGATCAGAATTAAGGATGAGGAACCTTAGCAAGCCAAAAACACTTTTCGCTAAAATATCTAACCAAACACCTAAAACACCTTCACCTGAACCACAGAAATAAACATGATCCAACCTAACACCCACAATTTACCATCTATCAATGCCATTAGACCACCAAGAAAATTCTCAAACTTTAACCTTCCACTATCCAAAGTATTCCAAAGGTTTCAATAAAAGAACCTCCTATAACCATAAGAGCGTAGGCCTCTTCCAAACTCACTACCACCTCAAATTAACCAAAAGTTATTCTGCCATTTTCACTAAATGCCTGACCACACCATTGATACATACAAAACTCTTAAAAATGCAATCCAAAACCTAATTGACTTTGAAAAATTGATAACCCAGAAAAATAACCCAGTATCAAGACTAATCCTCTCCCAAACTATCTAAACATGCGTCTACCAACTATCAGCATGATCTCCTATAATCTTCCAGAGGACGTGGTTCTAGTGAAGATGAGCAATGCCCTTCTACCTTTGAATACATTTCAATGCCTCAAAAGTTCCTTCCCCACTTAATGATATAAAAAAGAGACAGTGAAGTGATTGATTGCCCTTACCCATAAGAAGTAAACATAGATAAAAATTTTAATAGTAACAATGAAGTATGGGATCTATTGGTCCAACCATCTGGGAAGTTTGACTACAAAGTCAAGTACACAACACTTCCTACTACCTACACACTCTTAGAAGACATAGTACCCTCAAGATAGGGAGAAGAATTTGACAACGAAGATGGGAAAGTTAGTACTATTCAACGTCAGAACCTATAAATCATAAGGATAGACATATGGTATGACTCTGATGATCGTAAAATCATTGTCTGGGAACAAAACTACAGTACAAAAGTAGATAAGCAAATAGTTGAGAAGCCCTCACTAGTAGTTAATCATGTAACTCGTAGCGGGCAGGTATATTAACCTTTTAAGAAAGAGAAAGAACCCTTTAAGGAGAAAGAAGTAGTAAGAGATCAATCTTTGGTTAAAGAGGAAGACATTATCCTCAAATAGCTTAAGAAAACTTAGGCACAAGCCAATATTGGGGACCTTATCATGGTCTCTAAAAAGCACATAGATGCCCTAGTTAGAGCACTAGATGAAGCAAAGATTGCCATTGTTGCCTTACCTTGTGAGATGATAGCCTCTCTAATGAAAGATCCTTCCAATATAATCACCTTTTTAGATGAAGATTTACCCCTTGAGGGAAGGGTCCACAATCGTCTTGTCTTTATACAAGCAATTGTCAAGACTGAGAAGACCCCATGTGTTATGATGGATCTGCCATTAATGTTTGCCCCCTGAGGTTGCTATATAAATTTAGGATGAATGTTGAAAACCTAAAAGAGTCCAATATGGTTATACGAGCCTATAATGATTTAAAGAAGCCAGTCATCGACACTTTTAAAGCAGAAGTTACAGTGGGAGATGTTGAATCAGAAATAGAATTTACCATCTTGGACATCCCTCTGACTTTTGCCTTGTTGCTAGGAAGACCTTAATTCCTCCCATTAGGGGGCATACCTTCCAATGTGCATTAAAAGATTAAGTTCCTTATGAATGGAAAGGTCATTACCATCTTTGCTGAAACAAACAACATTATTGCTTATCTAAATATGGTCCTACTAGGATTTTAATTTTTTATGATCACTAATGGTCATATTGATCCCAAAGTTGCTGCTATAATGAAGAAGATGCAATATCTACCTAGAACAGGATTAAGAGGAAGAAACATTAGAGTCATAAAATTCCTTGACTTTTAAGGAAAGACCAACAGAAATGGTCCAGACAATCCTGAAAAGGATAATGTGGTTAAGAAATCAGCCTCTTTTATGGCTGAAAGCTCAACCCAAGTCTATCAAAGACAAGCTGAGGAATGGGTGAGCAACAAAATCAAGAAATTGAGGTTTGAGATCTTCAATGACACCCTCAAGGAGAGGCACTTACCATACATGATCACTGAGACTGACATCTGTGAGTTAATGAAAAACCTAGAGATAGAATCTGAGAAGCTATCAATCATGCCCAAGTTGTTTTCATCCTCGAATCAAGCATCGATGATGTCCCATTTGAAAACATTAATGATGATGATCTCTATACTTTTCTTTATTTTAAAAATGATGATGTAATGAAATCTAAAGTTAATGTAATGAAATAAGATTTTGCTCACTTGTTTGATGTATTTCCTGATGGTAGTGTGCATTTCATTGATAAAAACATTAGCATATTTGACATTCATTCCATATGCATTGAATCATTTAATATTGCATCCTTTTGCATATTTCAAAAGATGTTACCCCTAAAGAGAGGAGAGAAATTAAAAAAATATTACAAAAATATTCAAAAGTATTTGCTTGGATGTATGATGATATGTCTGGTATTGATAGTGAAATTTCTCAACACTTTATTCTTACCAAAGAAGGATGCAAATCGATAAAGCAGAAACTGAGAAGACTCATTCTAGAATGAGCCTAACTAGTGAAAGAGGACATCAAGAAACAAATCAAGGCAAAATTCCTAAAGGTAGCAAACTATCCAAAATTCTTAGCAAATGTGGTACCAGTACCAAAGAAAGACAGAAGGGTTAGAATCTGCATTGACTATAAAGATCTGAACAAGGTTTGCCTGAAGGATGATTTCCCATTACCCCATATAGACATACTGGTTGACAGTGCCACCATATGTGCAACGTACTCCTTCATGGATGGATTCTCTAGGTACAATTAAATCCTAATGGCCATTATCGACAAAGCAAAGTTAACTTTCATAACAGAATAGGGTACTTATTACTATAAAGTAATGCCTTTTTGACTAAAGAACGCAAGGGCAACCTACTAGAGAATGGCGACTGCAATGTTCCATGACATGATACATAAAGAAGTGGAGGTATACATCAACAACATGATGGTCAAATCAAGAACCAGGGAAGAACACCCCTTTAATCTCAAAAAGTTCCTCATAAGGGTTAAAATGTACAGTCTCAGGCTAAATCTAAAGAAATGCAAATTCAGGGTTACTTCAAGAAAGATGTTGGGGTATGTTATCAATCAGAATAGGATTGAAATAGACCTAGGCAAAGCAAAAGCCATAAGAGAGATGCCAATGCTAAAAATAGAGAAAGAAATAAGAGGGTTTCTAAGGAAACTATAGTTCATTAGTAGAGTCATTACTAAGTTAACAACAGTGTGTGAACCAATCTTTAAGCTACTCAGAAAAGATCAGCTGGTTGAATGGAATAAATAGTGTCAACTAGCATTTGATAAAATCAAAAGCTACCTATCCAACCCACTGATCTTAAAACCACCTAAACCTGGGATACCTTTAACCTTGTATTTGGCCATCGAAGGGCATGCAATTGGTGCAATGTTGGCCTAAGAGGGAGAAATGAAAGCAGAACACACAGTCTCTTACTTAAGCAAGAAGATGCTACTATATGAGGAGAAGTACAAGCAACTCGAACATATATGCTGGCAATGGTATGGGCAATGAAGAAAATCATACACTACTTTCAATCATATAGAATTCAGTCTGTGTCCAAAATGGAACTAATGAAGTACCTCTACAAAGCTCCCTCTTTAGTCTGGAAACTTGCCAAGTGGCTTATATTGCTAACAAAATTTGATGTACAATATCTTACTAAAAAGGTAGTAAAAGGCAGAGCAGTGGCTGAATTTCTAGATCTCAACCCCACTCCAAACTCATAAGAAATCCAATTGGACTTCCTAGATGACCTCAACTTAACAATTGAAATCTATGGATGGCACATGTACTTTAATGGAGCAGTTAATCAGTACGTAAGAGTCAGTGTCATACTATAATCTCCAGAAGGTGAAGTAGTACCAATTTCCAAAATGCTCGAGTTTAAATTCATGAATAATGAAGCAGAATATGAGGCATGCATACTCAAAATAGAAGCACTGATAACCCTGGATGTCACAGAAGTCAAAATCTTCAGAGATTCCATGCTAGTAGTCAATTATGCCACGAAAGAGTGGGAACTGAGCAGCACTTAAAGGCTTATATGAACCACTTAAGACTACTCACCATGTCCTTTTAAAAAATGCAAATTCATTCATCTCCCTAGGAATCACAATCAGATGGCAGATGCACTTACTTCCTTAGCATCAATATGGGAAGGACCACTAAAATGCCCATGAAGCCTTTGATTCTACTTAGATTAGGATAACCTTGTTATAAAGATTATAGAATAACAAAGACAAAATCAGTTGAAAAACCTAGTTTTATGACATCCAGAGATATCTAAAGGAATGAGCCTATCTTAATCAAACCTATGAAAGAGACAAAGTAGTCACTCAATGACTAGCATCAAAATTCAAATCGCATTGGGGTGTGTTATACAGAAGAATCTCAAATGGTTTACAACTCTGATGTCTATATGAAATTAAAGTTACAGGAGTAGTAAAAGAAGTGCGCAAGGGTGTTTATGGTCCACACATGAATGAAGCATCCTGGATAAGAAGCTAATCAAATAAGGTTTCTTTTAGATGATGATAATGGAAGACTGCATCAAATTTATAAGGAAGTGCCATAAGTGTCAGATTCACAGGAATGTCAGCCACCTTCCCCCAATAGAACTAAACTACATTTTCTCTCCATGGCCCTTCTTAGCATGAGGGCTAGACATAATTAGGGAAATCCACCTGACATCCTTAAACAGACATAGGTTCATCCTAGTGACAGTGGACTACTTTACAAAATAGAACGAAGCATAATCACTCACAAGGATAGGAGCCAAGCAAGTGGCTAAGTTCATTAAAAGAAACCTATTCTGTCAATATGGGATCCCCCATCATATCATCTCTAATAATGGTGTCCAATTCCAAGGGGAAGTTAGAGAGCTACTGAAGAGTTATAAGGTGGAACATCATAAATCTTCTCCTCACAAATTGCAAGCAAATGGGGTAGTTGAAGTTACAAATAAAAACATAAAAAAATATCCTATTAAAGATGTCTTAGACTTACTAATATTAGGTAGACAAATTACCATATGCCTTATGGGGGTACTGAATAATAGTTAGAACTTCAATAGGAGCAACTCCTTTCTCATTAGTGTATGGATTAGAAGTAGTCCTTCTAATTAAAATAGAGATTAAGTCTCTTTAGGCAGCAATTGAATTTGAATTGCAAGCAGTATAGTGGGCTCAACAGAGGCACGACAATCTCACTCTTTTAGACAGCCAAAGGCTCAAGACTCTACACCACACACAGTTGTATCAGGCTTAACTAGCCAAGTCCTTCAACAGAAGAGTAAAACACAAGAGTGTGAAAGTAAGAGACTGAGTGCTAAAGCAGGCAAGACAGAATGTTCCAGACCCTAAGTGGAAATTCAAACTGAATTGGGAAGGCTCATACTTGGTTAAACATGTCCTATCCAAAAGGAATAGTCAAGCTGATGAATTCTGAAGGCAATGAATTCTTTGAACCTATCAATACAGATTGCTTGAAGAAGTACTACATCTAAGGCATAAAAAAATCATCTCGCTAAGTTAAAAAGCTAAAAAAGGCAGCTTAGGCAAAAGTTAGGGACTTCTCGCTGAGTTAAAAACCTAAAAATGGCAGCCCAGAAAAAAATTAGGGAAAGAGAGAAATTACTTGATTAGAAAACCTGAGAAGGCTAGTTAAGGAAAGGGGTAACCTCAAGTTCGAAATTTGTATGAATGCACTTGTGCTTTTCTTAAATGATTACAGTGAAATGAGAATGATTACCAATTTATGCAAAATGTCTTTGAAAAGTGCAAAAAATTTTATCATCATGAATTGCATTAAGCATGCTTTGCATCTTTTTTCATTACATGACCATGGTTCTTACCATCCTCTCTAATCTTACTCTTTGAGATTAGCCACTATCGTATAGCAAAAAAAAAAAAAGCCCAGCTAGGTGTGATGTAATATCCCGTGTTTTTAAATATTTTAATACTGCATCGGGATATGTAGTGTTAATAATTTTTGTATATATATATTGATATTTTTACGAGTTGATGTGTATTTAAAACCTATTTTTAATCATTGTGTATTATTTCAAGTCCTTTACGTAAAATTTTCCCTAGACTTTCATTTTCGGGGAAATTTTCACGTAAATAATTTACTATTAATTATTTTAAAAAGAATTACGGACTTGCATGAGCTCATACGTATTTTTAAATTATTAAATAAAGCCTATGTGTGTATATATTTATTTAATTAGGGTTTAATTTATTACCCTAATATTTTATTATTTATTTATTAGTTTTATTGTTATTTAATTATTTTTAATTATTATTAAATTTTAAAATATTAAATTATATGTGTGTGGTGCATATTTAATGTGTGTAATTTAATATTATTTTATTATATAGTATAAAGTATATATATATATACATATAATATGTCAAAAAACCAAGCTTTTGGAAAATTACCGAATTGCCCCCGAGTGAACTCCATCTTCCCTGATCGTTCCCCACCACCGTCCAACCACTGTCACGCCGATTTCTTACCATTGATGTGCCATCCAGCGTGCCACCACCTTCCTCAGCCTTCCTCGCCGCCTGTTGCAGCCGTTTCGGGCGTCTGGAGGTTGGTTTTGGCTGGAGAAGCCGAATTCTTCTTCACCATCGATCACGACGTTTTCGGCCACCATTTTCGACACCGCCAGTCTCTTTCTTCTCCTTGAGGTCCGGTGAGTGTGATTCCAAGCTTTGTTTCACTTGAAATGGTCTTGATTTGCTTAGGTTTCGAATTTTTGATTTCGACCATATTAGGGTTTTTGAATTTTTTGAACTTCAATTTGATTGATTCATGAAAAATTTCTTCACAAATGTTGTTCCCCTTAGCTTAATCTACATGTGTGAATTTTTTTGGAATTTTTGGAGATTATTTTGATTTTTGGGTATTTTTGAATATTTTAATATTATTTTCTAATTGTCGGAAATTAATTAAATAAATTATGAAATTGTGTTTTATGATGATTTTAGGTGTTGAAATGAATTATAGGAATTTATTTGGAATTTTAATGAATTTCTAAGTATTTATTTTGAATTATTTGAGTTTATGGAATTTTTGGAAAATAGGGTTAATTGTGTTTTTAATTTAATTAATTGGTTAATTGAGTTTAATTATTGATATTATTGATAAATATGTTGAGAAAATTAATTTTTGATAATTATACTATTTTTGGTGAATTTTTGAATGAATTTTAGTATATTTATATATATAGGGGTATTTTGGTAATTTTACCCTTAATTGGCTAAAAATGTAATTTAATTGATTTAAATAGTTATTTAAGGTATAAAAATGATTTCTACAAATTATTTAATATTTTAATTAATTAAAACTATTTTTCGTGAATTATTTTCAATTATATATATAATATACGATTTTTCTAAATAAAATGAGTTTCTATCGGTTTTTAATGTGTTTTAAGGTTAATTACCTAATTTATATTTAAAAAATGTATTTCTATGTTATAAGGGTATTTTTGGTATTTCTATATTGTTCTGTGATTGTGGACCCTGGTCGGTAGACTGTAGTTTGGAGTTTGACCGAGGGGTTGTGGATGAGTTGTTGAGCTTATTTTTTGAAGTGTGTTTCTTTGTAGGGTCGGCTCTACTCTTTGAGTAGAGAGATGTCCATTTTACAGGGGAGGTTTTATCGAATTTTCGGTAGAATTCTCGTAAAACGTGATGTCCAGTCGAACCCTAATTTTGATTCTGTGTTTAATATTCTAGATTGAGTTCTAGGATTTTCTGTTAGGTTTATTCTGATTCCTGTCGTTATTGTTTGTTTAGTTGCGCCGAGACCGAGGCCTAGTGGATCAGGCCCGTTGGATCCATCTCGTGGAGCGCACTAAGTGTGAGTTACTATTTTATATATTTGTGTTTAGGATGCATGATTTTATAAATATATGTTTTATTTTGATAAAATATGCATTAATGGTTTAATAATTATTTAGGTTTATTTTGGTATATTTTCAGTATATTTTGGTATATTTTAAACTATATGCATGTTTAATTAATAAATTATTCTTAAAATGTTTTTAGGTATATTCATAGTTTATTTTTAGTTTATTTTGCATATATATTGGATTTATTTGACGTATATATACTCAAAATATACCTGATTTACTTTTGGTATATTTCCAGTATATATATGGCTTATATTGTTATTTTATTTAAATTCATGCATCATTTAATTGTGAATGAATGTTTTATATTTATTAATGAAGGATATCAATAGAACGTGCTACCTAGTGGGCAGCACTAGGACCGAGTACGTACCGGTGCGCTTATAGCATTTAGGCTATATTACTAACCACTTGTGGACGTTGATTGGTTATGATTATCTAATGTGTGATATGATGTGGGAGTGTGATTGCTGGAGCTCGGTTGACCAAGTGTCTCGGGGCCAATCACATTGACAGTCAGACTGTTGGAGCTCGGTTGACTTAGTGTCTCGGGGCCAGTCTATTGTCTAAATGGATTAAGTGTTCATATATTGGAATAAGTGAGCCTGTATGGCTAGAGTGTTGTCTAACACTGTCTTGAGGTTGCGATATTATAGGGTTCTATTTGATCCTTCATAAACGATGATTTTCAATAAGATATATATAAAATGATTTTACTGCATCTGTGTGTATTTGCCTGTATATATACATATTAGATATATATTGTTGACTGCATGCATTGTCATTTAGCATGCATGTATATATACTATAGTAATTCACTCAGTGAGGTCTGACTCCCCTCCGTTGACTATTTTTCAGGAGAGTCATCTTCTTCAGACCTCAATAGCAGGCCTGTATGCCATATTTCTTTCGCCCTGACTTCTTTGTGTAAACTGCTTCTCTGAGTCTTGAGTTTTATTTTATCTAGACACTGCAGTAGTCAATAAATATTTAAAGAGATGTTGTATTATATTTGAACTGGATTTGTATTAAAAGAGTTTATATATATATGAGATGAGTATTTAATTTAAATCCAGTTGGTGAAAGTGTTATTGTGATATTTATGATGTTTATTTTCGCTGTATTATATATTGTTACTATTATTGCATGTTTTATTTTATTTTTAGGCTTGCTACGGGTTCCGGATTCGAAAGAATTCTCGTTCCCTAGCGCCGGTCATGGCCCCTGTTTTGGGTTGTAACATGTGAAAAGCTCTAAAAGGAGACACCCTGGGCAAAAAAGGGAAGAAAGAGAAAACTTAACTAAATGCGAAAAACTCCAAAAGGAGACGTCTTAGGCAAAAAAGGGAAAAAGGCGAACAATATTAATGGCAAACATCATCATCAATGATACACAACATGAAGCATATACAGTCATCATCATACAAGCATCATACAATATGCAGGACAAATGCCTAAATACAATACCCATAGTCCATAACCTCGAAAAATAATACAACAAAGCAAACCATAGTCCAAAAGTCCTACACCTAGCTCCTAAAACAACTACATCGACCATGGCTGCCATTAGAAGCAAACAATGATCCTGCTCAAGCATCCCCCTTATTAAATTCTGACTTATCACTATTCATCACAAGGGACAATAGCCGTGACTCCAGCTCATTGATATGGTCATGATAAGTTGCACACTCTCGCTCCTATTCACAGCTAGCGGGTTGGTGCTCAACCTGTATTACATATTTCATATCTTACACTTATACATAAAACATGTGCATAAAATAAATTGGTATAATAAAGAAGGCACACCCTCAAAGTGGTAGAAAACTCCAAAAAGCATTACTACACACTCCCTGTAATAGTATATCGGTACTGACCAGAGGAGATAAGAATCTACAAAATCAAATAAATAAATCAACCACCACTTACTAAATAAATGAAACTCATATAAGAATAAGTGGGGAACATGAACATGGGTAGCATCAACATGAGCAATACCCGAATGGGGTATGCTAGGTCTAGACAAATCAAATCTCATTGCTTTACTAAGAATATTTTTCATAAGCAAAGAAAAAGATGGCTGAACTGTCAAATCGCCAAGAATAGTGTGACTAGAAGCCATACCACTAGCATGAGCAGTTGCCTCAATGTGGAACATGCCCTCATCCTCCTTAAAGTGAGAATCAGATCTCCTCCAACATTGCTGTAGATAATTCTCATAACTTATGTTAAATATAGTTTATTTTTAATAAAGTTTTCTACATGCTTGCACCAAAACAAGAATAAAAGCTTATTGGATCAGAAGAAGTGACTCTCGATGACCTATGTGCTGGCCTAACCCTCGAACTTGAGAGATGAGATGCATATGCCTAAGAAAGTAGAGGTAAAGGAAAATTCCCACTAGCTACAGTATCAATCAGCTCAAGGATCAATACATCAACATAAGACATGCACTAAATTCACACAAAAGTACACTGTTATAAACTCCATATGTCTAATGACATTGTTTATGCACCATTTTCTTCAGAAAACTCAACATCTTATAAAAGAATAAGAGTAAGGAAAAATTCACTATAAGGATATCTTACTCCAAAGGATCAAAATAATATCCTTAACATGATAAATCACTACATCATTATTGTATCATCATCATATCATTATTGCATCATCACTACATCATTACTGCATCATCATTACTACCTCATTTATCACTTAAAAGCATCCTCACATTGTTTAGGAGCATTGACACTACTTAGGAGAATTCTCATTTTCTTAGTAGCATCCTCATTTTCTTAATCACATAATCATTTTACATGACACCTAAGAAGGTTATAGTTGCATGTTCATTTTCATGACACCTAAGAAAGTTATAGTGCATGTTCATTTGTGTGACACTTAAGAAGGTTATAGTTGCATGTTCATTTGCATGACACCTAAGAAGGTTATAGTCACATGTTCATTCACATGACACCTAAGAAGGTTATAGTTGTATGTTCATTCGTGTGACACCAAGAAAGGTTATAGTCGCATATTCATTTGCATGACACCTAAAAAGGTTATAGTTGCATTTTCATTCACGTGACACCTAAGAAGGTTATAGTCACATGTTCATTCACATGACACCAAAGAAGGTTATAGTCACATGTTCATTTGTGTGACACCTAAGAAGGTTATAGTCACATGTTCATTCGCGTGACACCTAGAAGGTTATAGTCATTTATTCATTTGCATGACACCTAAGAAGGTTATAATCGCATGATCTTTCACATGACACCTAAAATGGTTATAATTGCATGATCATTTCATGTTACACCTAAGAAGGTTATAATCATATGATCATTTTGTGTGACACTTAAGAAGGTTATAATTGCATGTTCATTCACATGACACCTAAGAAGGTTATAATCGCATGTTCATTCACATGACACCTAAGAAGGTTATAATCACATGATCATTTCGCGTGACACCTAAGAAGGTTATAATTGCATGTTCATTCGTGCAACACCTAAAAAGGTTATAATCATATGTTCATTCGTGTGACACCTAAGAAGATTATAATTGCATAATTATTTTGTGTCACACCTAAGAAGGTTATAATCATATGATCATTTTATGTGATACCTAAGAAGGTTATAATTACATCATTCGCGTGACAACTAAGAAGGTTATAATTGCATAATCATTTCGCACGATATCTAAGAAGGTTATAGTCGCATGTTCATTTATGTGACACCTAAGAAGGTTATAATCACATCTTCATTTGCGTGACACTTAGAAAGGTGATAGTTGTATCTCTTTTTTCTTAGTAGCATGTTCATTTACGTGACACCTAGAAAGGTTATAGTTGTATCTCTTTTTGTTTAGTAGCTTGTTCATTTGCATGACACCTAGTGTTCATTTGCATGACACCTAGAAAGGTTATAGTCGCATCTTTTTTTGCTTAGTAGCATCTTCATTTGCGTGACACCTAGAAAGGTTATAATCACATCTGTTTTTTATTAGTAGCATCCTCATTTGTATGACACCTAAGAAGGTTATAATTGTATAAATCCCAGTATACTTTGCATGAAACATGAACTTGTATATGTCCTAAATACCACATTGCATGACAACTAAGTTATAGAACAATAACAATAAACAAAACATAATAACATCAGTCAAATCTTGACAAAATGTCTAAAACAACCCATAGCTAAGTACCTCTCTCCCCACTAAAATGTTTTTTTTTCATCTTTGCATTTTGCTTCCTGTGTATTGACACTAGCGCTAGGTGGCTATGAAACACACATGAAGCTGGGGGCAACTGTCATACCTCAAATTTAACTATCCCTAAAAAGGTCCAATGATGAAGCAAATACCCGAGATGACTAGAGTTTACTTGTTCATAACACCTCTGAAGTATGCAACTTTAAAACACCTAATTGACCCCATTAGTGTGCAAAATTGATCATTGAGCCATTAAGTTATGATTTGACCATGAAATACATATTATTAGAACAATAAGAGGTTTATTTTAAGAAAAATCCTCTTAGAATACTCAGCTTGTCGGGCCAGTGCGCATTTCGTTAGATTAGGACCCAGCTTCGTGAAAAAATGGAAATTGATTTTAATAAAAAAAACTTTAAAAACATGTATGGAGGGCTCTAAAACCTCTAGAAGTAGTCCCAGAATGGTCCAACACAACTCGAGTATTAGCGCCTATCGCTTAGAAGTACGTGTAAACACCCTTAGGTGTTATGTGCTAAAATCAAAGTTGAATTTGGCAAAATGGACTCCTATAACACATCCAAAAGGCCCAAAAATCATAGGAACCTACCCTAGAACATCGCACATAGAAATTAGGAAGAGCATGTAGAGTGATGAAGTGCGCGTGAAAATGCACATGTGCATGCATGGCCATAAGCCAATCGTATGACCATGGGCACATTTTGCCTGTGCAAAAATCTACTTCTACGTGTGTGACCATGCTTATACTACCCCATTCTACACATACATTTTTCCCTATAAATAGACCCATCTACACCCCATTTTGGGGGGAAGCAAGTGAACACACACACACACACTTAAAAGTCAGCCCGATTAAAGGTGCGAGAAATCCCTCTTTGTATAGTTTTTGCTCTTCTATAGCCTTTCCTTTAAGTTGTTAGATCCCTTTTTCCATTAAAACCAATCTTATCTTTGTCAAAGCATGCTTCGAAGGTATATAATCTAGCATCATTCTGCTGTCATTTTGAACATCTCGATGAGAGATGCTTGATAATCTCTCGAAGCTAAAGCTTTAAACTTCATATAAGCTGAGTCAAGTCTAAGGACCATAAAATTATTTTAGCACATTTATTTTATCACATTCCATTCTATTTTACTATTGCTAGCATTTGGGAATACTGTTGTGCTTGTGTGATGAGACTGACAATTTTATATGCTATATGAATAATATATGCTTTATTATGCTTATTTCATATCATCATTATGCATCCTCTATTTTTGAAATCATAAAATCATATAGTAAATATCAATAATATGAAAAAGTTCATGTCCCAGAATAGAGTCATCATGCTCTTGGTCTAGTGATAACCTTATGCATCCTTTATATTATCATTATTCATCATCATAACATAAATAATCACCACAAGCATGATCATCCTATCATTCGTCAAATAAGTTGTGTAAATGGTCATGTTATCCTTGCAAATCAATTATATTAAATTTACTTATGATATATATTCATACAGTGTTAAAATACAATTCTCAGAGTATAAAGTATTAAACAAAACAATACTCTTATGATATAATAACACTACTACTGCAGTTTCTAGAATACAAATCAGAGTTCCAAATATACATTTACATAAAATAGCCGGGATGAAAAAACACCAGCGAAGAACTCTACTACTAAGGTTTAACGATATAAGATCTCTTGAAAAAAAAATAATTGAGGGGGCTCAAACCTCACTGAGTGAATTATTATACTATATATACATGCAATCTAACCATATCCAGTCAAGCATTATTTTATATATATATATATATATATATATATATATATATATATATATATATATATATATATATATATATATATATATATATATATATATATATATATATATATATATATATATATATATGCATATACACGCATTTCACACAAATGCCAACTCTGCTTTAATAAATATAATAATTACAGAAAATATTTATTTTAATACATGAAGGATCAAATAGAACCCTATTAATCATAACCTCAATCAACCATATCATTACTCTAGCCATATAGGCTCACTTAAATCCAAATAGATCACTTATTCCATTCTGGATAGTAAACTGGCCCCCAAGACACTAAGTTAACCAAGCTCCAACAGTCTGACTGTCAGTGTGATTGGCCCCGAAACACTTGGTCAACCGAGTTCTAGCAATCACACCATCATTCATATCACATCTTAATCAAATCAATTAAATCATCTCAGTCATATCATAATTACCACAAGAAATTCCTTACTCAAACCTAAATCTATTGCACCGATATGTACTCAGTCTTAGTGCTGCCTACTAGGTAGCACGTTCTATTGATATCCTTCATTTATAATAAATCATACATCGAGAAAATAAATAGTGTAGAATGACATTCATACTAACAAAATAAACCATATATATATCAAAAATATACTTAAAATAAATTAAGTATATTTCAAGTAGATATATGTAAAATAAATTCAAATCCATCATGAAATATACTAAAATATACCCATGATATACTAAAAGCATACTATGTTTAAATCAATAATAAAACATGCAGTTATTTAGGAGTATATCAAAAATATACTTAAAAACAATTTAAATATAAATCAATAATATGACATGCATTTATTTAGGAATATATCTAAAATATACTAATCATTTAATAAAATAATTATGAATAAATACACATTTAAAACATGCATATATATACTAAAATATACTAAAAATAAACCTAATTGCCTAACATGCATATATGAAAAAAATGGATCCTAAATATACCAAAGATATCGTAAATGTATATAGAAAATATGCAGACATATACATCAAAATATATTAAAAATAAACTAAAATTATACCAAATCATATTAAAATTTAAATCACTTTTAAAAGCATATAATGAAAATGAAAAATCCTAAGTCATGCATCCTATATGCAATGCATATATATACAATACAATAACTCACTGATTCGCGCTCCACAAGACAGACTCAGCGGGCTTGGTACATTAGGCCTCGGTCTCAGCGCAGCTAGAAAAATAAAATAAGAATAACCATTAGAATAAATTTTTAACTCTATGCCTCTGGGATTACTATAGAAAGACTCAATTAAAAATTCAAAATTAGACTTGGACCAGTTATCACGTTTTACGAGAAATTTACCAAAATTTTGGCAGAGTCTCTTCTGTAAAACGGACATCCCCCTACAAAAATAGGGTCGATCCTGCATAGAAAACACACTTCTAAAATCACTAAATACTCAACACTTCTGGTTGAGACTCCAAACTCCACAAATCCCCAACCAATGTTCATAATTTACAAATCAACAATATTAAACAGTAAAATAATAAAAATCATCAGAAACTCATAAAAATATTTTAAAAACCTTTATTTTCCAATTTAAACATAAAAGTCTAATTTAAATAATATTTGATAATAGAAATTCATAAATGGAATAAAATTCCCATTTTTACAATTAAATTAACATAGATTGTAAATAATATTTAAAATCACAATTTAGCATCACAAAAATAATAAAATATACGTTTAGCCTCAAAATAATAAATAAAATAGTAAATACACTTATTATTTATATAATATTCTAAAATTATCACAATTAATTATTAAAATCTCAAATATTATATAATATTAATAAAAATTTAACTTTTATAATTATTCAACATAACATAACAAAATTCACATTTAATTGCTTAAATAGTTTAATTAAATAATAAAATTATTTTAAAACCCATTTTATTTCCAAAATGATATATAGTATATTATTTGAAAATAATTTTTGAAAAATAGTATTAATTAGTTAAAAAATAGTAATTAATTTGTAAAAATCATTTTATTACCTTAAATAATTATATATCAACTAAAACATAATATTTAACTATAATTAACACAAAATTACACATTTACCCCTATAAAATAAAATATCCAATATACTAATTAATTTCCTCAAAAATCATTAAAATTATTTAATCAACATATATTATACTAATATCAACCAAAAAACGTATTTATCCAACAATTTCTATAAAAATACATATTTAACCTAATAATTCAAAATACACATAATTTATATAAAATTCCATAAAAATTATATAAATTCATAAAAATTATTTTATCAACAAATAACATTCTAATATCAACTAAAATACACAATTAAACTCTAAATTCAGCCAAAATACATATTTAACTCAATATTTCAAAATTTATATAAAATAAAAATATTTATAAAAATTATATAAAAATCCCAAAAAATTAATTTCTCAACACCAAAATTAATAAAAATATATAATAATAATAATTTAACCAAATTCCTAATTTAATTAATTTATTTATGAAAATTCATTAAATAATATTAAAATAATAAAAAATTCACCAAAATTAAAATAAATTCCAAAAATTACAAAAAAAATATATTCATGAATCTCAAGCTATAAGGATCATAATTTGAAAAGGGAGTTTTCTTGAATCAATAAAAATCAATCTAAAAAAAATAAAAACCCTAATTGCTCAAAAATAAAAATTCATCAAAACTCACAAACTAGGGGATTTGAGCTTGAATCGAGCTTGGAATAGAAATCATCGGAGCTCAGGGAGTCAAACAGCACCGACCCATGAACACTGGCGAGGAGAAGCTTCCTGCAGTGCTGTCATTTCCTGCTGCTCTACTACTGCCGTTAGTCGGTGGGAAGGGAGATGAAGGCTGTGGCGAGGCTGGAAGGAGATGGTGGTTAATCGAAAGCAAGGGAGGCACAGTGAAAGGAGATGATCGGGATGTGCAGGGGAAGAAAAACTTATTGTAAGTTTTTGGTTTTATGCTTGTATGCTTTGTTCTTCACGTTAAATGTGTGTGTGTGTGTGTGTATATATATATATATATAATATTATAATAAAACTTTAGCCCAATGATTCTACACCACACACACACACACACACACACACACACACACACACAAACACACACACATGATATAATAAACACATAAACATATTTTAATATATATACATAAAATAAAATTTAATAATAAATAATAATAACAAAAATAATACTAATGATAATTCTAATAAAACAATAATGAAATAATAAAAATAATAGTCAAAATTATGCCATATAATAAAATAATACTAATGATATTAATAAAAATGACAACCATCATAATAACAACACACAACACATTTGAAATTAACATCAATATAAACAATATTTATGAAATAATTTAATAATGCAATAATGTGAATCAATAGGAATAAAATAATAATAATATTAGTACTTAAAAATAATATTAAAATAACCATGCACTAAATTAACGTTATTAGAATAATAGTATTGAAAATAATAAATATACACAATGAAATTTAAATGCCCAAAATAATAAGTTCCAAAATAATATATTTACGTAGAAAATTCAATTAAATATAAAATAATGATAATAAATCAAAAAATAGTAAAATAATTAAATATAACTTTTAAATTTTATTAAGACTACATATCTCATTATTTAATAAAATAATTTAAAAATCAAGGTTATTACATAACTGGGACAATTCAAAGGTGGTGGTAACTCGAACAAAGAGAGTTAGCACCACAACCAAGAGATTCTTGATACATAATACAAACTTCTTTCAGTTTTATATTCATTTAGAATTACCTTGTTAATTACTAAATTATTCCCTATTTACATGCAATTTCATTTAAACTGTAATTTAACATACATCTAACTCCAAGACAATTAGTCATGAAAAAAAACATACAAATAATGCATTCATAAAACACAACATCCCTAAATTAGTCTAATCTATATTAATTTTAATTAAATGGGCTAAATCTACATGTTTTATTTACAAATGAGTCTAAAGCTAATGGGCCTAATTCCTATTAAATTTGTATTTAAATGAGCCTAAATCTATTGATTTTGGCCTTAGACTATTGAGCTTAAGTATAATTGGTTTTATTTAAGTGAAATGATCCTAAAGTCTACAAATTATAAAAATGCTTTAAGTAGGTTGAGTTAAATCTAAGTTAATTTTAATTAACTAACAATCGGCCTATGACTAAATTAACCTAATTAGTCTAAATTGATTTTAAAGTTAATTAAACCTAAAATCAATTTTAAAAGCCTATTTTATTAGTGAGTTGGACCTATTGTGGGCTTGGGGTTCAAAATGAATATAACACAAAAAAAATAAAAATAACAATTAAACATACATACTGTGATTTTTAATCCTAATTCAATTTACATGTGACCTAAAAATTACTACTGTCTCCATTGATTTTAATTAAGATTTTACTAAATAAACATAATTTACTAATTAATTTTAACAGTGTAGAAAAATTATATATTTCACTATATTCCTACTATTTGAACTATTACAAATCCTACTGAAAATTAAAATAAAGAAAATTAATTACAGTCCCAAAAATAATAGTAAAATACAAAGAATTAAAATAATACCAAAAATAAAAAAATAACAAGAAAAAAATACATGAACTAAAATTGTCTAATTTGGATTCTTGTTTTTTATTAGGAAGTTTTCATGGATTTTCCTCCACAGTAGATTCACATCACCCTATCCATAATCATAAACAGAAAAAATAAATATAAATGATTAGTAAACAATCAATAAACAAAATCAAATAAAAGAAACAAAAAAAAAAGAATAAAATAAAATACAAAATATAATTTACAAGACCAAAAATAAGAAAAAAAAAAAAGTGAAAGAATAAAAGAAAGAAAAAATGTCAAATACAACTATTAATAAAATAAACAAATGAAGATCAAAACTAAAAATAAAGTAAAAATATAAAAAAAAATTAAACAAAGAAAAAAATATTAAACAAAAGAAACAGAACAATTGAAATTAATTAGAATGGATTCTAAAATAATTAATAAAAAATAGAATCAAAATAAAAAGTATTAAAAAATAGAAAAAAAAGATGAAGATGTTTGGTGTGATGCAGTATTGATTTGTTTCTCAGAATTTGATTGATTCATCGTTTGAATAACTCTCCAGATTGATTTTTGTTTGTCAGGCTTTTTTTTTTTTCAAAAACTATATGCTCTCTTTTTATTTTTGCGTAATTTTTTCAGTTAGTAGCCTCTTTTTTTTTTTCAAACCCTGTTTCTCTCTCCTTGAAACCCTTTTGAAAGTAGCGTACAAGAGTCTTAGCTACGTACGAGAGTCTTAGCTCCTTATTTATCTTTGATGATTATTTATTTAATTCAAAATAAAGATAGATACATGGAGAAAACACATTTTTAACAGGATAATGGGTTAAAATTTATTTATTTATATTATTTTTTAACCAATTAGAAATTAAATAAATAGATTTTTCTTTTAAAAAATAAAAACTCCGCATCAGAATAGTACAATTCTAATAGGAATTGTGGAATTCCGATCAAAATTCCATAATTTCGATAAGAAATACGTAATTCTAATTCCAATCAAAATATGTAATAATTTTTTTAACATTTAATTACAAAAAGACCCCTAAAAGAATTAAAAAATTTCAATTAGGTCCCTAAAGACAATATTACAATTAATTCCTTAAAAAGCTGTAATTAAGCCCTGAAATTCAAAAATAAATATCCACAGACCTATTTATAACAAATTTTATCATTGGAGTCTTTTGTTACATCTACACTCGACTATCCCGAAATTGGATGTTTACGCCTACACCTTACAAGCCTAAACTTTTGCGTTAAAATGAGACTTTTTAGGTTCAAAAAGGGTGAGGGAAAAGGGAGGAATGAGGGGGAGTGAAAATGGAATGTCTTGTCTAAGCGTGAGGGACTTAAAAAGAGGAATAAGAGAGAGAAAACTAGAGGTTAACAACCATTAGGAACTGAAAAAGAAAAAAGAGAGGAGAGAGCTCTAGAAAAGGAATAAAGGATGTTCTTAATGAAAAGAGGAAGAACCAAGCCAAAATATTGATTCTTCTTAAACGATGAAGGAGAAGATCTTGCATTCAAGTGATACTTTGGACCAAAAACAACCTCTGAGGGCTAACTACTTTGGAAAAGAGCTAATAAAATAGTAATAATTTCATCATTTTTAAATATTGAGTAATACACTTGCATAAGCTCCTTGTTTATTTACTTGCTTGTTCCTTGGATTCATTATTTGTCCAACGCTATGTTTATAATATGATCATTTAAACCATTAAGTATAATTACCAATTTTTAGTTATTTGAATGTGATTTTGCCTAAAGATTAAAGGAAATTTTATGTGGTCTCTGTGCATATCAAACATGCGATGTCTCTTTAAAGAGCCATCGCCCCTTCGCGTTGAGACGATCTTGTATCGCCTTTATGCCGTTACAACCCAAAACAGGGGGCCATGATCGCCGCTAGGGAACCGGAATTCTTTCGAATCTAAAACCCGTAGCAAGCATTAAAGAAAATATAAAAGCATGCAATAATAATAAAATAAATAAAATATCTTGCAGCGAAAATTAAAATCTCATAAATAAATTAATAATCCATCAACTCTTTAATAACAAAAGTCCATCTCATATATATAATCTTTCAACAAATTCTTGGTTCAAACCTTTAAAATATAAATCTCATACATGTATAATACATACAACTCACTGAAACAACTACTGCAGTGTCTAGAATGCAAAATAAAACTCAGGTAAGCAGTTTACATAATAAGGCGAGGGCGAAAGAAATCCGGTGTAAAGGTTTGTTACTAAGGTCTGAGGATGAAGACTCTCCTGAAAAATAAATCAACGGAGGGGAGTTAGACCTCACTAAGTGAATTGTTATAATATATATGCATGCATAACTAAATGATAAATGCAAACACTCAATAGTATATATAATAAATATATATATAGGCAAATACACACGGATATGGCAAAAATCATTTTATATAATACTAAAAATAATAACCGTTTATGAAGGATCAAATAGAACCCTAGATGATTGCAACCTCAAACAGTGTTAGACAACACTCTAGGCATACAGGCTCACTTATTCCAAATAAATTCACTTGTTCCAAATAAATTCACTTGTTCCATTTGGATAGTAAATTGGCCCCGAGACACTGAGTCAACCGAGCTCCAGTAGTCTGAATCTCAGTGTGATTGGCCCTGATACACTTGGTCAACCAAGCTTCAGCAATCACGCTCTCAAATCACATCACACATCAATCAAATCAATCCAATCAATATCCATAAATAGGTTGGTAATTTAACCTAAATTCTATCGTCGAATCGGTACATACTCCGTCATAGTGCCGTCCACTAGGTAGCACGTTCTATTGATATCCTTATTTAAAAATAAACTCATACATTCATAAATTAAATGATGCATGAAATTAATTAAAATGACAATATAAACCATATCTATACTAGAAATATACCAAAAATAAACTAAATATATTTCGAGTATATACATGTCAAATAAATTTAATTTAATTACAAAATAAACCAGAAATAAACTATATATATACTTAAAATAATTTAAGTATAAATCATGGATAAAACATGTATTTTATTCAAAATATACCAAAAATATACCTAAAGTATATCTAAGCATTTATTAAATCATTTATGCATATTTTATAAAATTAGAACATACATTTCTAAAAACATGCATCCTAGTACACGTATATATAAAATAACAACTCACAGTTGTGCGCTCCACGAGATGGGTCTGATGGGCCTGGTCCACTAGGCCTCGGTTTCGGTGCAACTAAACAAAGAAACAATAACATGAAATCAGAATAAATCTAACGAAATTCTAGAGACTTGATCTAAAACACTAGATACAAACAAGGAATAGGGATTTGACCAGATACCACATTTTACAAGAATTCTACTAAAAATTTGGCAGAACGTCCCCTGTAAAACGGACATCTCATTACTCAGAAAGTAGAGCCGGTCCTACAAGAAAACACACTTCGAAATAGATAGTCATACAACCCCTCGGTCGGACTCCCAAACTACGATTCTATTGACCGAGGTTCACAATTCACGAGATATACACATATTACATTTTAATTCTAAAAATATCGAAAATACCCTTTATATATCAACATATAGCAATTTAGGTATTTAAACAATAAAAATAATTATTTTATCGATAATTACATAAAAACCCTAATTTTAATAAAATATTGTTAAAAATCCATAATTCTCGATAAATTCATAATTATTAACCGAAATTCATTTTATCAATCGAAATTACATAATTAGCTCAAAAACATATTAAAAATCACTAAAAACTCATTTATTTACAAAAATAATATATTATATATAATTTGAAAATAATTTTTGAAAAATAGTTTTAATTAGTTAAAAATAGTAAATAATTTGTAAAAATAATTTTTACACCTCAAATAATTATTAAAACCAATTTAATTTAATTTTTATCCAAATTATTATCAAATTATCAAAATACCCCTAATATATATAAATTCACATAATATACTATAATGATTTAAAAATTCTTTAAAAATTATACAATTACTTAAAAATTATTTTCTCAACATATAATTCAATAAAATCAATAATTTTACTCAATTAACCAATTAATTTTAACAAAATACTCATTTAACCTAATTTTCTAAAAATTCACCTAAACTAAATAAATTCATATTAATTAAACAAAAATTACAAATTAAATTATAAAATTAATTTCAACCTCTATAAACACCATAAATCACAATTTCACAAATTATTTAATTAATTTACGAAAATTAGAAAATATTAATAAAATAATAAAAAAATCATAAAAATCAAAATAAATTCCAAAAATTATAGGATGTAGATTGAGCTACTAGGAGAAACTTTTGTAAAGTAAGTAAGCTTGAATCATCAAGATTGAAGTTTAAAAAAATCAAAAAGCAAAAGTGGCTGAATTCAAAACTAAGCTTAAATCCTTACCAATTCAAGTTTTCAAGCTTCCAAGAGCTTAGAATCGAGTTCTAGGGAGTTCTAGGAGCAAAACCACACCAGAATCATCAAGAACGATGGCTAGACGAGGGAGAATGAAGTTGATATTGATTTTTGGTTTTTCGACCAAGAAACGGCCAACCTACCTCGAAAATGGAGGAAGAAGGCAGCGGAGCAGGCTGGAAATGGTGGTGGCACGGTGGGAGGCACACCAATAGTGAGGGAATGGGATTTACAGCAGTGAGAGGAGGGTGTTGAGGGCGTTGAGCGAGAGGTAGGGGGTGAATGGCAAGTTTTGTAATTTTTTTAACTATATATATATATATATATATATATATATATATATATATATATATATATATATATATATATATATATATATATATATAAAATAAAAATTTAACTTTTAATATTATAATATAATAATATTATATTCACAATAATTCCACACCACATTCTCATTAACATATATATACATATACATACATACATACATACATACATATATATATATCACATAATAACAAAAATAAAAACTATATAATATATACATAAATAAAAATAATAAACCCTAAAATGTTAAATATGTATATATATTTATATGAAAATATAATCATGCATGGAATCATGAAATTTAATAAAATGAGCTAGCGTAAACAAATAAATAATTATTTAGGTTTTATTTTCCCAAAAATATAATTCTCGGAAAAATTTTACTAGGAAACTTAAAATAATTAAAAATAACTTTAATAATTAACAAATTAATTAAATAGTCAAATATATTTATTAAAATTATTAACACTGCATATCCTGATGCAATTTAAAAATATATATAATGTCGGGATATTACAGTCTTCCCCCTTTATAAGAATTCGTTCCTGAATTCCAGAAAAAGAAGAAATACAAATCAAGAAGGGATATTCCATGTAAGAAGCTCACATCTTATCTTTGGTCTCCCACGTATGCTCCTCTACACTATTGCTGTGCCATAGAACCTTGACCATCAGAATATGCTTCGAACGCAACTGTCGAACTTGATAGTCAACGATCGCCACAGGTTCTTCCACAAACGTCAGATCTTCATTCACTTCCATGCTATCAGGCTACAACACGTGTGAAGGGTCTGAGACATACTTCCTCATCATCGAGATATGAAACATCGGATGCATTTGAGACATACTCAGAGGCAAAGCTAACCGATATGCAACAGTGCTAACTCTCTCTAGAATCTCGAATGGTCCGATATATCTCGATGCTAACTTACCCTTTCTTCCAAATCTCATTACACCCTTCATCGGAGACACCTTAATGAAAATAAAGTCTCCAACTTGAAATTCCACATCTCTGCTCCTAAGATCCGTATAGCTCTTCTGCTTGCTAACAGCGGTCTCTAGTCTATGCTTGATCACAACAACCTTCTCTGCAGTATCCTAAACCATCTC
Organism: Mallotus nudiflorus; assembly: GCA_947683625.1. Classification (NCBI taxonomy): domain Eukaryota; kingdom Viridiplantae; phylum Streptophyta; class Magnoliopsida; order Malpighiales; family Euphorbiaceae; genus Mallotus; species Mallotus nudiflorus. Next base: position 218,200 of record CANTUR010000772.1, on the reverse strand, counting down.
AGGTCTAGTCAAAGCTCTCTTACCAATCTTATCCTAACTCAGAGGGGATCTACACTTCCTTCCATACAACACCTCTTATGGTGTCATTCCAATACTGCTATGGTAGCTGTTATTATATGTAAACTCTACGAGTGGCAAATGATCATCCTATCTACCTCCTAAATCCAAAACACACATCCTCAACATATCTTCCAGTATCTAGACCGTCCTCTCAGACTGACCATCTGTCTAAGGATGAAAAGCAGTACTGAAGTCCAACCTAGTGCCTATTGCTTCCTACAACTTTTTCAAAAAATGAGAGGTAAATATTGAACCTCTATTTGACACAATGGACATAGGTACTCCATGAAGGCACACAATATGCTTCACATACAGCTTCGCCAATCTAGCTACAGAATAGGTGGCTTTCATAGGCAAGAAATGTGCATACTTGGTCAACCTGTCTACAATCACCCAGATGGAATTATATCCATCCTTAGAACGAGGTAAACCGACCACAAAATCCATAGTTATCCTTTCCCACTTCCACTCAGGAATAGGAAGAGGCTAAAGCTTCCCCAAAGGCTTATGATGTTCAGCTTTTACTTTTTGACATGTTAAGCACTTAGCAATATAAACAGCGACATCCTTCTTCAGTCCATCCCACCAGTATAAATCTCTGATACTGCGGTACATCTTAGTGATACCCGGATGTACGCTATAGGCTATAGAATGTGCTTCCTCTAGGATCTCTTCTCTCAAATTATCCACATCAGGAACACACAATCTACCATTAATCCACAAAACACCATCATCATCGAGTGTGAAATCAATGAATTTCCCTGCTCGAACATTCTCTGTAAGCTCTTCTAGAATAGGATCTTGGCTCTGAGCTACCTTAATCCTGTCTCTCAGTATAGATCACACCTTAAACTGAGTTAGTAGTCCACCTAATCTACTAATCTTCATCATCAGACCTTGATCCACCAACAGATGCAACTCTTGGATCAACGGTCTCCTCTCTATGTTGATATAAGTAAGACTGCCTGAGGACTTTTTACTCAAGGCATCAGCTACCACATTAGCCTTGCCTGGATGATATAGTATCTCACAATCATAATCTTTTAATAGTTCTAACCATCTCCTCTGCCTCAGATTCAGATCTCTCTGTTGGAAAATGTACTTAAGGCTCTTGTGATTAGTAAAAATCTCACAAGTCACCCCGTACAGATAATGTCTTAAGATCTTGAGAGCAAAGATCATTGTAGCCATCTCAAGGTCATATGTAGGATAGTTTTGCTCATGCTTCTTCAACTGCCTCGAAGCATAGGCTATCACCCTACCATTCTGCATCAACACACAACCTAGGCCAACTCTAGAGGCATCACAATACACTGTGAACTTGTCCTCACCATTAGGCAAAGCTAAAACTAGGGCTATGGTCAATTTCTCCTTTAAAAATTGAAAACTATTCTTACAAGCTTTAGACCACTCAAATCTTACACTCTTCTAAGTCAAGCGAGTCATAGGAGTTGCAATTATGAAAAAATCCTATATAAACCTCTTATAGTACCCTGCTAAACCCAGAAAACTTCGAATCTCCATAACTGAAGTCTGTCTAGGCCACTCAGATATTGCCTCAATCTTTTGTGGATCCACTTGGATACCTTCTTTAGACACCATATGTCTAAGAAAAGTAACACTCTCCATCTAGAAATCACACTTTGAGAATTTAGCATAAAGCTAATGTTCTCTCAGTGTCTGCAGTACAATCCTCAAGTGATATACATGCTCCTCCATACTCCTCAAATACACCAGTATATCATTGATGAAGACTACCACAAACTGATCCACATACAGTCTGAATACCCTATTCATCAGGTCCATAAAAGCTGCTGGTGCATTAGTCAAGCCAAAAGACATCACCAGAAACTCATAATGGCCATATCGAGTATGAAATGCCATTTTAGGAACATCGGCTTCGCTGATCCGCAACTGATGATAACCCGACCTCAGATCAATCTTAGAAAAGAATTGTGCACCCTGTAGCTGATCAAACAAGTCATCTATCCTCGGGAGAGGATACTTATTCTTCACCGTTATCTTGTTCAACTCTCTATAGTCAATGCACAGTCTCAGGGTACCATCCTTCTTCTTCACAAACAAGACTGGTGCACCCCAAGGAGAAACACTGGGTCTAATGAAACCCTTATCCAATAACTCTTACAACTGCTCCTTTAACTCTTTCAACTCTGCAAAAGCCATTCTGTAGGGTGGCATAGATATAGGGATAGTGCCTGGAACCACATTTATACAAAACTCAATCTCTCTGTGAGGTGTTAAACCTGGCAACTCTTTAAGAAAAACATCAGGAAACTCACAGGCAATAGGAATATCTATAAGTGACAACTTCTCCATTGAAGTATCCCTGACCAATGCCAAATATCCTTGACAACCTTTCCTTAGCAACTTTCTAGCCGTAATAGCAGAAATGAGATTCTGAGGTGCTGAACTCCTATCACCAATAAACTTAAATTCTTCTTCACTAAGAATTCTAAAAGTCACCTCTTTACTCCGATAATCCACAACAGCATAGTGCTGAGATAACCAATCCATACCGAGAATAACATTGAACTCTATCACATTCAATAAAATCAAATCGGCAGATAATTCTCTACCTCCGACAAGAACTAGACAACCAGAAAGAACAACATTGGTGTCCAAAGAATCACTTAGAGGAGTGGCGATAGACAAAGGAAAAGCCATCCTCGATGCTCGCCAATAAGACTTTGAAGCAAAAACAGGAGAAATGAATGAATGCATGGCACCCGGATCAAACAGAACCCATGTATCTAGGTAAGAGACAGAAACAATACCTGCCACGACTTCATTGGATGCCTGAGCATCCTGCTGAGTAAGATGAAAGACTCTAGCCTGTCCTCGACCTCCCTATTGGCTGGTAGAAGCCTGGCTAGCACCTCCTCTAGTACTTCTAACACGACACTGCTGGGGAACAAGGTAAGTAGAACTTTGATGCTGGGCTGGAGGTAACTAAAAAGGAATAGGTGCAGCACTAGCAATCAACTGCTGAGGAAATCATAGAATCTGTGGCTGCTGATACCCGGAATAGGGACACGATTTGGCAAAATGTCCCATCTGCCTGCATCTGAAGCATATCAATGGTTTCATATAACACGGTTCCTGATGGACTCTGTCGCAGGTCTGACATACACTGGCAGCTGACCCGGAACTAGGTCCACTACTATTGCTCGAAGCACCTGACCCAAGTATGAATGGTCTACGCTGACCTCCATGGCCATGTTTACTGCTCTGATGTACCCGCTCTTGCTGTCTCTGACTCTGTTGGGCTGGACCTCTATGTTGACTACTTGAACCAATATGAAAACTCGAGTACAGAGTAGTCTGGAATCCACTTGACTGAACACCTAGCTGGTAATAATCAGGTAAAGCTCCTTACCTGACCAGCCTCAGCTTAATCTCCTTGGCCAACTCTAGCATAAAACAAAGTTGCCTCAGGGTCAGACATACCCTGCTGATAGGCAGGCTGAACAGGTGAAACTACTAGAGGTACAGGAAAATTCTCCTACTCAGGCTCTACAAGCTCCTCATCATGTATCTCTCTTTGTCTATGGTGACCTATCACTCCTTGAGGTCTACTTCTGCCACGACCTCTGTGCCTAACTGGTGACTTAGGAGGTAAAACCTTATCCTGAAAGGACTTGTCATCCTCGGCCTCAACGATCGATGGAGCAACACGAGCTCGCCTCCTAATTCTGAAAAGACAAACAGAAGGATTCAAACAAAACAGACAACGGAGGATAACACAGAAAACTAAATCAAGGAATACTTATCAAGACATACTCAAACCTAATTCACTGCAGTAGTTTCAAAAGAAAACATAACATTGAAAACTAGGGCCATAACTCATACAACTAAGGCCCTAACACTAAACTCCGCTCTGATACCAACTTTGTCACGACCCAAAACAGGGGGTCATGACCGACGCTAAGGAACAAGAATTCTTTCAAACCCAAAACCCGTAGCAAGCCTTAAAGAAAATATAAAAGCATACAATAATAATAAAATAAATAAAATATCTTACAGTAGAAATTAAAATCTCATAAATAAATTAATAATCCATCAACTCTTTAATAACACAAGTCCATCTCATATATATAATCTTTCAATACAAATTCTCGGTTCAAACCTTTAAAATATAAATCTAATACATATATAATACATACAGCTCACTGAAACATCTACTGCAGTATCTAGAATACAAAATAAAACTCAGGTAAGCAGTTTACATAATAAGGTCAGGGTGGAAGAAATTTGGTGTAAAGGTTTGCTACTGAGGTCCGAGGAGGAAGACTCTCCTGAAAAATAAATTAACGAAGGGGAGTCAGACCTCACTGAGTGAATTGTTATAATATATATGCATGCATAACTAAACGACAAATGCAAACACTCAATAGTATATATACTAAATATATAAATAGGCAAACACACACGGATGTGGCAAAAATCATTTTATATAATACTGAAAATAATAACTGTTTATGAAGGATCAAATAGAACCCTAGATGATCGCAACCTCAAACAGTGTTAGACAACACTTTAGCCATACAGGCTCACTTATTCCAAATAAATTCACTTGTTCCATTTGGACAGTAGATTGGCCATGAGACACTAAGTCAACCGAGCTCCAGCAGTCTAACTCTCAGTGTGATTGGCCCCGAGACACTTGGTCAACTGAGCTCCAACAATCACACTCTCAAATGACATCACACATCAATCAAATCAATCCAATCAATATCCATAAATAGGTTAGTAATTTAACCTAAATTCTATCATCGTACCGGTACGTACTCGGTCATAGTGTCGCCCACTAGGTAGCACGTTCTATTGATATCCTTCATTTAAAAATAAACTCATACATTCATAAAATAAATGATGCATGACATTAATTAAAATGACAATATAAACCATATATATACTAGAAATATACCAAAAATAAACCAAGTATATTTTGAGTATAAATATGTCAAATAAATTTAATTTAATTACAAAATAAACCAGAAATAAACTATATATATATACTTAAAATAATTTAAGTATAAATCATGGATAAAGCATGTATTTTATTCAAAATATACAAAAAATATACTAAAATATACCTAAAGTATACCTAAGCATTTATTAAATCATTTATGCATATTTTATAAAATTAGAACATACATTTCTAAAAACATGCACCCTAGTACACGTATATATAAAATAACAACTCACAGTTGTGCGCTCCACGAGATGGGTCTAATGGGCCTGGTCCATTAGGCCTCAGTCTCGGCGTAACTAAACAAATAAACGACAACATGAAATCAGAATAAATCTAACAAAATTGTAGAGACTCGATCTAAAACACCAGATACAGATAAGGAATAGGGATTTGACCGGATGCCACGTTTTACAAGAATTCTATCAAAAATTCGGCAGAACCTCCCTTGTAAAACGGACATATCTCTACTCAGAAAGTAGAGCTGGTCCTATAAGAAAATACACTTCGAAATAGATAGTCACACAACCCCTCGGTCGGACTCCCAAACTACGATTCTACTGACTAAGGTTCACAATTCACAAGATATACACATATTACATTTAAATTCTAAAAATATCGAAAATACCCTTTATATATCAACATATAGCAATTTAGGTATTTAAACACTAAAAATAATTATTTTACCGATAATTACATAAAAACCCTAATTTTAATAAAATATTGTTAAAAATCCATAATTCTCGATAAATTCACAATTATTAACCGAAACTCATTTTATAAATTGAAATTCCATAATTAGCCCAAAAACATATTAAAAATCACTAAAAACTCATTTATTTACAAAAATAATATATTATATATAATTTGAAAATAATTTTTGAAAAATAATTTTAATTAGTTAAAAATAGTAAATAATTTGAAAAAATTATTTTTACACCTCAAATAATTATTAAAACCAATTTAATTTAATTTTTGACCAAATTATTATCAAATTACCAAAATACCCCTAATATATATAAATTCACATAATATACTATAATTATTTAAAAATTCACTAAAAATTATAAAATTACTCAAAAATTATTTTCTCAACATATAATTCAATAAAATCAATAATTTTACTCAATTAACCAATTAATTTTAACAAAATACTCATTTAACCTAATTTTCCAAAAATTCACCTAAACTAAATAAATTCATATTAATTTCACAAAAATTAAAAATTAAATTATAAAATTAATTTCAACCTCTATAAACACCATAAATCACAATTTCAAAAATTATTTAATTAATTTATGAAAATTAGAAAATATTAATAAAATAATAAAAAAATCACAAAAATCAAAATAAATTCCAAAAATTCTACAAAAATTACAGGATGTAGATTGAGCTACTCAGAGCAAATTTTGTAAAGTAAGTAAGCTTGAATCATCAAGATTGAAGTTCAAAAAAATCAAAAAGCAAAAGTGGCCGAATTCAAAACTAAGCTTAAATCCTTACCAATTCAAGTTTTTAAGCTTCCAGGAGCCTAGAATCGAGTTCTAGGGAGTTCTAGGAGCAAAACCACGCTGAAATCATCAAGAACGGTGGCTGGACGAGGGAGAACAAAGTTGATATTGATTTTCGATTTTCCGGCCAAGAAACGGCCAAACCATGCCGAAAATGGAGGAAGAAGGCGATGGAGCAGGCTGGAAATGGTGGTGGTATGACGGGAGGCACACCGATGGTGAGGGAACAAGATTTACAGCGGTGAGAGGAGGGTGGTGAGGGCGTTGGGCGAGAGGTAGGGGGTGAATGGCAAGTTTTGTAATTTTTTTAACTATATATATATAACAAAAATAAAAAATATATAATATATACATAAATAAAAATAATAAACCCTAAAACCCTAAAATGCTAAATATGTATATATATTTATATGAAAATATAATCATGCAATTTAATAAAACGAGCTACTGTAAATAAATAAATAATTATTTAGGTTTTATTTTCCCAAAAATATAATTCTCGAAAAAATTTTACATAGGAAACTTAAAATAATTAAAAATAACTTTAATAATTAACAAATTAATTAAATAGTCAAATATATTTATTAAAATTATTAACAATGCATATTCCGATGCAGTTTAAAAATATATTAAATCTCAGGATATTACACATGCATAGAGGCGACACCTCATTGATGAGCCACTGCCATAATGATAGAGTTTTGTGTCATTCTGTCTTTTTTATTCATGTTCGTTTCATGTAGTTAGCTTTCCTTCATGCGTCTCCATGTTTTATGCTTCAATATTTATATGATTATTATGATGTGTTGTTCAGCTTAGTATTGTACGACCATTTATTTATTTGTGTCTATCTACTTATGCCCATTTGATATATGATCTAATCTCATTATTTTTTGTAATATTTTTGGCTGTGGGAATTAAAAGTTTGTTTGTTGCAAGAATTTTAGGATGATTCCTAAAATTTCTAGTTGTGGAAATTAACATTTGATATATGATCTAATCTCATTATTTTGTTTGTTGGAAGAATTTCCCCAATTTATTTATGGATTTACTCATGTTGTAATTAGTTTATTTCTTATTTATTTTTGGTTTATTTTACTGTCACCTTGCACAAAGTGTTGTAATTCTTAATCTTTTCCCCTATTTTTTTTTTAATGTATTATTAGGTGATTATTTATGATGAATGTTGAGATGTATAATGCATGAAATTAGACTAATGCGGAAACTTGGACCTGAACATAAAATTCGACAATTGGTTGGAGGAAATTACAATTTGCATAATAATAAAGAAATAATTGAATAATTAAAGGTAATAAAATACAAATCATAAACGAAGGTCAACTGTAAGGTTAGGTGGACATTCCAAAAGCTCATATCCAGTTTCGGAACTCATTCTCTAATGATGACTTCTGAGAACCTCCGTGTGATATAGTTACTGTACAATGTGTCTCGATTTTTATTTAGGTGGCGACTTGTTCTCCAATATGGGCATAGAGCTTATTTTGCATTTCCTAGTGAGTTTTGAACTCACACAATATTGTAGTCGCCAAACATTTGGGTGCGCATTAAACCTCTTCGCCTACAATTATTGTTATTATTATTATTATTAAACTAAATAAATTTTTTAAAAATAACAAAAATGTTATTTATTTGTATAACAATTTAATATAGTTGGAATTTAATGTGAGATTGATAAATATTTTATTTAAGTAATTATACGGTGTTTCTTTATAACTAATATGTTTCTCAAACTCAAAAACTAATTTTATACAACAATATTATGGACATAATTAATTATAAATTATTTTGTTAATAAAAATTTTAAAAGAATAAAAAAATATTATTTTCTTTATATAATTGTCTAATATTTCAACCTTATTAAACTTATAATTTATTACAATTTTAATAAATTTTCTTTTGGAATAGTGACACATTCTTTTTCTAATATTTTTAATATTGATATTTATTTTTATTTAAAAGTAATTTCATGTAATTTTTTTAATTTTAGCTACTAATTAAATGATATATTTAATTTTAACTCTTTTTTTATTTATTTTAACAGAAATATAGAATAAAAAGGTACTACTTTTTTTACATAACAAAAATATTACCCTCTAATTATATGATCTATTTTTAAGATATGGTTATAAAAACAAGATCAATAAAAAAAATTTAATTAACTTAATTTTAATTTTTTACTTAATAAACTTTAATTTAATAATTTTTTTTACAATAATAAGAGCATTATTTTAGTTATATGGCAATCTAATTTGGTAATCTCTTTAGAATGACATTATAACATAGTATTGTATTATAATCCAGACAAAAAGCTAAAGAGTGAGTTTATTGACACAAGAAATAGTTTGGATGAAAAATTTGTTTTCTCAGTTTCAGAAAACTTGTCACTAAGAGATCATCATAACAACACCATTGTTTCGATCGAAGTTTATCGTGCACGTAAACTTTTTTGTGACTCCTTACTAGGGTTTGGTCAGTGTGATCTAAAGTTGCTCTTCAGCAGAACTCAAGAACGTGATTACCCATTTTTTTCTGTGACTTCTTACTAGGGTTTGGTTAGTGTGATCTAAAGTGGCTCTTCAACACAACTCAAGAACGTGATTACCCTGAAAAGAATGTGGTATATTATGATTATGATGATGGTGATAGTAGTGAAAGAGATCGTGGAAGTAGAAAGTTATGAGGAGCTCCGACAGCAGATGGAAGCATCTACATTTGTTCAGCTTTACAAGGATGGTGGTTCTGGCTATAAAGGAACATTGAGTTTCGATGCACGGTTGTGTGGAAAGGTCATGTAGCCTATTTTTTGATGATTTTGCACATGTAGTTTTGGTTTTGTTAGTATTATTATAATTATTAATTTTCCTTGTATTTTTTCTAGGAAGTTGCTTGATTGCTATCGTAGATAAAGTTTTTTTTAGTCTTTGATGTATTTAAATTTAGATGTTATTTGTTTGAACTAATTATAAGAAAATGAATGAGTAGTCAAGTAATAACTTTTCTTTAAGGATATTCTGAAATGTAGAATTCGATTTATACCGTTGTTAATTCAGGAAAAAAAAACTGAATACATATCCAACAAGAAACTGATGAAAGAATGGTGAAATAGAAGTTAATTGTTCATGCATGATTCAGCTTCTCCCACAAATATTATAGGCATAATAGAATGAAATTACACCACGCATAATACCAAATGAATATGGAACCCCACACATAGTATATTTTTACAAAGAATATCTAAACAAAACCTCAAGGCCACAAACAACATAAGCAAGCTATAACCAAAACCAATACAATGTAGGCAAAGGAAAGAAAATATTGCTACATAGACCATAAAAATATATTCTTCTGTCTAGTGCATCACATTATTGAAATCTTGCATCTTTTTCTTACTTGGTTTTGTCATAGGCAATGATATGTGAATAAATCCAAACTTTCTCCTTTGTGCAAAAAACTGCTTTTGATCGCCTCCATCTTTCTCAGCTCTTGGATGAAATGTTAGATCTTCTCTAAGTTCATGAAGCATTTGACTCAAAGCTACCTTCTGCCTTTCTTCACGAACTTCTGTTGGTCTTGCCATTGCATATTCTTCAGGTAGAACTTGCTTCCTGTTTAATACATCCCGCATGGAAACTGTTGATCTTAAAACAGGCTTTGGATCATTGTTAGCTAGAGTTGCTCCCTTCATTTCATGGAGTGGAGAATCTTGATGGTTATCAGGCTGATGCAAATGGAAATTACTAAACCTTGTAGCATAATATGCTGCCTGTCCCTCCTGATCATTCTCTGGTATCCATCTGCGGATAGCCTCTTCAGCAGCAGATTGCTTCCTATTTGCCATTTCAACTTTGTTCAATGCTTCTTCTAAGGCTTGTTTGCTTTGTTTGACCTCTTCTGTTGCTTCCCTTAACTTCTTCAGAATAGACATTTTAGTGGTATTTGCATCACGCTTTTGAAGCCTGGCAACTTCTACTTTCTTGGAAAGCCCCTCAGCTTTTTGAGCTTTAGGGGTAAGTGGACTTCGTGCTTCAAATGAGGCTACTTGCTCAGGCTCTGGAAGAACAAATCCTGATGAGGTCTCATTGCCTGATAGAGCCTTGATTTCAGCTAGTGCAACCGCTTCTGCTGCCCTTGCTGCTTCCTCCATTTTTTTGGCTGCAAGCAACCTCAACTCAGCAGTCTTTAAATTAGTCTTGGTATGTTCATTCGCTAACATTGCCTTCGAAACTTCTGTCTTTTCAGCAGCAGCCATTTTCTTCAACTGCTCTGCCTTGTAATCAATTGCTGCACTGTCAGAAATATTTGGCTTCACTCTCGCTTGTTTTAGCTCCTCCTCCAGAGACAACACCCCTGCAAATTTCGACGTTAGCCTTTCTCGGGTTTTCTGAAGAAAGGTTTTCTCTTTTTTCATTTTCTTATTCAAAGACTCAACGGAAGTCTGAATAACTCCAAGATCATTAATAGTTTTACCAAGGTTCAACTTAGCTTGCTTCAACTCCATTAGGATCATGTCGGGAGACGAAGCAGGGCAAGGGCTCAAACTTCCCATCCTCTGCTCTCGGTTGTTGACATGAAATCTACAGTTTTCCTTGTTCATTTCTTTGATAGCAGGACTTGACATACGTTCATCTGGGATGGTCATACATCTCAACGCTTCTTTCTGTAGCTGCAGCTTTAACTCTTCAACAATTCTTTTTGTCGTTCCAAGCTCTTCAAGAACATCAAGCGTTTCCAATTCTTTCACAATTAGATCCTTCTCTAATTCTGCAGCCTGTTCCTCCACTTTCTTTATATCTATCTCCTCAAAGAACTGTTGCACACAACAATGTTCTTACATGTCAGAAGAAAAGGAAAACATTCTAAATGTCGCCATTTGCAATATTTTCTTTTACAAGATTTCCTTCACATATCACATGTGATCCGAATCGGCAAAAAAAATATTGATCCAACAGTACGATGAAGCATGCAAATGACAAAACAGAATATAAAATTACAGATGAATGTATGATCAAAACAATCTAGAATACAGTCATGTGAATCTTATAAAGAAAAGCATCACATCAGTATCATGTATAAATTTGAAATCCATAAATAGTAACTAAACAACAACAGTAGCTGATGTAACTCACATACACATGCTCTAGTTTATTACAAAATCCTTAAAAATAACCAATAAAAACAAAACACCACTTTACACACATTCTTCAGTAGCTTAAATTGACTCTCACTCACTACTTAGCAAGATTGTGCAAAAATAACATCTTTTTACTGAAAACAGCCAGTTACACTACATTACTACAAAGCTAAAGAACACAATTTACACAGCTAATGTAAGTGCAACAGACCTTGTAATAAGGCATCCAGGACCCGCTTCCTCCAAAATGGGTCACAGCCTCCTTAACTGACCCGAAAGGAGGAGAGGTATCAATCTCAGCTCTCGAACCCACTTTCCTCGTTGTTCCCTGATTAGCACCATTCTGCTGGTTGCAAATTCCAAAGCTCTCGGGTCCCATGTCGGACCTTACTTCTCTAATTCCGGGCGTACCCGGTACCGGCTCAGCCACAAAATCCGAAGTCTCTGCCATGGCAGAAACATAAGCGAAAGAAGCGAAATTGAAGGTGGAGTGATGGTTAGAATAGAAAAATGGAAGATGGGTTTTAAAGGGTCAAAAGAGAAAAGCATCATTAGAGAATGCAATTTCAGAGTTTGTGTGTGATGATGGCGGGTGTGGTCCGAGTTACCAACTCGGACCACAAAAAGATGAAAAAAGGACCGAGACAACCCGGGTCCACTGTCCACTCGGTGAGTAACCAACATAGTACTTTTTTCTACCAGGTACTATAAGATCATTCCCCTTATTACGTGGCGAGTTGTTATTGGATGAAATGGGAATTTGGCCAATAGGAAGTGCATGTGTGAGTGAGTGGAGATGAGATAGGGTACATGGTGGAGGGTAATTTAGGCCCTTGGATTGTTGACCGTGATTTGCGGTTTTGATAAAGTGAAAGTGAGTAGAAGAGAAGTTGATGGCATGATTAGGTTTTGGTGAGAGAAAAGCAAATCCTTCTGTGCATGCACAAAAGAAGATGAGTCTGTCTGTCTGCATGTTTTGCCTTTTTTTTGCAGGACCAGAAGCTTTCCTATGGTCACTCTACATATTTATCAAAGATTTTTAGTTTTGCTTTATACACTTTATATGCCAATAATGTCATGTTACTTGCAACGAAAATTGAATATATTGTCACTTCTCCAGTCCACTTAAAAGTAAAACATTTTTCTCACGATTTAAGGCATTTGATAGAGATTAACACTCGATTTCCAACTTCCACAAACTCTCTCATGTCTTGTATTAGACTAATGTTCCATTTCTAATTCAATAGTGTAATTAGATTATAGTTTATTTTTTTTAGAGGTATTATGATGTATAAAATTTAAATTTTATTGTAATTATCACTGTATAATCCACCGGTTATACCATTAAAAAATTATAAATTCAATTTTAATCAATCTGGAGTAATAAAATTTCATTTCTAATTCGATAGAAAAATACTATGTTGTTTATTCATGTAGTTATTTACAATATGCAATTGAGATGATAACTGAATTTGATTTGTTACCATTTTAAGAATAATTTTTGTAATTACTACTTCTAAGGTATAACTCATATTGAATATGAAAACATACATTTTAATTTCAAAATGTAACTCACTAATTCATTTATGAATGTAAAGAATTATACACTTTAAATCTTATGTACAAGATAATGTACGTAGATTGTTTTTTTAAATAATGTTTTAGATTAGTGGTTTCTTATATTCATGTAACTAAAACATTATACTAGTTCTAAATGAGTGTGGTTGACATGTTATGAACACATGAGAACTTTCTTGATCAAGAAGATGAATTTAATGTGGACAAAAAAATTGAAAAAGATTAGAGACTATTATTACAGTGTGTGCATCATTTTTTTTTAACTTAATCATTTCACATTATTAAGTTAATCCTTGAAAAAGTACTGTTTCACCAGCAATTGCTTTGTACTAAAAACAATCTATTGGTTGATGATGCACCTACCACATGTGTCAACCACTCATTACACATGTGCTCAGTTCTAATAATCCACAAGGGAGTTTGAAGTTTCTAATTAATTTTTTTTTTCTATGTTAGTGATTCATCAAATATATTTTTCTTATGGCATCAATCAATCTACTATTTACATATGTGCATATAACCAATCTTGGAATTTGAATGCAATGTCATAAATAATGAAAAAAATATTGATGTCTTAAAAAATTATCTAATGTTGCAATAGCGACGTCATATATAATAATTAAATAATTTCATTTATATAGATATAAACATTTATATTATAGTAAGAGCCCATCCTATATAGTTATTATAACAAAATTATGAATTTATCTTTGAATATTTTATTTTATCAAGTATATAAAGATTCATATTTAAATTTCATAATTAAAATTCTTATCAAAATCAGTTTAGTTCTTTCTCTTGGTCGTTTTTAGATTTTATTTTAATTAAAAAAAAAAACAATAGAGAACATTTGATTATAGATAATTAATCATAGCAAAGTTTGATTCTTATCTCAATTCAACGATGGGTTCGCACTTTCAAGAGCTTTACTCAATCCTTATTAAAGGGTTTATTTTCCTCATATCAATTGATTCTTTGATTTTGTTTTACTAGACCATTGTTTGATTTTGTTATTTTCTTTTTAGATATTCAACATGAGCATGAGCATCAAGAGTTATGTTAATGTCCAAATAATCTTTTTAGTGTTGAGGATAATGATGGACAAAAGGTATTGTTTTTTATTTTATTTTATTTATTGATGAATACGGTAAGTATTGATAATTGCTTTTAGCATCCTCATTATACAAGAACTTTTGAAGATAGATTATACGAGAGTGGAGAATTGAACATATACTCTCTATCTATGTTTTACTCCGTGAGAAGATGGTAAATTATATATGTAAGTATTTCTAATTTAATACTTTATTATTATTTTTTTAATGGAAACATTAGCATTTAAATTATTCAATGTTGAGGATCCGCATGTCCGGTATCCTTTTTTTTTTTTTTCGGTGTTATGAATCGTATCTCTATAATTTCATCCTCAAACAAATATTTTTTCATATTTCATTAAACATTAACGAGCGGGAGGTCCTATCCTCGGCAACAAAACAAGAAACTGTGCTCGGAATTTCTTCCATCAAAACAGTGTGCTCATTAAGATGAAGAGCCCATTTAGCTAAGTGATGAGCTACATTATTTGCCTGACGAGAAACATGAGCAAAACAAACAAACTGAAAGCCACTACACAGACAGAATATCATCATATAACAGGTGATTCATATCCAGCCCAGAGGAGTGATCTTGCAAATTAGAAATCACAGAGAGTTTATCTGCTTCCACTTGAACTCGTCGGAAAATGCCTGAGCCTCCAAGGAAACAACATCTTTAATCAATACTCGGATGCTACATGCTGAAATCAAAACCTCTCCCATCTGGCCAGCACCACAATACCGAGACCGGCAGCTGTAGAAGACGTCGCTGCGTCAACATATAAGTTTCACACAGTCACCGGTAGGGGGGGACACCTGGAGAACGATAACTGCTGGAATGATGTATATAACAAGCAGAAGAACTTGAGCTCTGTGAGAACTGCAAAAGTCATCCTCAAACAAATACTGAACAAGAACTCATGATCAATCTTTATATATATATAGCCTTACGCAAGCAAAAGCAAACTATGCAAACTCATTTTCCTTAATTTAATGTCAATTACATTTGAGATCATACTCTGAAAATTGATATTTATTTTTTTAATAAGAAAAGAAGACATTATTAACAAGAGAAAAAGGGAGGAGAACCAATCATCAGGATGGTACTACTCTCAGCCAATAAGCTGATCCCCTGTACACCCAACCTATACTAAATCCTAACAATCCTGATGATTAAAAACCCTCCTAGACATTAGAACAAAAAAAGAGAGTGAAAGTTGAGACAAGAAAATAAATAACCAAAGTAAAACAAGCAAGATAATTCAAAGCAAATCAATGATCAATTACAGTACTATAATTACTGAAGAGCAGCAGTAATGCTTGCAAAAGAGGAGTTCCTCTTCCGGGATAAGTTGTCTTCCAGCTTGTAATGTTTCCAATTCCAACCTCAAGAGTTGATGTCACCTAATTAACATAAACAAGTGAAATTTGAGTTAACAGAACTGAATGCTGCAATAATTTTGATATGGCACACATAATTCTACCCTGTAGTATATAATAGCTATCGCAATTCTCGCTTTATTCTCCTCATCAATCTGCATAAAAATCATTTATTCCTCATTTACGGCTCAAGCAAACATATTGAACATAATTAATAGCATCCATCTTTATAGCCTATTATGCTACGCAAAACTCACGTACATGAATGACTGCAGTTTTACACATTTGCTTACCTATACCCGTGAAGAGTTAATGGAAGTCATGAAAAGCTAATAGTACCTGCTGAGCTTCAGTATCCAAAGATCAGAAAGTGTTGATATCTTAGAAATTGGAGTTGGAGGACGAGAAAGCGAATTTGACAGCAGAATCCAAGAAGAAATTAGCAGAGCCATTGGTGCTGGGGGAATGGACTTTTGATGATGAAGGGTTCACTTCTGCTCGGGGTCATGACTCACCTAATCAATTATCATGTGGTTTTAATATAAGACAATATATATATATATATACACACACACATACTTGAAAAAAATTGAAAAAAATTCAAGTATTTATATATACACTTGAAAAAAAAATTGAAAACAAAAATCAATCAATTATTTGATATTATGATGATGATGATAAATGAATTCAGTATAAAGAATTTTGAAAATATAAGAATTGAATTTTTTCATGAATTCAATCTGATATTGGAAATATGAGAAATCCTATTCCATTTAGAGCCACTTTTCTTGATTAAACTTTCCCAAAGATCATTAAAAAAAATTAGAAATTTGGAGATGTGTTAATTTGGAAAGGCCTTTCATTGCTGTTAATTTGGAGAGGCATTTCAATACTTGACATTGGCACACCCTAAAACAGTTATTTATGGAAGGAGCTTTATTAATTAAGGTCCCAAACCTGTTTGATGAACTTTCCTGCAGCTTGCAATTTCCCTGTGCATTTCCCATTGCAACCATTTCTGGTAAGAGAAGATAAAACAAGGAAAAAAAAGATATATATATATATATATATATATATATATATATATTCAGCAAGCTTTAGAATTTAGATAGATAGAAACAATATTTGAAATTTGCAGTGACGCCAAAGAGACTAGCAACTGGAATATAATAATCTTCTATAGGAGATTTATATTTGATATGATGAGACAAATTAAATAGTAATAACAAATTATGATAATTGAATTTTTACCTGGAACATATTATGTAATCATTCGGCCCCAAAGATCGATATTGGGAATATGAGAAACCTTGTCCCACTCCGTGCCAATTTTCTCTGTTAAACTTTTCTGAAGATCATCGGAAGAACTACAAATCTTAAGATGAGTTAATTTGGAAAGGCATTTCAATGTTGTTGGTGGGTACTTCAGATCACAATAAATTATTTCAAGAGATTGAAGAGAAGAAAGATTCCACAACCACTCTGGCAAAGCTTCCATTCCACGAAATTCTCATATGGTTAAAAACTTCAGGGAAGTGAGTGTTGAAGTTGATCTGACAGATAATTCCCCCATATATGTAATTCTTGAAGAGAATCATTTAGATGATGGATTGAACTTAGATAAGACAAATCACTCAACTTTTTTGAGAAAACACCAACTTCTAATCTCTGCAAGTGGGTGAGGGTTGCCTATGATCTCCTTTGAAAAATAACTTAAATTCTTACATTTTGTTTATTGTCAATGAAGTAAGAGCACTACAACATGCTAACTCTTCCGGAATAGATATCAGCCCACGACATTTAGTTATGTCCAATGAAATAAGACTACTACAACAAGCCAACTCTCTCGGAATAGATTTCAGCCCATGACAATAACTTATTTCCAAATTCCTTCAAAGACTGCAGTCCTCTTATTGGAATACGAGTTTAAACTTGCACAATCAATTTTGCTTAAACTTTTAAGAAAAGGGAATGAGGAGTCGTGGAATTCATCAAATATATAACTTAATTTATCACAGCTGCAAATTTCAAGTTTGACCAGTACTGATTAATTTGTTAGTGGTATGCACTAGGTCAATTATGTATGACTATATTTTGACTTTATCATTTTATTTAATACAGAAACATTTTTCATTATCATTTTGTATTATGATAATTATTTGAATAGTCAATTCTTACTAAGATCATCAAGTATGTGACTTGATAATAAAATCTTTAGATTAAATATAAGTTCTATTCAAATTATCCCTAGTTATAACAATATATTATGGCTAGTATGATGTTGATTGATGATTATGTTTTATTGATCATGAATATGAGATATTAAGTCAACTCATAGGTACTTGTTTGGGAAAAATATACTGAATTGACCAATCATAAGAATACTATATAGATAATTGTCATAAGTAATTCTCATCATAATAATATTGATTTAATCTTTTGACCCTGAAATCATCATGGATTTCTACATAACTCTTATATATTTTGACACAATCTAACATTGTTTTTAACAAGATGATTAAATAGATTGTTGTTGGATATGAAATGAGTTATGTAAGGAGTATGAGTGATTGAGAATGAATTTATCCCTCATTTAATCTGAGTAAAATATCTATGGGTCCCTTAATAAGATAGACTGAGGAAAATGCATGGACATGCTAAAGTGAATTGATAAAGAGTTATCATTCTCAGTCTACTTAGAGTCAAGAAATAATATGATTGAATTATATAAGGATGACAGAAACTATGTCTTATATTCAATCAATATATCATATGACAAAGGGATTACAATATTTATTATAAATTAGGTTATGTCGGATTATTGACTTCACATGACTTGGGTAGTCATAATGTCTTAACTAGAGGCCACTTATGACTTGTAGGCCTAAATAGAGATTTAAGGCCCACTGCCAACGTTATATGAACCTATAGGGTCACACACTTGGAACATTCCCAAAAATGGATATGGGTTTGAGAAGCCCAAATATGCTCTGTGGAAATGAATAAATAGTTTCTTTATTTAAGGTAAAGGTTATTTTAAATAAATAGAATATTATTTCTGATTTAATTTTAAATAAAATCAGAACAATAATAATTGAGAAATTACCAAAAAGTTATTTTGGTAAGTGAAACCCTAATTAAAAGTCTATAAATATGTTATATTTTCTAGGGTTTCACTAACTCATTCATTAGCCACCAAAAATTTATTTTTCTCCTTTTAGAAAAACTAAAACACATAGTGTTTTTGTTCTTGATTTTTGAGAAATCAAGAGAAGTGCTAGCATACAAAGTTTTCATTTTAATCAAGAGTTGTTCATGTGGACGCTTGTGGAGGATGGATTCTTTTGGAGATGTCTTGATCTGAACTACCAAAATCAAAAGCTCGAGGTAAGGTGTCACCGGAGTGAACCTCCTCTCTGCCTTCCAGAAATCTTGCCTCTTTTGCATTTGTGGTAAGATTTGAAAACCCTAGTTTTAAATCAATTAATCAAATTACTTGGATCCGGGTTAGAGTTTATGATTAAAACTTTTAATTTTCACTGTGTTTTTGAATCACGAAACCTAATAGAATTCTCACTTTTTGGGATTCTTATCAAAACAGAACCTTGATTAATGATTAATATTTGAATACAGGGAAATAATTCTTCAACTCTACTGCTACTATCAAGTACTTTTGGCGCCTTCCATTCATATAAACTATTCATACACCCTAATTTGAATTTTTCTAATTTAGGAAATAGCTTCCATGGTCCATTATTACTCTCCATGATGCCATAAAACTCATTCCCTGAACATTCCACACCATTTATACTCTATATATAAAGATTTTTAAGATTTGGAAGAATTCCTAGGCAGCTTGGTATTTGTTTGCAGTTTCTGCTGACCAACAAAGTTAGCTTCACTAAATTTACAAATTTCATAATCGTCATCACCCATGCTGGAAATCTTTCACTTAAGTAACGCAAAATCTTTATGCTCTCTATGTTTGGGTTAGGCTGGAGCTCTTCAACACTTCTTCATCATTCCAATTGTTGCAACTCTCTACTCTTCGAATATCCTACTCAAATTCCACAGTTATTATTCTTTTTTTTCCATTAAATTTGCTTTCTTTGCCTCTTCCTTATTTCTAACCTTCTCAAGATTCTTTATCTTCAACTTCCCTCTTAGGTCATTCAAGCACTCTAATTCCTCAATGCTACCTCCCATATCCTCACCAACAACGAACATTGGCAACCTTTCAAGACTCCTTAACCTCCCCAACCCACTCGACATCTGACAATGATCATTAAATTCAATATGCTTTAAGCTCACCATATTCTTCATTTTCTCTCTAGGAAGATCCTTAAGTAACTAGCACCCTAGGAATCTCAGTGTTTGCAGATTGTAAAGCTTGGTGATTGACTCAAGAAATGCCTTCAATTCAGTCTCAGAGATGTCAAGATATCTTAAGCACTTCCATTCACCAATAGAATACAGTAACTCTTCAATTGGAAAACCTTTCAAGTTTAGACTTTGAATAGAAAACTAGACTTTGAATTAGCACTACCTCTTATAGACTTTGAATAGAAAACTAGTAGAGAGATATATTATATTAGACTAGCACTGCTGATCTCCCAAAGGATATGAGGAAAAAAATTAAAAGTGAGGGGTGAGTATAAAATAGTCAGTGAGTGGGTAAAAATATAACAAAGCGGGAACATATGTTATTTTCTGTCAATATATTTTCTTTAAAAGAAATTACTATAATAATAGTTGCAAAGCTACTTTTTATACAATATACGTATAAATTTAATATAAGTGATATATACCATGAGTGTATAGATTTTATTATAAGCTGAATCATTCACATAAATCAAGCTAAATACAAGATATACTCACTGTCATTTACTCTTATAGTCATGTAAGAGCAAATTAAATAATATCCATTTTTCTATCACTGTAATCAAAATAAAATCAATAAAATAATACCTGTATATTTGCTGAAACTATATACAAAGTATACTTACTGAAGCTATATAATCATTAAGTTTAAAAGACCAATTAAACATATTGCTATGGTAAATTACTTTAGCTAATCAAGGATAAATATAATCCTATTTGTTCCTAATTTTATTATATAACTATAAATAGTTTATAACATAATAATAATAGCAAGCTTTCAAGCAATATTTATAACTGTAATCCATTAAATCCTATTTGTAAGGAAACATCAGTATCTAAATGTGATATGAGTTTAAAACTGATGGAACAAATACATATTATAGAGTTATATTAGTAAAAATATATTATCCATTAATTTAAAACCAATGTTATATAATTAATCACTCATCAGAAGTTGTTGACAGAAGAAACTAACCACATGGACCCGATCTACTGCTGTAGCTGGAGTGGCTCCTGTGGAGACAATTAAGAAGTAATAAAATGAGATTGTAAGCTCACTAACAACATTATACTTAATCTATTTGATGTACATTTTTTTTCATGCTAAAGCAAACTAAACTTTTAGCTTTATCTCTCTTACCCTATTATTACAGATTTCAGGGGTAAGTTTGACTAATTACTAGGAATTGTAGAGGAATAATTTGAAATTAAAATTTCACAAAATGTTAGATCTATATGTCTAGTATGTGCTGTAAAAATTTGAATTTAATTGGATAACCTCAAAGAGAGTTATGACTGATTGAGTACAACTAGCTCAATTATTCTCGATAGATTGAGCAATTTAAATATTTCTCAATTTAGACTGACTTATAGATAGAATTAGCTAAACTTCAAAACTGAAAAGTTTTAGATAACTATTTAAAGTTTATATAGAATCAAACATCACCCAAATTAAAGTTTTTTATCTAAAGATATAAAAGAAATACAAAAGCTAGAAAAATCTAAAAAAATAGTCTCAAATTTTCAGCTTGTAATCCTAACAAAGTTTCCACTTTTCAAATGCCCAAAATGACTTCAAAATTGATATGAACACACTCTAATATGTCTATAAGGGTCTCAAGAAATTATTGACAAAATTTAGTTGAAATTTGAGTTCAATTACTCTCCCAAAGCACTTTAGTTCACTAGTTACTCCAAAAGATGACAACTTTGCACTTGACTTGCTTTCCCCTCTAAAACGACCTCTAATTCACTTGGCTTACCCTTCCAAGAGCCTCATAACCTTCATATAAGACTTTTAAATTGATGAATTTTCTTCCTTTAAACATGCAAGCCCACTTCTTTTGTTTTCCATTTGTTTTGGTGCTCTTGAGTTCAAGAGAGCAAGAGTTCCTTTTTATTTTTTCTTTTATTTCTCCTCTCTTTGAATTTTTTTGTAAGCCTGTCTAGTAAAAAATTCCAGTTGCATATGAACATTAGCTAAAGAAATGATGCCCTATTTATAGCCTTCCTAATCCTTGCTTAGTTTAATTAACCTTTGATGTGGATGAGGCAGCATTGAAGTTTATGGATGGATTTGATAGAGTGGGTATGCACACTTGGGCTTCAAATGGACATTTTTGGCGACATCGATTGACCTATAGGGGCCCATAATATATCAAATCAAAGTTGACTCAGAGAGCTATAATGGATACTATGCACTTTGTTTATAGCAATCCATCTTCGGACTCAAATTCTTTTGTTTAGGCCCTTAAATTTAACTTTAAAGTTTAAAGTTTATGTCCCTTTTTTTTTGGAGTTTTTCTGCATTTATTATTACAGATTTCAGGGGTAAGTTTGACTAATTACTAGGAATTGTAGAGGAATAATTTGAAATTAAAATTTCACAAAATGTTAGATCTATATGTCTAGTATGTGCTGTAAAAATTTGAATTTAATTGGATAACCTCAAAGAGAGTTATGACTGATTGAGTACAACTAGCTCAATTATTCTCGATAGATTGAGCAATTTAAATATTTCTCAATTTAGACTGACTTATAGATAGAATTAGCTAAACTTCAAAACTGAAAAGTTTTAGATAACTATTTAAAGTTTATATAGAATCAAACATCACCCAAATTAAAGTTTTTTATCTAAAGATATAAAAGAAATACAAAAGCTAGAAAAATCTAAAAAAATAGTCTCAAATTTTCAGCTTGTAATCATAACAAAGTTTCCACTTTTCAAATGCCCAAAATGACTTCAAAATTGATATGAACACACTCTAATATGTCTATAAGGGTCTCAAGAAATTATTGACAAAATTTAGTTGAAATTTGAGTTCAATTACTCTCCCAAAGCACTTTAGTTCACTAGTTACTCCAAAAGATGACAACTTTGCACTTGACTTGCTTTCCCCTCTAAAACGACCTCTAATTCACTTGGCTTACCCTTCCAAGAGCCTCATAACCTTCATATAAGACTTTTAAATTGATGAATTTTCTTCCTTTAAACATGCAAGCCCACTTCTTTTGTTTTCCATTTGTTTTGGTGCTCTTGAGTTCAAGAGAGCAAGAGTTCCTTTTTATTTTTTCTTTTATTTCTCCTCTCTTTGAATTTTTTTGTAAGCCTGTCTAGTAAAAAATTCCAGTTGCATATGAACATTAGCTAAAGAAATGATGCCCTATTTATAGCCTTCCTAATCCTTGCTTAGTTTAATTAACCTTTGATGTGGATGAGGCAGCATTGAAGTTTATGGATGGATTTGATAGAGTGGGTATGCACACTTGGGCTTCAAATGGACATTTTTGGCGACATCGATTGACCTATAGGGCCCATAATATATCAAATCAAAGTTGACTCAGAGAGCTATAATGGATACTATGCACTTTATTTATAGCAATCCATCTTCGGACTCAAATTCTTTTGTTTAGGCCCTTAAATTTAACTTTAAAGTTTAAAGTTTATGTCCCTTTTTTTTTGGAGTTTTTCTGCATTTTTGGTTTTAGGGTTTTTTCCTTAGGAACTATTTATTTTCCTCTTTGATTTATTTTGAGATAATTTTTTTGATGAATTAAAAATAAATTACAGATGTAATTCTTCCAATTCTTCTAATATTCTTTGAATCAACAGGGTTTTAGTTTATTATTTTTGGGTATTCTTAGAATCAACGAATTCAATTCTCTCTTAAGGATTTCACTACATCAGGTGGTATCAGAGCATCGATCATGACAACATGTCGCCAAGGAGACAAGTGTAGGAGGTGTATGAATGAGATATGGAGCAGAGGGTCTAGGAGATGATTGAGGAGCAAATGAATTGAGTGGTGGATCAGTTAATAGATAGGTTGGCCATGATATTGGGTAATTAGAATAGAGCCCAAGGAAATAATCATCTAGAACAGCTGGGTTATAATGAGGAGGTGGGGGATGAGTATGAAGATGAGGCTCCTTACAGGCACAACAATCAACCTATCGTAGATGATAATAATAGGAGCTAGGAAATGGGCATGCAGACTGAGATTCCAAAATTTCATGGCATCCTTCAAGCTGAAGAATTTCTAGATTGGTTGTCGACGGTCGAGGAGATCTTAGAATTTAAAGGGGTGCCGGAAGACAAACGTGTACCTTTAGTTGCCATGAGATTAAGGGGTAGGGCTATTGCATGGTGGCAACAATAAAAACTGACTCACACTAGATTGGGAAAGAGTAAAATTATTACTTGGGAGAATATGAAGAAGCATTTGCGATATGCCTTTCTTTTATATAATTTCCAACGGTTGATGTACCAATGTCTACAAAATCTGAGACAAGGTATAACATTAGTGGATGATTACACTATGAAATTTTACCAATTGATTACAAGGAATGAAATCTAGGAGACGAAGGATAAATTGGTAGCAAGGTATATTGGGGGTTTGAGGCCACAACTACAGGACACAGTGAATTTGTTTAATCCTATTTTAGTGTCTGCAGCTCATTAGAGGGCTTTAGTGGTTAAAAGGCAGTCATGAAGAACTGCCCAATTAAACACATGGGGTAGTAGGGCTGGCAGTAATGGTGCTGCTATTAATAATAGTGGTATCAATAAAACGACAAGTGGCAGTGGTGTAGCCGACAATAATAGAGGTATGAGGCAATTCAATAAACCAACAGGGGGTGTTAAATGTTTTGGCTGTAGAGAGGTTGGCCATAGGCTATATGAATGTAAAAAGATGGCTGGGAAAAAAAACCCTCTTCCTTGAGGCAGATGATTATGTTAAAGAGGATCGGGAAATTGAGGGTGATCTTGTCTATGATGAGGATAAAACAGTTGAGGAATTGCTTTTTTGTAATATCCCAAGTTTTTTTTAAATAATTTCAAACTGCATCGAGATATGCAGTGTTAATAATTTATATATTTTTTTGATTATTTAATTAGTTTATTATTTATTAAAGTCATTTTTAATTATTTTAAGTTTCTTATGTAAACTATTTTTTCGAGAATTTTTATTTTTGAGAAAATTAAATCTAAATAAATAATTATTAATTATTTTAGACGGTTTTGTGAATTTGCATGAGTCCATGCACAATTTTAATTGTCGTATTAATATATATACATATACATATATATATATACACATTTAAATAAATAGGGATTATTTTTAATTAAATTTATATTCATATAGTTTTAATAATTAATATGTGTATTATATAATGTATATGTATATAGATATTATTATTTTATGTGTGTGGTGTATATTACTTTGAATATAATATTCATATATTATAATAATATAAATTAAAGTTATATATATATATATATATATATATAATATATATATATATATATATATATATATGTTTACAAAATCAAAAGTTTAGCCTATTTACGACACTGCCATTGACTGCTCCTTCTTCATGCCCAACGCCCTCCCATCATTTCTGGCCACTGTAACCTCCGTTTCTTGCCGTTTGTGTGCCTCTCAGCCATCCTCCTCCATCCCAAGCTCCCTCCGCCGCCCTCTCTTCCCTTTTCCGGCATCATTTGGCTGGTTTTCTTCCAAGAAATCGAAAATCACCTTTAACTTCGATCACCTTATTTCCGCCCACCGTTTTGAGCACCACCAGTCTCTATCTCTTCCTTGAGCTCCAGTGAGTTCATTTCTAAGCTTTGTTTCACTTGATTTGGTATAGATTTTCCTAGGTTTCCAATTTTCATTTTCGATTTATGTGTGTTCTTGATTTTTTTGAGCTTCAATTTTAATGATTCAAGCTAACTTCCTTCACAAAGATTGATCCTAGTAGGTCAATATACATGCTGTAATTTTTGTGGAATTTTTGGGAATTATTTTGAATTTTAGTGAATTTTTTATTATTTCATTAAATTTTTGTAAATTAATTAAATTAATGAAATTGTGATTTATGGTGTTTATAGGTGTTATAAATGAATTTAAGAATTTATTTGTAATTTTTGATTTTTGTATTAATTATTGTGATTTTATTATTTTATCTGATTTTTAGAAAATTAGGTTAATTATGTATTTTGTGAATTAATTGTTAATTGAGTATAATTATTGATTTTATTGAATTATATGCTAGAGAAATAAATTTTTGAGTAATTATATTATTTTTAGTGAATTTTTGTATATAGTTATAGTGATTTATGGGTGAATTTATATATAACTAGGGTGTATTTGGTAATTTGATAATAAATTGGCTAAAAATGTTTATGTTAATAATTATTTGAGGTATAAAAATGATTTTTATAAATTGATTTAGTATTTTTAACTAATTAAAACTATTTTTGTAATTATTTTCAAATTATATATAATATACTATTTTTGTAAATAAATGAGTTTTTTATTGATTTTTAATATGTTTTTGGGCTAACTGATGTATTGGAGTTATAAAATGTATTTCGGTTAATGTTTATGAATTTATCGAGAATTATGGATTTTTAAGTGTTTATTAAAATTAGGGTTTTATTTCAATTATCGGTGAAATAAATATTGTTTAGTGTTTGAATATCTAAGTTTGCTATATTTTGGTTATGAAAGGGGGTATTTTTGGGATTGTAAATGTATTCTGTGCATATCTCGTGAATAGTAAACCTCCGGTCGATAGAATTGTAGTTTGAAAGTCTGACCCGAGGGGTTGTGTGATTGTGTTTATTCAAAGTGTGCTTCTTTGCAAGACCGGCTCTACTTTTTGAGTAGAGAGATGTCCATTTTACAAGGGAGGTTTTGTTGAATTTTTAGTAGAATTTTCGTAATAAACGTGATATCTAATCGAATTCCTATTCTGATTCTGTATCCAGTATTCTAGATTGAGTCTTTAGAATTATGTTAGATTTATTCTAATTTTGTATTGTCATTTTTTTTGCTTAGTTACGCCGAGACCGAGGCCTAGTGGACCAGGCCCGTCGAACCCATCTTGTGGAGTGCATAACTATGAGTTGTTATTTTTATATATACGTGTATTAGGATGCATGTTTTAAAAATGTATGTTTCAAATTTTATGAAATATGCATAAATAATTTAATAATTGCT
Organism: Mallotus nudiflorus; assembly: GCA_947683625.1. Classification (NCBI taxonomy): domain Eukaryota; kingdom Viridiplantae; phylum Streptophyta; class Magnoliopsida; order Malpighiales; family Euphorbiaceae; genus Mallotus; species Mallotus nudiflorus. The sequence continues at coordinate 191,045 of CANTUR010000772.1, read as the reverse complement.
TAGGTATATTTTAGGTATATATTGGTATATTTTTGGTATAATTTTAAATTAAATGCATGTTTTATTATGAAATTATACCTAAAATGTTTTTAAGTATATTTATAGTTTATTTTATAAGTAAATTGAATTTATTCGACATATATATGCTCGAAATATACTTGGTTTATTTTGGTATATTTCTAGTATATATATGGTTTATATTTGTTATTTTATTTAAAGTCATGCATCATTTATTCATGAATGTATGGATTTATTTTTAAGTTAAGGATATTAATAGAACATGCTACCTAGTGGGTAGCACTAGGGACCGAGTACGTACCAATACGATGATTATATTACTAACCTATTTATGGATATTGATTGGATTGATTTATTTGATGTGTGATGTAATTGAGAGTGTGATTGATGGAGCTCGATTGACCAAGTGTCTCGGGGCAATCACACTGATAGTCAGACTGCTGGAGCTCAGTTGACTTAGTGTCTCGAGGCCAGTCTACTGTCCAAATGGAACAAGTGAATTTATTTGGAATAAGTGAGCCTGTATGGCTAGAGTGTTGTCTAACACTATTTGAGGTTTACGATCATCTAGGGTTCTATTTGATCCTTATTAAATGGATATTTGTATGAGATTTGTATTTTAAAGATTTGAACTGAGATTTGTATTAAAAGATTTTATATTTAAGAGATGAGTTTTTTTACTTAAATTTGTTGGTGGATTATTATTTATTTATGAGATTTATTTTCGATGCGAGATATTATATTTATTTTTATTATTATTGCATACATTTTATTTTATTTTTAAGGTTTGCTATGGGTTCCGGATTCGAAAGAATTCTCGTTCCCTAGTGCTGATCATGGCCTCTGTTTTGGGTGGTGACACTTTTGGGACGAAGATGTGGGGATTGCCTTTGTCATTAGGCATTCTTGCTTGACCCCTAAGGCAAGTTCGGAGGAGTATTGGCTAAGGAGTAATATCTTTCAGTTTATTTGCACTATTAAAGACAAGGTATGCTGCTTTGCCATTGATGGAGGGAGTTGTGAGAATATAGTGCCTGTAGAGGCTATCAAAAAACTTGACATACGATTGAAATGTCACCCTAAAACCCTATAAATTGGCTTGGTTTAAAGAAGGGTGGGGAAGTTGTAGTGTCTAAAAGATCTTTGTGTCATCTCCATTGGCAAGAAGTATAAAGGACATTGTAATGGTGTGATATGGTGGCTATGGATGCCTTTCATTTGTTGCTGGGAAGACCATAGTAGTATGACAAGGACGTGGACGTATAATGGGAGAACCAATACTTATAGTTTCATCTTTGATGGGGTTAAAATTATGTTGTTGCCTAAGTAACAAGTGGATATGCCAAAACTAGCTAATGGACCTAGTACTCTGTTGTCTTTGGCTCAATTCGATGAGGAGCTGTAAGAGTCAAACATAGGGTATATGTTGTTAGGAAAGGTGGTGGCCAAGCTCGTCATTATCCCAACAGTTTAGGGTTCCCTTAGTTACATAATTATAATTACTTATTCCCTACGGATGAACTTCCTAACGGTTTTCCCTCCCACTCCATGACATTCAGCAATATATTGAATTGGTAACTGGAGTGGCGCTGCCAAATAGACCACATTACAAGATGAGTCCCAGTGAGCATGAGGAGTTGCGTCGGCAGGTGGAGGAGCTACTTATTAAGGGTCACGTTAGGGAGAGCATGAGCCCTTGTGTTGTTCTTACCCTTTTGATGCCTAAGAAAGATGGGTCTTGGTGCATGTGTGTGGATAGTTGAGCCATTAATAAGATCACTGTAAGGTACAAATTTCCTATCCTATATCTGGATGATTTACTTGATTAGATTTGTGGTGCAACTATTTTTGCTAAACTTGATTTAAAGAGTGGATATTATCAAATACGTGTTCAGCCTGGGGATGAGTGAAAAATAACATTTAAGACTAGGGAAGGGTTGTATGAGTGGCTTATGATGCCCTTTGGATTATCGAATGCCCCTAGTACTTTTATATGTGTTAGGAACCAACATTAAGGCCTTTCATTAGCAGGTTTGTTGTGGTCTATTTTGATGATATCCTAATTTATAGTGCTAATCATAATGTGCATTTACAGCATGTTTGGGAGATTTTTAGTGTAATGCACAGGGAATAGCTCTATGCTGCCTTAAAAAAATGTGTTTTTATGTCTCCCAAGGTACTGTTTTTGGGGTATGTGATTTCTGTAGCAGGTTTGGAAGTGGATGAAGCTAAGGTGGTAGTAGTAAAAGAATGGCCCAGACCAACCACTTTAACAAAAGTGATGAGTTTTCATGGTTTGGCCTCATTTTATCGGCGTTTCATTGCAAATTTTAGCACTATAATGGCTCATATTACTGATTGCATAAAGGGTAGTCGATTTGAATGGACGGAGGTAGTAAAGGTAGCCTTTAATGTCATCAAGAATGCCTTACGACAGCCCCAATCTTAGTGTTGCCAAATTTCTTACAAGCTTTTAAGCTCTATATTGACGCCTTTAAAGTTAGGATTGGTGCTGTCTTAAGTCAAAATAACCGCCCTGTGGCATTTTATAGTGAGAAGTTATCTAGTTCCCAACTCAATTACAGTATGTCTGACATTGAGTTTTATGCAGTGGTTCAAGAAATATGACATTGGCGACATTACCTGTTTCACAAAGAATTTATCTTATATACTGACCATGATTCTTTGAAACATTTGCACCAGCAGGATAAATTTTCACCCTACCATGCTAGGTGGGTCGCCAATCTTGGACATTTCACTTTTACAGTGAAGCATAAATCTGGCATTACAAATAGAGTAGTTGATGGTTTGAGTTTACAGAATAATTTATTAGTGACTATATGAGTTGAAGTGCCCGACTTTGATTCTTTTAAGGATTTACTTGCTACTAATCCTTAATTTTCTATGGTGTTACAAGATGCATAATCTGGGAAGAGGACATAATTTATGCTGCAAAATGCATTCTTATTTTGAGGAACTCAATTATGCATTCCAGATTGCAGCATATGCCCATAGATCATTAAAGACTTACATGGTGAGGGACATGTGGGTAGAGACAGAACATTGTAATTGATTCAGGCTTCATATTTCTGGCTTTTGGTTCATAAGGAGGTTGATAAATATGTTTAGATATGTAAAATTTGCCAGGTTTCGAAAGGAATAACCACAAATACGGGATTATAAATGCCTCTCCCAGTTCCTTCTTAACCCTAGATTGACATTAGTATAGACTTTGTGTTGGGATTTCCATGTACTCAATGAGGTAATGATTCCATCTTTGTTGTTATTGATAGATTTTCTAAGATGGTTCATTTTATTCCTTGCAAGAAGACTACAGATGTAGTAACTATGGCACAACTGTTCTTTTGGGATGTGTATCATTTACACTGGTTGCCTACATCCATTGTCTCTGACAAAGACACTCGTTTCCTTAGTCATTTTTGGCGCAACCTGTGGAAGTTGATTAATACTCAACTAAATTCCAGCAGTGCCTATCACCCTCAAACAAATGGGTAAACTGAAGTGGTGAACAGGTCCTTGGGCAACTTGCTGCGTTGTCTAGTGGGGGATCATGTGAAGGGTTAGGATTAGAAATTATGTCAAGAAAAATTCACCCACAACCACACTATTAATCGCAGCACAGGATTCAGCCCTTTCCAAGTTGTTTACTCTATTCAGCCATGGGGTCCTTTTGACCTAATGCCCCTATTAGTAAGATAAGGGCCCAAGGGAAAGCAGAAGATTTTGTTTCAAGCTTGCAAGATGTACACAAGACAGTCTTTGACAATCTGTCTACTACCAATTCTCAATACAAATAGCTTTCAGACTAGAAACGACGACCTTTGGAGTTCAAGGTAGGTGATTTTGTATGGGTAGTCCTAACAAAAGATCACTTTCTAGTAGGGGAATACAATAAGCTATTTGCCAGGAAGATTGGTCCAGTTTAGGTAGTATAGAAGATCAATTCTAATGCTTATCATCTGAAACTACCTAGCTATGTCTGCACAGCAGATGTGTTTAATGTTAAGCATTTAATTCCCTTCTTTAGTGATTCTTTTGATGATGATGATGTGCCCAATTCAAGGCCTAATTTTCTGTCACCCTGGGGGAATGATGTAGATGAGGCAACATTAAAGTTTCTTGATGGATTTGATAGAGTGGGCGTGTGTACTTAGGCTTTAAATGGACATTTGTGGTGGCACCAATTGACCCACTAGGCCCATAATATATTAAATCGAAGCTGACTCAGAGAGCTATAATGGGTGCTACACACTTTGTTTATAACATTCCATCTTTGGGTCTAAATTATTTTGTTTAGGCCCTTAAATTTAACTTTAAAGTTTATGTCCCTTTTTTTTGGAGTTTTTTATTTTTCCTTTTTGGTTTTAAGGTTTTTTCCCTATGTACCATTTATTTGCCTCTTTGAGTTATTTTGAGACAGTTTTTTTTATGAATTAAAAATAAATTACAGACGTAATTCTTCCAATTCTTCTAGTATTCTTTGAATCTATAGGGTTTTAGTTTATTATTTTCGAGTATTCTTGGAATCAACAAATTCAATTCTCTCTCAAGGCTTTCGCTACATAAACCTTACACTTATTCTTTACTTTTCTAGATTGTTGCCACATCACCACATTCCAGTAGCTTTTTTTTTTAATATGTTCACTTCTATTTTTACATCTCATTCTCCTCTTCTTACAATCCTAACAGTTGTCCCTTTTTATTACTCTGAGATTTTAACACCTTGATTGCACTTCTTTTTTTTTAATTCTTATACACACACACACACTTAAAGGTTAGGTATATTACATTAAGGAGCTATTTTATGAAAATATTTTCCTAATATGAGAAGGTTTTTGAAGGTGTAAAATTTTTATTTAAATCCTTGAATGAATTTTGCATTATTTTCTTTATAAATAGAGAATTTGGCTCGAGAAATAGGGGTTGAACATCGCCATCAAAGGAGAGCAAGTGAACAATTGAAGTTTTACAAGGGTTGAAGATCGAAGACACAATTTACAATAAGTTTTTCTATTCATCTTATTTTTCTCTTATTTATTATGTTCATGTTCTAGACCTTACAGGTGTTTGAACAATTATTCATGTGTAACTGAACCATTTAGAGTTTGAATTTGTGTATCTACTTAATACTTGTTGAGATTTTATTTCTCATCAATGAATTGATTTTCAACCAGTTTTATAAGTTGTGCTTAATGTCTTAAATTCAATTAAGGGCCCTATTATTTGCATGTTTATGGGTAAATTGCCATCAATAAAAGTTGATTTGTTATTATATATACATTTCATGGACGCTACCTCACTTTTGAGATTAGCATTTTGAAAGTATCATCAAAATTGTTAGTCCAAAGAAATTTTTCTTTAATCTTTTCAGTCCTTAAAGTCTTTCACCTTTTTCAATTTAGTCCTAAATTTTCAAAGTGTCTTAAAACAAATATTATACTAAGCTCCGATACCATTCAAGATAAGTCTCCTCTTACAAAGAAAAGAACTAAAGAGCTACTCAAAGATCAAGACCAACTTGCTAAATAAAGGAAAAAAATGAGGTGAAGAGGAAGAAGATGTTAGATACGTAATGCCCTTAGAATATATATATATATATAAAATGCAATTTGGTAGTCTACAAGGCAAATGTACTTCTTTTTAAGGTAGCAGTTGGATTGGACCCTTTCAAATAATTTTTTTTTCTCAAAAAAATACAGAGAAAATTAGGTATAAAGATAAACGGGTTATTTACACTCACAGTTTTTGACTTATTACACTTTTCTCAATATTGTCTCAAAGAATCAATTAGGCATACAAAAACTTTAGACTTTTAATTTCAATAATGGTGATCCTCTATTCGTCGATTTTAGAGGAAATCAACATTGGAATGTTGACCTAGAAAAATAAAAAGATGATAATATATCAAAATTATGTTCAATAATGAACTAGAGGTCATGCCACATATAGTTTTTTTTTTTATTTACATAAAAAAGTTTCATAAGGTCCCATGTGACCTATAGTTCATTATTGAAAATAATTTTGCTACAATATCATCTCTTTATTTGTCCAATTAATCTTTTAAAATGATGATGGAAAAATGATAATAAGTTAGGGACTATAAATGTAAATAGCCCAAGATAAACGAATTGGTAACTTCAATAATTGCATAATTAAAAATTAGATAAATGTAATAGCAAGATATAGTTTGGATTTGTTTGTTTATTTAGAGAGTGTGATGACTGATCACAATGACTTGGAATTTTTCTAAAAGGAAAAAAAAAAATGAAATTCCCATTCATTGCATCAAATTCTATATTGATACAAGAACTACAATAAGTGAAAATTTTAATATATAAAAAAAAACATAGCGATATGTGTTGGCCATTGAACATGACCATTTGGTTGATTCGACTAAAATTAAATTAAAATTATTAAAAATTTTAAATATAGAAAATTAGATTAAATCAAATTTTTTAGAAAAAAAAAATTCGAGCATGAGGTTGACATTATATGCTTACTTGTATTGCATTATATATATTAATTTTAATAAATATTTTATATTTATAATTTTAGATATTAAAAATAATATGCTTAAATGCAATAAAATAATAATAATAATAATAATAATAATAATAATAATAATAATAATAATAATAATAATATAAATTTAATATATTTAAATACATTTAATTGTGTGTGCATGTGTGTATATATATATAAATCGAATTTTTTAGAAAATAAAATTCGAGCATTAGGTTGACATTATATGCTCAATTGTATTGCATTATATATATTAATTTTAATAAATATTTTATATTTATAATTTTAAATATTTTAAATAATATTTTTAAATGTAATAAAATTATATAATAATTGATACCGTCTAATATATTTTCGCCTAGTTAAGGGTTCATTATCTCCTAAACAGGGACACTTGGATTAGGAAGAAGACATAATCCGTCGAGAATAGGGACTACCCCTAAAGGGAATCCTAAGCAAAACAGAAACACTCTCCTATTAAAATTATGATTCAATATCTCACAAGGAATCTGACTCCTCCTACATTTAAGTATTACTATATATAGAACCCCATATCCCTCATAAAAGAGCATCTCATTCTCACATATTTTAGCTATCCTGTATTTTTCCTACTTCTTGTAATATCCTGTGTTTCTAAATAGTTTTATATTGCATAGGGATATGCAGTGTTAATAATTTTTGTATATATTTATGATATTTCATGAGTTGTTATTTAATTAAAATTGATTTTTTTATTTATTTTATGTTATTTTAAGCACTTTACGTAAAATTTTCCTGGGACTTGCATTTTCAGGGAAATTGACACGTAAATTATTTATTATTAATTATTTTAAATAGATTTCCATATTTGCATGAACTCATATTGTCACGACCCAAAATAGGGGCCATGACCGGCGCTAGGGAACGGGAATTCTTTCGAATCCGGAACCCATAGCAAGCCTAAAATAAAATAAAACATGCAATAGTAATAATAATAACACAATTAAATAAAATATTATGCAGCGGAATAAAATCATAAATGTCAAAATAATATTTCCGTCAAACGAAATTAAATCGAATTCTCATATCATATATAAATAAATCCTTTAATACAAGTTTCAGTTCAAATTCTTAAAATATATAACTCACACAAATATAATCCATAAAACCCACAATTTATTTACAACTACTGCAGTGTCTAGATTATAAAAATAAAAATCAAGTTAGCAGTTTACATAAAGAAGCCGGGGCGGAAGAAATCCGGTGTACAGGCCTGCTACTGAGGTCTGATGAAGATGACTCTCCTGAAAAATAGTCAATGGAGGGGAGTCAGACCTCACTGAGTGAATTACTATAATATATATACATGCATACTAAATGACAATGCACACAGTCAATAGTATATATATAATAAGCATATATACAAGCAAATACACAGATGCAATAAAATCATTTTATATATTTTTATTGAAAATCACAGTTTATGAAGGATCAAATAGAACCCTAGAATATCGCAACCTCAAATAGTGTTAGACAACACTCTAGCCACACAGGCTCACTTATTCCAAAATATATTCACTTGTCCATTTGGATAGTAGACTGGCCCCGAGACACTAAGTCAACCGAGCTCCAACAGTCTGGCAATCAGTGTGATTGGCCCCGAGACACTAAGTCAACCGAGCTCCAACAGTCTGACAGTCAGTGTGATTGGCCCCGAGACACTTGGTTAACCGAGCTCCAGCAATCACACTTCCAAATCATATCACACATCAAATAATCATATCCAATCAATATCCACAAATGGTTAGTAATATAGCCTAAATGCTATAAGCGTACCAGTATGTACTCGGTCCTAGTGCTGCCCACTAGGTAGCACGTTCTATTGATATCCTTCATTAAAATATAAAGCATACATTCATAAAAGTAAATGATCCATGAATTGAATAAAATAGCAATATAAACCATATATATACTAAAAATATACCAAAAGTAAACCAGATATATTTCGAGTATATATACGTCAAAGAAATCCAATTAAATCGTAAAATAAACTAAATATATATTTAAAAACATTTTGAACATAAATGTCTAATAAAGCATGCATATAATTCAAAATATATCAAAAATAAACTAAAAATAAACTTAAGTACTGATTAAATTATTTATGCATATTTAATCCAAATAAAATATACATTTCTAAATCATGCATCCTAAAGCATATATATATATAATAGTAACTCACACTTAGTGCGCTCCTCGAGATGGGTCCGACGGGCCTGGTACACTAGGCCTCAGTCTCGGCGCAACTAAACAAACAAAATAACAGACATCAGAATAAACCTAACAGAAAATCCTAGAAACTCGATTTAGAATATTAGATACAGAATCAGAATTAGGGTTTGACCAGACATCACATTTTACGAGAATTCTATCAAAAATTCGATAGAACCTCTCCTATAAAATGGAAATCTCTCTACTTAAAGAGTAGAGCCGGCCCTGCAAAGAAACACACTTCAAAAAATAGACACAGAATTACATCCACAACCCCTCGGTCAGACACCAAACTACAGTTCACCGACCGAGGTTCACAATTCACAAAACAATATAGAAATACCGAAAATACCCTTATATCATAGAAATACATTTTATAAGTATAAATTACATAATTAACCCTAAAACACATAAAAAAACAAATAAAAACTCATTTATTTAGAAAAATCATATATTATATATATAATTTGAAAATAATTCACGAAAAATAGTTTTAATTAATTAAAAATACTAAATAATTTGTAGAAATCATTTTTATACCTTAAATAACTATTAAAACCAATTTAATTACATTTTTAGTCAATTTAGGGTAAAATTACCAAAATACCCATATATATATAAATATACTAAAATTACTCCAAAAATTCACCAAAAATAATATAATTATCCAACATTAATTTTCTCAACATTTTATCAATAATATCAATAATTAAACTCAATAAACCAATTAAATTCAATTAAAAACATAATTAACCTAATTTTCTAAAATTACATAAACCTAAATAAATTCAAAATAAATACATAGAAATTCATAAAAATTCCAAATATATTCCTATAATTCATTTCAACACCTATATTTATCATAAAACACAATTTCATAATTTATATAATTAATTTTCGAAAATTAGAAAATAATAATAAAATATTCAAAAATACCCAAAAATCAAAATAATCTCCAAAAATTCTACAAAAATTCACACATGTAGATTAAACTAAGGGGAACAAAATTTGTGAAGGAATTTTTCATGAATAAATCAAATTTAAGTTCAAAAAATCAAAAACCCTAAAACGGCCGAAATTAAAAAATCGAAACCTAAGCAAATCAAGACCATTTTAAGTGAAATAAAGCTTGGAATCACACTTACTGGAGCTCAAGGAGAATAAAGAGACTGGCGGTGTCAAAAAAAGTGGTTGGAAACGTCGTGAACGACGCTGCTCCCACTTTCGGCTTCTCCGGCCAAAAATGGCTTCCAAACGCCGAAAACGGTTGCAACAGGTGGCGGGGAAGGCTGAGGAAGGAGGTGGCACGCTGGACGGCACACCAACGACAAGAAATTGGTGGTAGCAGTGGCGAACGATGATGGGGAACGGTCAGGAGAGAGGAAGATGCTCGGGTGGCAAAGTTGTAAATAAGTTAAACTTTATAATTTTGTTAATATTAAATGTATATATATATATATATACTTTATACTATATATTAAAATAATATAAAATCACACACATTAAATATACACCACACACATATAATTTAATATTTTAATAATTTAATACTAAATAAAAATAATTAAATAACAATAAAACTAATAGATAAATAATAAAATAATAGGGTAATTAATCAAACCCTAATTAAATAAATAAGTACACATATGCTTTATTTGGTGCTTTAACAATATGTATGAGTTCATGTAAGTCCGTAAATCTATTTAAAATAATTAAATATAAATTATTTACGTGAAAATTTCCCCGAAAATGAAAGTCCCGAGAAAATTTTACGTAAAGCACTTAAAATGATATACAATAATGTAAATAAGTTTTAAATACATATTAACTCGTAAAAATATCATAAATATATATACAAAAATTATTAACACTGTATATCCCGATGTAGTATTAAAATATTTAAAAACACGAGATATTACAAATCCTAAGGAGCAAGTAAAGGATGTCATACTAAGAAGTGGCAAGGAGCTAAAATTTTCCATTGAAGGTTGAAAATGCCAAAGAGAAGTAAAAGAAGAAGATTGAAGAAACATAAAAGAATAGTAAAAGGAAGCAAGGGGAGCTGCCCTTATCTATTGACATGTCCAAGTATGCTCCAAGGCTTCCATTCCTTTAAAGGCGAAGGAAGTTAAATGAAGATAAAAAGAGAGTTGCAAATTTTTTTTAATGAATTTCAAAAAGCTAGAACTGAAATTACCATTATCTGAAGCATTGAGTGAGATGCATAAGTATACAAAGTTTCTCAAGGACATCATTACCAATTAAAGGAAATGGGATGACAATGAAAAAGTGCTCTTGACTAAGACTTGTAGATCCATAATCTTAAGAAAAATTCCTATTAAACTTAAAGATCCAAGGAGTTTCACTATCCCATGTGTTATTTGTTATAAAGAATTTCCTAAGTGTTTATGTGGTCTAGGTGCTAGTATTAATCTAATGCCTTTATCTTTTTTTTAGGGGACTCAATCTTGGAGAAGCAATCAACACCAACATGTCCCTTCAATTAGTAGACCATTCAATTAAAAAGCCTTATAGTATGATTGAGGATGTGTTAGTTAAAGTGGATAAGTTTGTCTTTCCTGTGGACTTCATTTTGTTGGACTTTAAGGACAATAGAAATTGTCCATTGATATTAGGGAGATCATTTTTTAAATATGGGGAAGGCACTCATCACTACAAAAAACTAACGATTTAGTGATGGATTTTAGCAACGGAATTTATTTGTCACCAGTTTGCGACAGAATAGCGACGGAATTCAAACTTAGCGACTGATTTAGGGACGAGAAAAAATCTGTTGCTAATTAGTGACGGATTTTATTTTTCGTCACTAAATTAGCGACGGAAAAGAAAATTCGTCGCTATCTTCAATAAATTTATTTTTCAAAATTAATTTAATAAATTTAGCGACGGAATTCAATTTCCATCACTAACTTAGGGACAGATTTTTACAAATCCATCACTAATTTGGCGACGAATTTTGAAATCCGTTGCTATATTCAATTAATTTTTTTTTTTCAAAATTAATATATTAAATTTAGCAACGGAATTCAATTTTTGTCACTAATTTAGTGACAAATTAATGGATTTTGTTTCCCATCGCTAATTTAGCGACAAATTTTAAAATACTATTATCTCTGTTTTTAAATTTTTTGTTCCATTCAATAATTGTGTTAAAAAAAAATTAATTGAATTAAATTTTTTAAATATTCTAGTTTACATATTAAAATTATTTTTATGTTATTTTTAAAAATGAGATTTCAAAATATCTTATATTGAATTTATTATTTACTATTTCTGGTTACTTTTATTTTTTGTATTATAACAGTTAGTTGTGAATATAATTTTTTTTTTAAAAATTTCTTATAAACTAATGATTTTAATAATATACTAATTATTAAAATAATAACAATAATAATATACTAATGACTAATTAGTAATTAAAAAAATTATCTTTATAACAAAATATAAACATTTGGTATTGAAATCCAAAAAATCCAAAATAAAATTGACATAAACTTTAAATTGAAATTTGATGCCCTAAATGATAGAATTTAGGTTTGAAGTTGGACTTAATCATTAAAAAATTGCTTAACCGAGTCGAGTTGAGCCATTCGGCGTTCGGCTCGTCAAAAGCTCACTCGAATTTAGGTTTGAATTTGGACTTAATCATTAAAAAATTACTTAACCGAGCCGAGTTGAGCCGTTCGGAGTTCGGCTCGTCAAAAGCTCACTCATGCTCGTTTATTAAGTTAAACGAGCCAAGCCCGGGCATGATTTTAAAGCTCATAAGCTAAATGAGCTAAGCTTGAGTATCTTGAAACTCGGCTTATTTCAGCTCGTTTCAAATAGATATAACATTGATTAAAATCTTTATTAAAAAATATAAAATTGTTATTACAAATTATAATTTAATTTGAATTATCTCATCACAAAAATATATAATTTTAATGTCATAACTAGATCATTTGTCCATAAATATATAATTATATTTTTTTGAGTTAACCTAATTCACTAAAATTTCCTCTTAACCTATCTCATCGCAAGAATATATATAATTTTAATTTCATAACATAAATAATTTATCCGTAATTATAAAATTATGTAGGCTTCTAAAAACTACGTAGTTTTACTCAAAACTACATAGTTTTGATTTATAATAATTCAATTACATAGTTGATCTTAAATTCTAAATTATAATATAATTTTATTATACACTTATTCAATTACATAGTTGATCTTAAATTCTAAATTATAATGTAATTTTATTATACACTTGTTCTCATTTGGTTTTTAATATTATTGTATAGTATTAATTTAACATTAAATAAATAAATTATTGATTAAAATTAAAATTTAATTTAAATTATTTTATCATAGATATATATAATTGTAATATTATAAATAAATTTAACTATTAAATTACTAAACATAACTACAAAACTACATAGTTTTGGCTTAACCTAATGCACTAAAATCTTTCTTTCACTTTATCTTGAAAGAAAAAACCTTCAAATTATTCAAAATGTATATCATATTTATATAATCACAATATAAACTACATATATTTAAAGTCATAAAAAAATTAAATATCTAACTTCACAATCATATAGTTTCCAATTATCTAATTACGATATAAATTATATTTGTAAATATTTGAATTTTAAAATAACATCGATATTAATATTACAAAATTAAATTTAACTTAATAATGAAGTAAATAGATGAATATTTGACTACTTAGACAAATATAATATTTAATGAAAATGAAATAATATATAATATGTTATAATATAACTACCTTAAAACTATATAGTTTTGTATCAAAACTATGTAGTTTTGATGTTAAAGACTAATAAAATACAAATAACCTTCAACACTTATCACAACTTAACCTAATTTCTTTATTTTACAAACCCATCTCCTTCTACTACTGCTCACACCCATCTTCACCCTAGCTGCTAGCATCCGTCGCTCCCTCCTTTGCCGCCCTTTGCCCATAGCTTTCTTTTACATCCATCACCACCATCATCTTCACCCTCATGCACCATCATCATTAAAACCCTAGCCTTCATGATTTACACCCTGCATTGTTGGTCATACCACCTATAATTTTCCTAAATTGGAATTTACAAACACCAATTTCTTATTTAGATGTTTTCATCTTGTTTTTAGTTGAGATGCATATTTTTCCAATCTTCTCGATTACAACCCTACCCGTCTTCTCACTGTTGTTAAGCTTGGTCCGTCTTTTGCCATCATCGTCAACTAAGGTCATCATCTTCCATCTCGTCTTTAGCACCTGTCCACTATCTTCTATCCTTCTAAAGCATTTAAGTTAGTGTCTTCCTCTGAACTTTGCCAATTTTGCACAAGGCATTACTGTGGTCTTCATTCTGTTCCCTACAATTTTAACACACTTCAATTTTGAAGGTGAAATGATGTGTTTGATTATTGAAATGATTTGTTTAATTTTACAGGTGGCTCAACCTCCCAACTACTCAGTTTTGTGTTTCTTTTTCTGTCATAAGGCAAATTTCTTGGTTACTACTTCCTGGGATAACCAGGTTTGTTCATTTTGGTTTCTTGTTCTATATTGTTAAATTTTTTAAATTTGTAGTTGTCACGACCCAAACTAGGAGTCATGACCGGCACTAGGGAACGAGAATTCTTTCGAATCCGGAACCCATAGCAAGCCTTAGAAAAAAATCATGTAAGAAATAAATAAAAAGTAAGATAGAATTAAAATTTTCTGAATCAATATATAAAATAAATACTCCAATTCCATTCATAGATGAATATATATTCGTACAGTGTTCAAATACAATTCTCAGAGTATTTAGTATTAAAATAAAAATAATACTCTTATGATACAATAACACTACTACTGCAGTTTCTAGAATACAAATCAAAGTTCAAAATATACATTTACATAAGATAGCCAGGATGAAAGGACACCGGCGAGAGACTTTACTACGAAGGTATGACGATATAGGATTTCCTGAAAAAAAAAATTGAGGGGGGGGTCAGACCTCACTGAGTGAATTATTATACTATATATACATGAAATCTAAAACATATCCAATCATGCATTCACATATGTATATGTTTATTCATGCATTCCACACATATGCTAACTCTGCTTATATAAATATACTAAATGCATAAAACATTTAGTTTAATTCATGAAGGATCCATAGAACCCTAATAATCGCAACCTCAATCAACCATATCATCACTCTAGCCATATAGGCTCACTTGATTCTAAATAGAACACTTATTCCAATTTGGACAGTAGACTGGCCCTGAGACACTAAGTCAACCAAGCTCTTGCAGTTTGGCTGTCAGTGTGATTGGCCCCGAGACACTTGGTCAACTGAGCTCCAGCAATCACACTATCTATCACCTCACATCTCAATTAAATCAATAGATCATTTATTCCATTATGGACAGTAGACTGGCCCTAAGACACTAAGTCAATCAAGCTCCAGCAATCTGACTGTCAGTATGATTGGCCCCTCAATCACACTATTAATCACACCATCGATCTTAATAAAATCAATTATAATCATCACAATTGATTCTCACTCAACCCTGATCTATCGCACCGGTACGTACACGGTCCTAATGTTGCCCACTAGGTAGCACGTTCTATTAATATCCTTCATTTACATTAAATCATTCATAATTGTAAAATAAACCATATATATACCAAAAATATACCTAAAATGTACAAAGTATATTTTGGGTATATATATGTCAAATAAAACATGAAATATGCTAAAGGTAAAACATTAATATAATTAAAAACAATTTAAGTGCATTTTAAAATATAACATGCGTTTGCTTACAAATGCACCTAGATATACTAAAGATATACCCTAAGTACACAAATTAATTAATAAAACAGTTATGTGTAAATATGCATTTAAATATGTATATGTACTAAAACACGCATTTAGGTTTGACATATATTCACAAATATACCAAAAATAATCTAATTTTCTAACATGCATATCTCACAAATAAACCCTAAGTATACCACTAATATGTTAGATTTGAATCAATAATAAAACATGCATTTATTTGGAAATCTATCAAAAATATACCAAAAAATGTATTTAAAAACAACTTAAGTGTAAGTCAATAATATGGCATGCAATTATTGAGGAATAAACCTAAAATATACTGAAAATATACCTAAAGTATACTAATCATTCTATAAAATAATTATGACTAAATATACAGTTAAAACATGTATATATATACTAAAATGTACTAACATAACCTAATTATTTAACGTGCATATATCAAAATAACATGCGTAATTATTTAACATGTGTATATGAAAGTATAAACCCTAGATATACCAAAAATATGATATTTTAAACCACTTTAAAAAAAAAACATATAATGAAAATGAAAATCCCTAAGTGATGCATCTTATATGCAATGCATATATATACAGTATAATAACTCACATATTAGTGCTCTATGAGACAAACTCGGTGGACCTTATCTGTTAGGTCTCGGTCTCAGTGCAGCTAGAAAAATAAAATAATAATAACCGTCATAATAAACTTCTAACTCTATACTTATAAGATTACTCTAGACAGATTCAATTAAGAATTCAGAATTAGACTCAAATCGGATGTCACATTTTACGAGAAATCTATCAAAATTTTGGCAGAGTCTTCTCTGTAAAACGGACATCTCCCTACAAAAGTAGGGCCGATCCTACACAGAAAACACGCTTCGAAATATAATTCTCAAAACCCCTCGGTCGGATCTCAAACTACAAATTCCATCGACCGAGGTTCACAATTCACAAGAATATATACAAAATATATTAAAATTCCTTAAATACCAAGAATACCCTTTTTAATACCAAAATATAAAAAATTTAATATTTAAATATTAAAAATAATTATTTCCCTAATATTTACTCAAAACCCTAATATTAATATAATATCACTAAAAATCAATAATTCTCGATAAGTTCACAAATATTAACTGAAATTCATTTTGTAAATCCAAATTACTTAATTAGCCCAAAAACATATTAAAAATTATTAAAAACTCATTTATTTACAAAAATAGTATATTATATATTTTTGAAAATAATTTTTGAAAAAAATAGTTTTAATTAGTTAAAAATGCTAAAAAGTTTGTAAAAAATCATTTTTATACCTCAATTAATTATTAAAACCAATTTAACTTAAATTTCAACCAATTTAGTACCAAATTACTAAAATACCCCTAGTTATATACAATTTCACACAATATACTATAATTATTCAATAGTTCGCTAAAAATTATACAATTGCTCAAAAATTAATTTCTCAACATATAATTCAATAAAATCAATAATTATACTCAATTAACCAATTACTTTTAACAAAAAGCTCATTTAACCTAATTTTTCAAATATCACCTAAACTAAATAAATTCATAATAATTATACAAAAATCACAAAATTTACAAATAAATTTCAAAAATTCATTTTAACACCTATAAACACCATAAATCACAATTTCATAATTTATTTAATTAATTTACGAAAATTAGAAAATATTAATAAAATAATAAAAAATTCACAAAAATCAAAATAAATTTTAAAAATTCCACAAAAATTTTAGGATGTATATTGGACTACTAGGATCAATCTTTGTGAAGGAAGTAAGCTTGAATCATTAGAATCGAAGTTCAAAAAAATCAAGAACTCAAAGTGGCCAAAATGAAAATCAAGCTTAAATCCTTACCAAATCGAGTTTTCAAGCTACAAGGAGCTTAGAATCAGTTTTTATGGAGTTCTAGGAGCAAAACCACACCAGAATCATAAAAAATGGTGGTCGGATGAAGGAGAACAAAATCAATAGTGATTCATAGATTTTCGACCAAACCACGGCCAAACGACGCCAGAAAAGCAAGGAGAAAGTGGCGGAATGGGATGGAGAGGGTGGTGGTTGGCAAGGAGGCACTTCTCTGGTGAAGGTGAAGCTTGGAAGTGGTCGGAAATGGAAGGGGAATGCGTCGGGGAAGAAGGATAATGGCGATGGCAAGTTTGGTAAATTTGACAAACTTTTATTTTGTTTATATATATATATATATATATATATATACTTTAAATTTAATTATTATAATATATATTATTATATTCAAAATAATTGTACACCACATACAGAAAAAAATCAACCTAATATTATATACATATACATATATTTATATAATACACATTAATTTATTAAAACTATATAATATAGGTTTAATTAAAAACAAACCCACCCTAATTTATTAAATGTGTATATATATGCATGTCTATGTATGTATATTAATACGACAATTAAAATCGTGCATGGACTCATGCAAATACGTAAAACGGACTAAAATAATTAACAAATATTTATTTAAGTTTTAATTTTCCCAAAAATAAAATTCTCGAGAAAATTTTACGTAAGAAATTTAAAATAATTAAAATAACTTTAATAATTATCAAACTAATTAAATAATCAAATATATTTATCAAAATTATTAACATTGCATATCCCGATGCAGTTTAAAAAAATAAAAAATCTTGAGATATTACAGTAGTTTCCTTTGTTTAGCTGCTGTTTTTGTTGGCTATATTTATTTTTTATTTTTTATCATCTGTTGAAACTATATATTTTGAATCTGCTCAATGTTGATATAAATGTTTTGTTGTTGCAATTGTTGTTTTTATATAATATACTTATTTTTATCTATCATTTAATAGATACACATATTAGAGTTGCAATTATGTTTCTGAGTTGAATTGAGTCCCAAGCTCATGTAGCAGGAACAAGTCGAATGTGAGAAAATATAAATATGAAGAGCAAGTCAAACGTGATCAACATGAAATGTAGGAACACATGGAGAAGTTTGTGCGTATGTTTTCACAGTCTCAACCTAATTCTCAGCTTCCACCATTTATAGGTCCAAATCATGATGCTATAGGTCCATAATCATTTTGCATAATTGATGATGTAGTTAATTTGGATAACTAATGATGTTAATTTGTGTGGGTTTTATGTTTGGAACAATGTATTGAATTTATGGTTGTTTTGAAATTGATGTGTAATTTTATAAAAAATATTTAATGGTATCTGATTTTTATTATTATTTTAAATTTCTAAATTACTATAATTTGATTTTGAAAAATATTTAATGTTATATTAGGTACTAAATTTGATTTCAAGTGAAAAAATATGAATTTTTTTTTTCAATTTGCTAAATTAGCGACGGAATTTGAAAATCCGTCGCAAAATTAGCAATGGAATTCTAAACTCCGTCGCTAATTTTATTGATAGATTTTCAAAATCCGTTGCTAAAATTAGCAACAAATTTGAAAAATTTATAGCTAATTTTACCGACAGATAGGTAGCCTCTTAATGATTATATGGCTTATTGTTTGCATATCCGGAGATCATTTACGTTTTTAGCAAAGGAACATTAGTGATAAATTGAGTCTGGAACTTCTCAACTAATTCCTCAAAGGATGAGATAGAGTTTTTAGGGAGTTGATGAAACCACTTCTGAGCATTCTTAGTAAGTTTGTTGAGGAAAACTCAGCACATGATGACATCATTTATGTTGTAAAGCATCATCCTCATTCTAAATTATGATATGTGGTTAATTGAATCTTTGGTACCATCAAACAGGTCTAGTTAGGGCATATTAAATTTGGATTGAATCTCCATTTTAACTATTATGCTTACAAAGGGTGTTATTTTATCCATGACGCACTTGTCCTCCTTTTTAGGTCTGGTACGAGCCTTTTGGATTAATTTTTTAACCTTTCAAGCTATATTTGAGTCTTCCAAAGCAGGGATACTCATTATGGATTCTCCTTCTAGATTTTTGCAGCCTTCTTTATTCCTTTGGCATGCTCTGAGCTGCAACTGATGGTTTTGGTGCATTGTTCTCTGGATTGGTCCTTCTGGGACTATTGTCTTAAATCAAGGCATTCAAATGTTGTTGCATCAGTGTAATTTATGCTTGGATATTGATAATCATCACCTCTTTGCTAGATGAAGGCAAGTTGAGTATTTGGGTTATAATGTTTAGGTCTTGTGTGTTTGTGGTGGGAGTTCTTAATAGGCTTAGGAAAGGTATGGAGGTTATAGGTTTGCTAATGTGCTGCAAAGGAGCATAATAAGGGAAATTTATGCTTGGGGTTGACCATCCTTGAGTAAAGTCGAGTGGAGTATACACCCCGAGGGGAGCCTATACTGAAGGTCCAATATGCTGAAGAGGTGCTAATGGATTAATTGAAAGAATGAGAGTAGATGGATTGATGGGTAGGATGGTGGTTGTTAGATCAATTGGTGAGATAGGAGCTAATGGGTTGATATGAGTAATAGAAGTTGTGCTTGGTGGTGGATTAGAAGTTATAATGTTAATGCTTTGCTCGGTAGATAACAATAGCTTAGACTCAAGAGTTTTCCATAGATGACACCACTTGATAACTTATTTTTGGAACCTTTGAGTCTGAGTCGTGCAAGCAATCAACAATGAGCAAAGTGAGAGGTGGGGAGGATCCCCACAAACCCTCAAACGCCTAAGTTAGAGAATGTATAGAAAGATAGTTTAGAGAGATAAAGAGAATAATGAGCAAATAATATAATGAATAAGAATGAGGGAGATGGAGAGTATTTATAAAAATAGTGATACTCAAACCTAATAGGATTAGGAATCCTCATATGTTTAAAACTTATGCCTTTTGAGAAGTATCTTGTATCCAGAAGCCTTCTTAATTAAGGACTCTCTTGCTATTTGGATTAGGCATTCTTCTCCTACAAGTAATCCCTATTTAGGAAATTAAACCTTTAATATAATAGAAATATGCATTTGGCGTATTAGTGCTTGATTCCCTTTGAGAGTGCCATATATTCTCTCTTTCAAACCTTGTAAGCTCTAGTATAAAAGTAAGAGGGTATGTCCGTGTTCCTTAGGTGTTAGATATACACTACAAAAAATCCTGCAAAATAAAATAATAAAGAAAATCAAAACAATAAAACTATAATATTTTGCCTTAACCTAACAAAAATTAGATCAATTATAATGTTAGATCAAAAGTACAACGGTGCTAAAAACTTGTTGTGAAACTGCAAGTGCATGGTATTGACGAATAGTAAAAAGAATATAGTCCCAAGAGACTTCGATCTGATTCCTTGTTGTTTAAAGCTTTAATTCAATTTTATATTTTGGAAACCTAAACTAAGCCACTAAAATTAACACATAAATATTAAATCAAATAAATAAACTTATAGAAATGAACTTGTTACGAATTATTCTCATCACAATAATTAAGCAATCAAGTATGTGAATTCTTTGATTAATGCATAATATCTCTCAAGTATTAACTAGATTAAATTCATAATTCTAAAATGACAGTATCAACCTCAATTCTCATTACAAATTGAAAAAAAAATCCTGAAATTATGAATCAATTAAATTTATTCAATTTAGAATTCCTCTTATTATTAATGTCTCCAATTAATTATAAATGAAATTTGTATTCATAATTCTATTAGAGTTATGATATCTCAATCTATAACCTAGCCTTAATCATGCTAATGTTGATAAATCATTAATAAGCATTAAATACAATGAAAATGATACATGAATATAATATGGAAGTTGAATGGTTAATGCCATGTTACCAAAACTAACAATGTTGAATGGTTTTGGATAATTCAACACTTTACATGAATATAAAATGGAAGTTGGAATAAAGGTTAACGCCACGTAGCTATATATATATATATATATATATATATATATATATAGAATGGTTGGATTTGACCACTCAGTAATATAAAATGAGATGAATTCAATGTGTTTTCTTATATAAAAATAATACATGTACAACATGTATATATATTACATATGGTTACAATAAACTATAATAAACTTTATATATGATGTTTATTTGCTGACACCTCCCACAAGCTGCTGGTGTAACAGAGAGTAACCAAAGCTTAGAAATAAATGCTCGAAATAATCCTTTGGATAGTGGTTTAATAAGAACATCCGCTAATTGATCCAAAGAAGACAGAGGTCCAACTAAAAGCTGTTTTGAGGACACAAGGCTACGGATAAAGTGATAGTCTACTTTAATATGGCGTGTCCAAGCATGGAAAACTGGATTAGTTGATAGAAACACAACACCTATATTATCACACCAGACATGTGGTATTGAAGAAACATGTACACCAAGTTCACACAATAAGTTAGTGAGCCACTTGAGTTCGACACATACATTTGCCACGGCTTTAAATTCAGACTCAGTAGAAGATCGGGCAATGGTCTTTTATTTCTTGGAGTTCTAACCAATTAAATTACTGCCAAAATAAATAAGGTAACCACTAGTGGAACGATGATCATCCAAACAACTAGCCTAATCCGCATCACTGAAGGCAATTAATTATGATGAGGAAGGGAAAGAAGTCATAAATAAACTAGAAGTTAATGTCCTTTGTAAGTAGCGTAGCACTCATTTTAAAGCTTAAAAATGTATGTTAGTTGGTTGATGCATAAATTGACACAATTTATTGATAGCAAAAGAAATATTCGGACAGGTGATACTTGCATATTGAAGACTACCACAACATTGATGATAGAGAACTACCTCATCATGTTTGAGTAAGTTGTTAGCATATAGAGAGAGATTTACCTGGAGCCATGGGTGTAGGACATGTTCATTTTACGTAGTAAGTCTGTCACATAAGATTGTTAAGAAAGAACCATGCCACATTGGAGATAATGAACTTGAATTCCCAAGAAATAATTCAAGTTGCCAAGGTCTCTCAATTTGAATTCTGAAGATAGCTTAGAAAATATGGTTTCAAGGATGTCGTGTGTATTTCCTGTAAGAATCACATCATCAACATAGACAATGAGAAAATAAGTGGAGCCATGATGATTATAAATGAATAGAGATGAATCAGATTGGGAGCCCAAAAAACCAATCTGATTTAAAAAGTTTCCAAGGTGTTGAAACCAGGCCCTTGGAGCCTGTTTGAGGCCATAAAGAGATCGTTGCAATTTGCAGACATGGTGTGGAAACTCTCAACTTATAAATCCCTGAGGTTGAAGCATATAAACCGTCTCTTCTAAATTGCCATGTAGAAAAACATTACTAACATCGAGTTATCTAAAGAACCATTTTTTTGAGAGAGCAATAAAGAGGACTATTCAAATTATTATAGGCTTGACAACAGGACTGAAAGTGTCAGTGTAGTCAAGACCATGCTCTTAAGTGTATCCTTTTGCGACCAATCATGCTTTATACCATTCAATGGTGCCATTAGCATGTCTTTTTATTTTGAATATCCAGCGATTACCAACTACATTAACATTTAGTGGTTTAAGAACTAAAGTCCATGTTTGGGTTTGGGACAAGGCATTGATTTCAACTTCCATGGCTTGACACCATTGGTGGAATTTCTTGGCTTATGTGTAGGACATTGGTTCGGTAAGGGGTGGTGAATAATCTGTTTAGGAGTGTGGATTTGGAGTGGACGTTGGTGAAGGTGTATCAGGCGAAGAGATAGGTCATGATATAGTAGCAGAAGTGAAGAGTGCATATTTGGAGTTTAGTTTGGGATGAGGTCGTAAAACTGTATGATGGGTATGTTGGGGTAAGATTAGGGATGATTGTTGCTGGTTGGTGGATAAGGTTATTAGAGATGTGGATGAGGTGTTGGATAAGGATTGAATAGGATGAGAGGATGAGGGCAAGGAGTTTAAGGTAGACATGGACAAGTGTGGTAAGGGTGATAAGGTAGGTGATTGACCTAAAGTGGAACTCTGTGATGTTGTTATTGGGTGTGATAAGATAGGTGTTGATGGTACCAATTAATGTTGAGTAGTTGGTAATGAATAGGAGAGTTATAACCAAGGCAGCTGGTGTTCGGTGGACTGTTGGTCAGGAGAGATTGGTTGTGTAGTTGGGATATCTTTGAATGGTAGGTCACTCTCATCAAATTGGAAATGACAGGCCATGTATATTTGGCCCGAATCTTTGTCAAGACACCGATAGCCCATATGATGCGGAGAATAGCCTAAGAAGACACATTTCTTGGATTGAAAAGCAAACTTATGATGATTATATGGTCAAAGAAGAGGGACACTGCATAGCCAAAAACCTTCAAAAATAAATAATTTAGTGACTGTTTAAATAATAATTGAAAGGGAATGTAGCTAGATAAATAACTACTAGGCATCTGATTAATTAAAAAGATAGCAGTTTCAAAGGCATAGTGCCAATATCGAAACGGTACCCCATAAGGACCAAGAAGTGCCAAGCTTATGTCAACTATATTGCGAAGTTTTCTCTCTATAGTGCCGTTCTGTTCATGTGTATGGGGACAAGTAATTCTATGCATGATTCTAGAATTCTTAAAGTGAGTATGTAATAGTCTAAACTCGCCACCCCAGTCTGAATTAAATGATTGAATTTTGCAACCAAATTGATTTTCAACCATTTTTTGAAATTGATAAAAGATAGAAGACACATCACTCTTGTTCTTAATTGGAAACAACCATGTAAACAGAGAAAAATCATTAATAAAGATTATAAAATATTTGTCACCATTAGAAGAACACATTAGGGCTGGTCCCCAAACATTAGAATGGATCAATTGCAATGGTCTGGAATGTCAATGTTGTGTCAAAGGTAAAGAGATTTTATGCATCTTGCCAAGACAACAAGCTTCACATTTATTGGTGGAGATTTTATTTAAAGAATATAGTAACTGAAACTGTCGAACTAAAGCACGAACTGTTTGATAATTGGGAAGACTAAGACAGTTGTGCCAGTCTTCCAAAGTAACTAAAAAAGTAGCGGCTCCAAAATTATTATGGCGTTGAAGGACATGGCGGAGCTTGTAGAGGCCCGAGTCAAGTGTTCCATGAAGAATGGGCTGCTTCGTCTATCAGTCCTTAACTATACAATGATCATCATGAAATTCTATAAAACAAGGATTGTTAGTACATAATTTGCTAACAGATAATAGAGGTTTTATAATGCGTGGAACATGTAAAACGTCTTGTAAATGAAGAGTTTTGCCTTTAGTGAGAGAGGTGCTGATGGTGAAAAGGCTTGGAACTGTGAATCATATTATTTGCGGCACTGAAGAGCTGTGTGATTTTGAAAACCATAGATTTGGGAAAACACCGGTGATCTGTAAGAGTTGCGACCACGACCTCTGTTTCGTTGAAATCGTCCACGAAAAGGCAAAGAAGAAGGATAGGGTGGTCCACTAGTTGAGCATTGTGCAACATGAACACTAGAAAGGATAGGTTATTGTGTTTTTAGTAATAGTTCATGGGAAACAAACTGCCCATGGAGATCATGGAAAGTAGGAAGCAAAGGGCATTGTTGAAGAGCTATAATAATGGGATTATAATCAGCTCCAAGTTGTCTGAAAATGATGGTGTTGAACTCAACATCGGAAATAGGCTGACCAACAAGTGTTAGGGAATCGGCTATAGATTTGGCTTGATAAAGAAATTCAGAGATGGACTTATCAGCTTTTTGCAAGTTGTGCAATTCAATATGAAGTTGAGTCTTTTGGGCATGGCTAATAATGCCAAATGTTGTTGCAAGAGCATTCCAAACAGCAGAAGAAGAACTGAGACCGAGAAGGTGAGGGTAAATGTCTTCAGTAATGGAGGATAATAACCAAGAGAAGAGGATTTGATCTTTAGCAAACCATTGAAGATAGTCCGGATTAGGTTCATTTTGGTGGGTATCGAGATTGACTCATTCTTTGGGTGGATAGGGTTCGGTTCCATCAATAATACTATGAAGGTTATATAAGTTTAACAGATGGGTGAATTGAAGTTTCCATGGAAGATAATTTTTAGATGTTAATTTGGTAGAAAAGTTTTGGCTAATATGTGTAGGGGGATTGGAGGAAGAGAAAATAGGAGAGGGAAGTGAGGTAGTTAGGTTAATGGAAGAAGAGGTAGTAGAGGTAGTAAAGGAAGAAGAAGATGAAGAAGAGGTCGTCATTTTGAGGTCGGCTCTGATACCAACTCAGTAATATAAAATGAGATGAATTCAATGTGTTTTCATATATAAAAATAATACATGTACAACATGTATATATACTACATATGGTTAGAACAAACTATAACAAACTCTATATGTGATGTTTATCTGCTGACACGACCAAATTTGAAAACGATGAAATTATATTTCAATGTCATCACCCAATAAGCACATTAAAAATGGCAAGACAAAACTACAAAATTCATCATTAATTAAAATGGCAGGTGAAATCATGTCTACATCTTTCTTAACTAGAAAATTATTGAACCAAAAGCTAATTAGCACACGTGACAATATTTAGATTAAAAAACTAATGTAAATTTTGAAATTGGTCCTGACTAAAACTATACTATATATTGTGATATAATTGTTCCCAAGTTGGCAAGGAAGAAAAAATTTATAAGGGCTTATGTTTTGTTCATAAATGAATTTATATTTAAGTAGTTTTAAGTTCAACAAATAGCAATGTGAAAATGGTTTGCCAGCAAGATTGATAACCTTATGTGAATTGAAGGCTCAAGTCATTTGTATATTAAATTCATATTCTTATATTAATTATTTTATAATCAAATCATTTTATAATCAGTAGAGTGAAAAATCAGCAACTACAATGAAAAACAATTAAAAAAAATTATTATGATGGTAGTAAAAGAATAATATTGCACAAGGTGTCGCTACTAGCAATGTATTACTATAATGTCACAAACTCATATTTAAAATTATAAAAATAAAATGTAAATAAATTAATAAATAAATTATAAATTTTAGGAGTTTAAATTGTGATATGATGAGTTCACTTAATTCCTTTTACATTTTAGATTCTATCAATTAATTAATTGTTCAATTAAAATGAGTGTTCTTTGACCATCATATAACTTTTATATTATTAAATAAATAGGGCAGAACTGTAATTTGACAAAATTTTTTTTACTTTAATAGCCATGGATGCTGGTGATGTCCATCATTATCCATAGTAAATGGAGCATGATAATAATAATTCATGACAATTCAACGTTCAATCACCGTAATTTTATTAAAGACTGCTGTAATATTTGCAAGAGGGAAATTTCCCTTCCAGGCTAACTTCCCTTCCACTTTCTCGTGGTTCGAGTTGCACTAAACTGCAACTCTGATGGACTTGCTGGCTGCTATCCCTCTGCAACAGCTTGAGCCAAGAAACATAAAAAAGTATTCATTTTAGAGGATATGGCCTATCTTTTTTTTTTTAAAAAAAAACTTACTGTTCATCATTCAATTATACAATTGAGAATAGTATATATGAAAATCTTGCATTCTCAAAATATAATAAATAAGTAAATAATAAAGTTAGTAAATAAATTTTAGCATATATATAATAAGGTATTTTAAATTGGAGATATACGGTTGCAACTTATTAATAACAAGTTAATGTTGTTGAAAATTAAATAATCTAATGATATAATTCTCTTTAAAATATTAATAGATTAAAATTTCGATTCTTATATTTCTCCTTCTTAAAGAAAGTCAACATTCGCCTCAACATCCATAGGTTAGTTCAAGGACCAAGTTATCTATTTGCATGTTTTTAAATATTTTAACTTTATAAAGATTAATATGACCATTGATAAATTAAAAAAAATTAAACATACATGCATCTGAAAACGACCAGTGTTGAATTTTCTTTTTTATATAAATAAGATAGAGTTAATGGAAGTCAGCAAACGCTAATAGAACATCAAAGTGTAAATTAAAGATATATGCATCATAAAGTGTTGATTTACTACTCGATGAGTAACTAATAGAGTACATTTTTTCCCCACTAGGTACTCATTTGATGCTGTAAGATCATGGTTTCCAACATGATGTGGTGATTTATGGTTGGATGAAATGGTTGCAATAGGAAGTGCATATGTGAGTGAGTACAGAACAGAGTGTGGGTAAATTGTGGAGGGTAATTTAGGCCATTGGATTGTTGACCATGATTCGCGATTGTGATAAAGTGACAGTGAATAGAAGAGAAATTCATGGTAGCTCTTTTTGAAGGACCAAAAGCTTTGCTATGGATAAAACTGTAAATGAGTCAACTGTTCATGAACTTTTTAAATTGTGATTTGATAAAAATTCATTTGAGTTCACTTAAAAAATAAGCTGAATTCAAACTATATAAAATTCGGCTTATAAAATTTACGCATAACTTCAAATAAAAGTTCGTAAATTAGCTTATAATTTTAATGTATTAATAATTTAATTTAAAAATATATAATATATAAATTTATTATTGATAATAAATGTAAAAAAAATTTAAAACAATTTATTATTAGAATAAATTTTTAATTTTTATTAAATATATTTGTAGACACCCGATTTGATTGGCCCATAATATGAGGCAAATTGTGGATGGTCGGTTTGATCGACTTGCGATGGAAGCCCGATAATAAGAAAAACATGAAACGTGAATGCAAAAGGCTCGAAACCCTCTTGAAAATGGGCCTAAAAGCATGTAAACCCATCCAAGTATAACCTTTGTCAAATCCAAATTTGACCCAGGAGGCCAAGCCTGCTTTGGCCCAATAACCCAATTTTGGGTGAGGGCCGAAGAGGTGATGCCTCTATGACACCTACTTTGGTGAGGCGATGCCTCTTCTTCTTCATCGACTACTTGCACTTGCATTAAATGCAAGAATGGCAATCCACCTTACAGACCTGAACATAATGCGTGAAAAAGGAGACTTTGGAAAGAGGACATGACTAAAAAAAAGAGTGTAATGATGAGGGTGAAAAAGAAGAGGTTTTGTGAAAGGCATGGGAGGCTTAAAAAGGGATGTAGGACTGAGAGAAAAAGAGGTTAGCAAGTTTTAGGGAGAAAAAAAAGAAAGAAAAATAGAGCTTTAAAAGAGAAGAAAGGGATGTTCTTAAAAAAGAAGGGAGAAGAGTGAGCTTGAAAGTCCATTCTAGGAAGGAAGAAGGAGAAACTCTTGCATTCAAATGTAGTTTGAGATCAAAACCAATCTTTGAGGGCCAATCACTTTGAAAAAAAAAAAGCTTATAAAGCAGTACTAGTCTTTATTTCTTTTAAAGAGTCATAGATTTGTATAATTGTCTTGTTTATTTACTTGTTTGTTTCTTAGATTCACCACTTGTTCCATGTTATATTTATGATATGATCATCTAAATCACTGAGTATAGTAACAAATTCTTGGTTATTTGCATGTGATGTTGCTTTACTTGAGAGTTAAGAGATATGGAAGTTGTTGTTTTGTTTGTTAGTCGGGTGATACATCTTCAAAGAGGCGCCACCCCCTTCAGCTTGAGGCAATGTGGAATTGCCTCTATGCATAGAGGCGATGCCTCATTAATAAGGCTTTTGCCACATCAACAGAATCATGAGTATTTTTATAGTTATTTTCTTATTCGTTTCATGTGGTTATATATTTTTTTATGTATTTTCATGTTTCATTAATTTAGTTGCTTTCTTATGCAATCAATTGCCTATCCTCTTTAGTCGAAGTGATCATATGTTTATTGTCCTCATTTAGGTTTATTTAATTTATGAATTAACTTTATGGCTTCCTTTTGTAGGGTTTATACATGTTTATGGATAGTAATTTCTTATCATTTTAGGAATTTTGAGATGATTTCGATCATCAAGCTTTAATGCCTTTAACTCGCTTGAGGATTATTTATTTTATTGGTTTATTTTCTATTTATTTTCTAGTTTATTATACCCTTTCTTGCAGGCAAAAGAGTTGTAATCTATTCTCCTCCCTCATTTCTTTACAAGAAATTTTATCTCTATTTTGTGAATGAACGTTTGTTTATGTAATAAATGTTATGAATCATATTAAAATGCATTAATTTGAATTAATGTGCAAATTTGGACTAAAATATAAAATCAAAAATTGTTCAAAGGCAATTATAATTTGCATGTTAATAACGAAATAATTGAATAATTAAAGGTAATAAAATACCAAATACAAATGGAGGCTAACTACAAAGTTGGGTGGGCATTCCAAAAGCCCATATCCAGTTTCCGAACTTGTTCTCTAAAGACAGTTTTTGGGAACTTCCGTGGGATCTAATTGCTGTAGAGTATGTCCTGAGTTTTATTTAGGTGGTGACTCTTTCTCCAATTTGGGTCCAAGCTTATTTTGTATTTCCTAGTGGCCTCGGCTCATATAGTGTTATGATCACCAAACACTTGAGTGCGCATTAAATCTCGCTGCCTACAATATTATAACTTATTTAATAAATAATTTACTTTAAATGTTTAATGAAAATTTTAATTTATATTTTATATTTTAAAAAGTTTTTTATGCTCATTTATGCTCATAAAAAGTTCATGAATATAAAATGATATAGTGAGTTTGATTGGAATTCAACTCGATTATTAAAAAACCAAGTTCAAGCTAGTCAAAACTCAACTTGACTTGTTTACACCCCTAACTATGATCACTCTACAATTTTATCAAAGATTTTTGGTATTGCTTTATACATTTTATATACCATTGATTTTATGTTACCAACAAAAAAAAAAAAAAAAGTATCCTTCCCAATTAGGTAGTAGTCTATTTAGTCATTATGAAGTGTAGAGTTTGAATTTTGTCATTATTGTCATTAGACTACACTATTTAAAAGATTATAAATTCAATTCTAATTGCTACAAAGTAATAAAATCTCTTTTCTAATTTGAAATAAAAATATTACGTTGGTTATCTTTAGTTGATATAAGAAAATTAAGTACAAACATAACTAGAAATGCACAATTTAGATAGCCGTTGAGTTTGCTATGGTTGTTATTGTTAGCATTTTAAGAATAATTTTGAGAATATTACTCATAATGTATATTATAAGTTGTATGAATATGAAAACGTACATCCTTAAATTCATTGGGTTAACTGATTAAAAATGTAACTTACAAATTCAGTTTAAGATGTATATAGTAAATAAAGCTAATCCAAACTTATATATTTATTCAAATGTTTGTTAATTATTATATACTATTGATTATGATCTTTACAAACATATTTAGTTCATGAACAAGACATTCTTATGGATTTTGTAAATGTTGGTTTAGATAATGTTTTAAATTATTAATTTTTATATTCATGCAATAAATTTTTCTTGTTGCATCAATCAATCTAAATTTACATATGTACATAAAGATTTTAGTGCTTGCTTTCTGAGCACTATTCTAGAAGTGGATCCTATTCAGCACAACAATCTGGATGCAGTCACCGCTGATGTCCAAGACATCCTGGATGTTGAGAGGGATTCGAAGATTGGGCATGATGATCAGAGGGTTCATCGACCTGATGATGTTATTGAGATTAAAACTCCTAGCGGGTTGTAGAGAACGACGATACAAAAACAAACTTGGTTTTGGCTAGGGATTTAGAAAATTCACACTTGCTTGATGTTTAACAGTAACATCAAGACGATGAAAAGATTTCATGGGCAGATGCAGTGGATTTAGAGGAAGAGCAATGGACCACAATCTCTCAAAAAAAGCCTCAACAACAAAAATGCAAGGTAACTTTATCCAAAAGAGTTGCTAGAAAACCCGACAAACTTAATTTATGAAGATTTTCTTCTGGAATTGTCGAGGTATGGGGAATTCTCATACCCAATGCGTTTTATCTTTTTTCTGTAGACAATATTCACTTGATTTTGTATGTATAGTGGAACCAATGGTTTAGTTTTCTTCTATTGAGGCTAACTCTAGGTCAGGTTTACAATTGAATTTAATTGCTCAAAATCTTAAAGCTTTACCTTTTATTTGGGTTCTAGGAAAATGTGGTGGCCCAAATCCTTTCATGAATTTTCATGATCAACATGTTACTTTTGATGTGTTGCTAATAAGTTGCAAAGGCTTTCCTTTGTGTATGCCAGTGTTTGGTAAAATCGTAGGTTGGCGCTCTGGGAGGATCTTGTTAGTCTGTCCTCTAGTTGGAGGGTTATTAGAGACTTCAATTCAGTTTTGGGTGCTTATGAAAAAATGGGGAGGTCTCCTGTTTTGGGTCCTTGTAGGGAATTTTAGGCTTTCATTAACTATTGTCTTCTTTCAGCTTTTCCTTCCCGTGGTGCACAGTATACATGGACTAATGGTCGTCATGGAACTCATAGGGTGGATAGCAAGATGGGTAGAGCTATGGGTAATTTTTAATTATGTAATGTTTAGAATGCTATTTCTTATTCTGTACTGCCTAGACACCATTAAGATCATTCTCCATTATTGTTCTTTTATGATTTTGCTGATAGAGTGATTTCTAGATCCAGGTTTCAAGCTATTTAGGTAACATATCCTAACCTTTGTGATTTCATTTTAAATTCTTGGTCATACCCAATGGATAGGCTTCACCTCATGTAGTATTTGGGTGCTAAATTCAAACGTCTTCGGGCTACTCTTAAAGGATGGAACCGAACTTGTTTTGATCACCTTGAAGACAATATTCATAAAGCCAATTCTTTTCTCCAAGAAGTGCAATTTGATATTTCTATTCATGGATATTCGGATGAGCTCCATAACTAGGAATTACAAGCCCATGAGGATTTAGATAAATGTCTACTTCAACATGAAATATTTTACAAAGAAAGAAGCCAAATTAAATGGCTTGTAGCAAGAGATCGCAATACAATATTCTTCCATCAGCAGTTTGCAAGGAACTCTTCTAAATAAGGGATCCACCATCGTTAAGTTGATGGCATAATCACTAATGATAAATCAATAATTGAGTATCATATTATTGATTTTTACCAACACTTTTTTAAGGCTGACAATTTAGTTTCTTCTAAAACTAATTTAATTCATTTAGTTATCCCTCCTATAATCACTGAGGTAGAGAATTCTTTTCTTGTGGGCTGCCCTTCAGATGAGGAAATTGGAGCAGCTATTTTTAATATGGATGTGCATAGTACTCTTGGGCCTGATGGTTTTACTGGGATCTTTTATAAAACTTATTGGGAGGTGGTGAAAGAGGATATTTGTTCTGCATTACATAGTTTTTTCATCTCTGGTACTGTCACTCCAGGAATTAATTCTAGTTTTATAGTTTTAATTCCTAAAGTGCATAATGCTAGGCAAGCCGATTAATATTGATCAAATCGGTTATCACCAGCTCCATGTTACACTCTTTTGCTATTTATCATTGGCCTCAATCTTTGTTTTCTTATGTGGAGCACTGTATGAGGAATTTTCTATGGACGGGCTCCATTCATGACAAGAAGCTTATTTGAATTCCCTAAAAGATTGCTTGTTTTCTAGTAAAAGGAGGTATAGGCATTAAACGCCTCAAACAGTTAAATGATGCAATATTAAGCAAATTAGCTTGGAAGATGATAAGTTCTGATGATAAGTTCCTATTACTACTCTTCAAAATAGATTCCTTTACCCTTTGGGTATTCCTCTGGACTCTTAATTCAAGTCCACTATTTGGTGCTCAGTTAAGCGGCTTTATTCATCTCTTAGCTCTGAAGTTTTATGGTTGATTAGGAATAATAGTCATCTTAAGTTCTGGACTGATGAATGGGTTATACCTTCAGTTGTTATGCAACTTGGATTAACCATTAAAGAGCAAAGATAATTAGTTGATTTAGTGTCCAATTTTCATGTTAATGATAGTTGGCATCTTTAGCATATTTCTAACGATAATGTAAAGAATTCTATTACTACTGTTTCAGCCATTAAATATGACACTGATTTATGTATCTAGACTGCCGTTCTAAATGGAATCCATACAGTGAAGGGTATATATAATCATCTCAAAATTACTAGACCCATTGTTCCATGGCATTCTTTTATTTGGAAGGAATTTCTTCCTCCATTAAGATCCCCCCTCTGATGATAATCTCTTAAAGAAAGGATTACAATTTGCCTCCCATTATTGTTTATACGCTGATCATGTGTAGGATGGTGGACATCTATTCACTAGATGCTCTTTTACAGCTGCTTTATGGCACATTGTTTCTTCTTTATTTGGTAAACATCTTAAGACTTCAAGTTCTTTATTGGATTTAATTCTTGATGCTATGCAAAATTCTTTTAGTTCTTAGCTTGCCATTCTTTAGAATGCGACAATTATTAATGGGGTGGTCATCATCTGGAAAATAAGGAATGCTCTTATTTTTTAGGATCAACAACCAAATATTCATTCAGCTTTGCGATTCATTTAGAATTTTGTTAAAGGGTCTGATTTCTTTTGGCTTGGGAGGATGTTCAATTCGATAGAAGAATTCAGAATTCTTAAGCTTCTACGCATTCAAGGGATTCCTGGTTGTGCTCCGAAAACCATTTCAGTGTCTTGGTAGCCTCCTCCATCTGCATGGCTTAAAGTTAACACTAATGGGTCTGCTTTCAGTTCACCAGAAGATGTTGCAACTGGCGGAATTTGCAAAATGGCCTCAGGATTTCCAAGAGGTGCATTTGCTTTCCCTATAGGGTAGAATTATGCTTTCATTGCTAAACTCTGCACTGCAATATATGATGTTCATGTTGCTTAGACTAAAGGTTGGAGATTTTTATGGCTAAAATGTGATTTGATGTATGTAGTCAACCTTTTTTGGACTTGCTCAATGCGGGTTCCTTAGAGAATTCAGCAGCAATGGCTGTAATGTCTACACTTCACCTCCTAAATGCATTTTTGTGTGTCACACATTTATCGTGAAGGAAACTCAGCATCGGATGCTCTTGCAAAACATGGGGTCTGACCTTCCTCAACCTTAGGGTGGGACTCGGCACCCGATTTTTGTAATTCTTTTATCTTTAATAATTTTAGTAGATGTTGTTCCTATCGCTTTTGTTAGGTTCCTTTGTGAATCTTGACTCTCATGTACTTGTATATTAGTTTTAATTTTAATTCTATTATTTGGACAATAGAATCATAATGAATACGTTAAGAGAATGTCAACCTAGTTAAGATGCTTGGGTGTATATCTGATTTTTTGATTCCAACTTTTTACTTAAAAAATTAATGGAAAATTTTATATTTAGATTATACAATTAAAACTCTTATCAAAATCAGTTTTAGTTCTTCCTTTTGATTTTATAAGATTTTGTTTTATTTTTCAAAAAAATGAAGAAAAAAATAGAGAACGCCTGATTATAGATGATTGATACAATAAGGTTTGATTTTATCTTAATTCAACTCTCATATTCTAAATGGTTTTGGATTCGCATTTAGTCAATCCTAATTAATGGGTTTATTTCCTTCATATCAATCGCGCTTTTAATTTTGTTTTACTATGTATTCAACGTGAACATCAAGAATTATGTTAATGTCCAAATGGTCTATTCAATATTGAGGATAATGATGGATAAAAGGCATTGTTATCTTTTTTTTTTCTTTAATTTTAATTTAATACTCCATTATTTTTTTGAAATAATAATAGCTAAATTATACAATGTTGAGAATTTGCATGTAATGTATCCATGGTTTTTTGTTATGAATCCTATCTTCACTCAACTTCTTCCTTAAACAGGGTCAAATGCATAAAAGAGTATCAAACTTTAATTTTATTTTAATTTAGTTACCAAACTTTAATTTGTATATTTTTAATAGTAAACTTCTAATTAATTTCATAAAATTTTTTTGGTAATTGAACAATTCAAAATTACTATTTTAATCTAGAATTAAAGATTTTTTTGTAAAAAAAATCCATATTTTCTATACATTTATAGGAAATAAGGAAAAATTCAGAAATTATTTTGATTTGCCTAGTAAAAATAAACTCAACCTGAGTGCTATTAGAGCTTAAGAGAATGTGAATGTTGACTCAATCACTCACCATAAGATCACATGTCAACAAGTAATATAGAGAGAGTAGAGTATCGTTCCCATGAGTATTGGGAACTAAACACCTATTAGTTATAGTTAAATATGTTTAGAGCTTGCAAATGGATTAATAAATCAATAAAGAACAAATTTAGTAAACAATAATTAATGAAAGGCTAATCAAATTAATATTAAGCACTTAAATGGAGAAATAAATCAAAATTGGAATTATGTTGTTGGGGAATGTCATACCACATCATCCTCAAGTCAAGTTATAGGCACACCTCAAGCTTTCAAGATTCATTTAACACCCTCTCTCATACAATGTTAAACTCTACTAATATGCATCCATTAAATCTCAGAATCATAGCTTAATTATCATCCTCACTATAAAAGTAAGTTAGCTTCAAACATATTACGCATTAAGTGAGCTTACAAAGGGTTGAATGGTTACAAGTTCTCTCATGTCATTGTTCATTCAACAAGTATTTATGGGTCTACTTGATCTACCATCTCTCAATGTATAAATCTAGACTAAGGAAGTAATTTGCCAGGATACAACACACAAAAAATATCAACAAACATAATAAGCATTAAAAAAATAAGATCTAAAACTTTAACATGATTCAAATGGGTTTCCACAAACCCAACAACATAAATAAAAGTTAGCCAAACATGGCTTCCATATTCATCATCCAATATTCAATAAAACCTAAGAGAAATTAAAAAGCAAATAAGAAAAGGAAGAGAAATGATTATTTAGGAGCTTGATCTTCAATGGAGGTCTTATTTCTTGCTCCTTACTCCTCCTTTTTCTCTTTTTCACTTTTTTTCTCTTTAGGTTGTTAGGATTTTATTTCTTCCAAAAGGACCCCCCTTAAAAGGTGTGTTCCTGGTCCTTTTATAGCCTTCTCCTCTTGTTCTTTCAACTCCCTTAAATATTATTTTTTAAATAGTACACATCAACGTATTTTTGCTGGAAAAGGCCATATCACAATCGTGCTGGAGGGGCCTCGACTGAAGAAGACTCAAACACGCATAATCCATGATCTGCATGAGGAGTGGCTACCCGAAGACTGTGATAGCTATAAATCTATGCTCGCGCAGAACCTTGGCTTTGAGTTTCAACTAGGATCGATGAACATGCAATCACACATCCAGTTGTGACCGCAATAGCAAGTATGCTTTACCTCTGCTCTATTTTTTCCTTTTCTTTTTGCTCATTTCCTTCACCATTCACCTCTTTTACTCCTTTTTCCTATAAAATCAAAACAAAACATAAAAGTACCTAATTCTATATGTTAATTTATACTGAATGTAAGTTAAAATGAATGAATGAATGCAATACTAAGTATTAATTCTATATGTAAATTGGCACCAATAGTGAACTTCTAAACTTTTTGTAATTTCTAGACTAAATTAAAAAGATAAAAAGATTGGGGTATTAAAATGATTTTGAAAAGAAATTTGAAGGGCTAAACGTTTTTTACAGTATCCTTTTTGAAATAAAATCAAAGTTAGGAAAAAGAAATAAATTAAAATTTAGTACCTAAACTCCAGTAAATGTAAAGTTAGGTGACCACCATTGCGTTAGACCCATCTTAAACAAGTATTGAACAAGAAGTAGTATCTAGCTACTTATGATCAATTTATTTTTAACATTCCAATCATGGATATTGTTTAGAAACTATAGTTCTCACATATATACACATGAATGCCCTACATAATTAATGTCGTGTATATATATATATATATATATATATATATAATAAGAAGTAAAAATTTTATTTCTTTGAAACTAGAAGTAATGATTTTATTAACAAGAGAAGAAGAAGGTAGGAGAATAAACCATCAACATGATGCTACCCTTGGCCAATAGGCTGATCCCCCATACACCCATCCTATACTAAATCCTAAATATCCTAATGATGAAAAAAAAACTCCTAAACATTAGAATAAAAGAGGAGAGTGAAAGTGGAGACAAGATAGTCGCTTAAGGAATTCCTCATCTGGGGTAAGTTTGTCTTCTAGCTTCTAATGTTTCTAACTACACACTGAAGTGTCAGTGTGACCTAATTAATATGAGGAAGTGAAATTAGAATGCTGCAATTAATAATTTTGATAAGAAATAAATATAATTCTACCTGCAGCTTGTATAAATTATAGAGTAGCTTCAAGTGAAAATTTGTTAAAAGGTAAATTAGATCATAGGCATCACAATTCTCATCATTTATTCCTCATTTACAGCCCATTCAAATATATCGAACATAATTAATTCAAACGACATGGTTACCATTCCATATTGTATTCCATTTTACCAAAAGATCATCATAATCATTTCATTTTACCAACTCTGCATCAACCAGATAGAGTGATGCCAAGCAAAGCTCAAGGAAACCAAAATTTTAAAGCGAATATAGAATAATGAAAAAATATACTCAAACTTAGATGTTTTACATCAAATTAGATTTATAATAATATATCAGAAATTTAATTTTCTTGAATTCAATTACAAAGAGAAGAAAGTAGGAGAAAATTATAAATTACTAAGATGGCAATGGTACTACCCTCAACCAATAGGCTAATCCCCATGCACCCTTTCTGTACTATATCCTGAACATCCTGATGATTAAGAGTAGAAACCACACTATAAGAAAAACTCTATTTTGTAATGGCAAAATTCGTTACAAAAGGGCATTTATAACGGATTTGTAATGAAAATATTTTGTTAAAAATTTGATGGTTACAAATATTTTGTAATCGCTTTGTAACATAAATTTTGTTACTAATTTGTAACAGAATAACAAGTTGTTAAAAATCCGTTACAAATTGCGTACTAGCTAACTAGACAAATCCGTTTCAAATTTGTAACGGATTTGTATCTGATAACATTTGTTACAAATTAGTAACATAATTTTCTGTTACCATTTTGTAACAAATTGAAACCGTTACAAATGTGTTACAAATTTTGTAATTGCATTATAACAAATATTTCATTACCAATTTATAACGGAATTACAATATGTTACAAATCCGTTACAAATTGCTTAGTAGTTAAATGGAGAAATCCATTACAAATTTATAACAGATTTGTAACTAATAGCATCTATTGTAAAATTAGTAACATAATTTTCCTTTACAAATTTGTAACAGATTGAAACCGTTACAAGTGTGTTACAAATTTTGTAACCACTTTATAACAAATATTTTGTTACCAATTTGTAATAGAATTACAATATGTTACAAATCCATTACAAATTTCTTAGTAGTTAAGTGAAGAAATCCGCTACAAATTTATAATGGATTTATAACTGATAACATTTGTTGCAAAATTAGTAATAGAATTTTTTGTTACAAAACTGTTACAAAATTTGTAACAAATTTTGTAGTAGTAGTAATAGTAATAAATTTTGTAGCAGTAGCAGTAGTAGATTGAGTAGGAATAATAAATTGAGTAATTGTGCACACAATATTTTTTAATTATAACAAATTATTATTATTATTATTATTATTATTATTATTATTATTATTATTATTATTATTATTATTATTATTATTATTATTTGAACAAATAGAAAAATCATATAATATTAAAATCTAAAAATATAAATGTCATACAATAGTATTTGAGAATTTTTAATTATGCAGCACAATATGTTTTAATTATAATAATAAAAAAGTACAAACCTAAGATTTGGGTAAGATAGAGATCGTCCAATGTTGTGATCTTGAATTTTCAACATTGACATGAGTTCCTGCATCTGTTGGCGCATTTGCTCTTGATGTGTAAACATCTCCTCTTACTTTTTAGCAATTTCCTCATGCATTTCCTCTTACTGTTTAGACCTCTCCTTTTGCTTCTTTGCAATTTCCTCATGTTGTTTAACTATCTCCTCACGCTCTCGATGCATCGTCTCAAGCTCTTGATGCATCTCCTCATGCTCCTCCCTTATCTGTCTTAAGCGCTCCTCCATAGTAGGATCAAGAGGGGCATATCTCATGCAAGATCTGGATGAGCTAATAAATGAGTCTGGATAAAATGCTTATGCCTGTGATCCAAGACCATAAACTCGTTGTTTCTTTTACCTACCAACTGCTTGTAAGAATACTTGGCTCATATCAACCTACAAAGGCTTTGGATTTTCCTCTTGTGTCTGAGAAATAGAACCAACTATACTCTGCACCTCATCCTACAATTAAACAAAAAATTTTAATTAAAAATAAACAAAACAAATTGATTAATTCATCAATAACTAAAAAAATAACTTACTCATCTTACAAGTAAACAAAAATTTTTTAATTGAAGATAAATAAAATGAATTGATTAATTCATCATTAACTAAAAAAATAACTTACATTGATTTTTTGAGATCTCTTATCAACAAATGAACCATCTTTTTTAGTATGTGTCTTCTTAAATAACTCCCATAATTTAACTGGTCATTATAGCTCTCTTTCCTAAGAATTATATTTTAATCTTACTCAATTAGAAAATGTTTACAAACTTGAAAAAATGGATATCTTTTTATAAACATTAAATAAATTATTTTTTACCATTCTTTAGGTGTGATCCATTATCGATAAAGAACCTCCAGTGTGCCTTGAACGTCCAGAACCTTCACCACCTACCTCAATAAGTCTATTCTTATGAGCCGTCTTAGATTTAGCTCGCTATTGTGGAGTTTCCCAATAAGCTGTCCACTTATCCCAAACCGTTTGTGGGACACACCTTGGTTTTCTGCCTTTGTTATTTCTTAATCTACAAATCTTGATGCTATAATAACAACTTGCAACTCTCTACCACACTTTATAAACTCTTGCATCTGAGGATATTGGCCATTTGTAAGCCTTCTGAAAAAAATATGTATTAGAATCAAGTTTAATATACTTGGTATAATGAAACATTATAATCACATGTAAACCTTGAATTCTTCCTAATAATATTGTTTTATTGCCTTGAACACTTTACACCATTGATAACCCTTATCCTCTAAATTCTTTAAAAACATTTTTCCAATTTTCATTACAATTGAACGCCCATGAACAAAACTACAAGTATGATACATTTGCATAATAACAATAAATATATAAAATCCTAAATGTAAAAATTTAGAAAA
The DNA here is from genome assembly GCA_947683625.1 of Mallotus nudiflorus. Lineage (NCBI taxonomy): Eukaryota > Viridiplantae > Streptophyta > Magnoliopsida > Malpighiales > Euphorbiaceae > Mallotus > Mallotus nudiflorus. Next base: position 150,294 of record CANTUR010000772.1, on the reverse strand, counting down.
TATTCAATTTCAACTTATAAATATATAACATACCTGTTATTCTCAATCTTAAGTGTGATTTTATCATTTGGATAAGCAACTGCAGAAGCTAATGTAGAAACCTCATGAATAGTATTTGTACATGTTTTATTACCATCTATACTCTGATAATTTATAATAGGTGGGTTGCTATGTGGAGATGGACCTGATAATACTTCAACATCATTAGATCTATTACGACCCCTAGTACGACCTCCAATACTAGACCAACCACCGAACACGTCTAATATTTGTCATGCCTACCATATATTTATCTCATAAAATAGGCACTTATAATACACTCAACCATAACTAGTATAAAGTATCTTATAGCAAAAGCACATTATTGAGTAGATAGATAATTGTCATCAATCATAACATATATATATCATGTATTATAATTAATGTTAATACAACTAAACTATAACTGTTATATCTTACATGGAAATAAAAATATTTTAACTAATTCACATATCATCAAACATACATCTAGTGTTTACATATTATAGAACTATAAGAATAAGATATCTTACATTTTTTATAAATTATATAAATGGTTTAGTTCAAGTAGATATTTAAAAAAATATATTATAATTCTAAAAAATCATTATCATTATAATTCTGAAAATTCTTCATCATTTGATTGTACTTCTAATTTAGGTTCATCTTCATCAACCTCTTCACCCTCGATATCCACTAATAAACCGTTTAGATCAACTAATGAATGTGCACCTTAATCTAAATGGATACGAATTTCATTTACATTTACATCAACCACTTGAAAAGCTTATGCATATGATGACAAAGTTCTTTTACTTGATTCTTGTATCTCTACAATTAATCTAGCTTTTATTTTGCAAACAACCCACCATTTATGTGCATTATTCTTTAAACTCGGATACTTGGTATAATACACTTGAGTTGATTGTGTTGCTAAAAAAAAAGGTTCATATCTATTGTAACTTTGTTCACGATGCACATTAACTAAATTATATTGTTTATGAACTCTCATACCCAAAGTAGGTATTGGATCAAACCATTTGCACTTGAATAACACTCTCCTTTTAATTGGCAATGCGAGATATTCTAATTGTATGATCTCATTTAACTGGCCATAATAATCAAGTTGATCTATGTTATTATTAGAACCCTTTATGTACACTCCACTATTCATTGTAGATTTATTATCACCATATTTGACAATGTTAAACTTGTATCCATTGACATAATAGCCCAAATATGTCTTCATGGATCATAATGGACACTTTGGAAGATCCAAAAGAAAAGGAATGGTGATATTAGACATTAAAGAGTATGCCTACAAAGTAAATAACTTATTCAAGGTATGATTTAGATGTATATTTTACACTTAATGAGTAAGACTTCACTTACATATGTTTTAAACCATGTTTCAAAATTTTTATGAAGTTGAACATTAACCAAAAATTATTGGGCTCAATTTTATGTGCATCAGTACAATATTGGGCTTGATTATTGGGCCCATAAAATCAATAACGACTCAATTTTAGGCCCATCAAACCATTATTAGGTTGAATTTTTAGGCCCAATAAACTAATACTGGGCTCAATGTATATCAAACCGAATATTTTCTTGAGGAAATTTCACCTCATGGCCTAGTCAATGCCTTTAATTTCATTTGTGGCCAGTGTTTATGTATTTTTTTTCCAAGTTTTGTCTTTGCTCTTTTCATCTTTATCTTGATTTTGGTTTATTTTTAAAACTTTGAACATATCTTCAGCTTTTTGCATGTGTTTCTTTTTTATCTTTTCTTCTTTTTTTTTAAATATTTTCTTCACAGTTATCTGCTTTTAGGGAAGCTCGATCTTGCTCTATTGATGTTGTTTGGCCTGGTGTTGCTACTTTGGCTTCCGTTTGGGTTCCACTAACTTCATCGTCGATGAAACTTAACATTGATGTGTCCGTTATTTAGAACTAAGGGATTGTTGCTTTTAGGATGGTAATTCGTGACTGTAATGGTGAAGTGTTAATGTTAGCTGGAAAACGTATGGATCAGAACAATTTGGTTGATAACTTGGAGGCTCAAGCTCTTTTTTCTTTGTCTTCAATTGGCAAAGGATGCCTCTTTTCATTGAGTTGAAGTTGAATCAAACTGCAAGTTGGTTATTCAAGCCTTACTCTCCATATGTTGCTCTTATGCTTAATCATTTTGCTCTTATTATTGAAGACATTTATGTTCTTTCTAGGTCCTTCGAGTTTGTTTCTTTTTCTTTTATGCCTAGAATTGCTAATAAGGTAGCTCACCTAATTGCTAGCTAGGCTCAGTCTCTTGATAATTTGTGTATTTTGATGGAGGATGTTCCACCTTGGGCTTCTCATGCTATATTTGGAGGATTTCTCCAACTCTTCTTAGTTCTATGAAGTTCTTTTTCCCTCAAAAAAATTTAATAATAATAATAATAATAATAATAATAATAATAATAATAATAATAATTGTATTTATTTAATTTAATTTGTATATTTTAAGTAATTAATTTTATATTCTAAATAACAATTTTTTTAATTTTGAAACTTTCTATTATTGAGAATGTAAAAATTGAGCTAATTAAACAAAAAATTACCCATAGTCTTCAATAATTATTTTTTCATAATTATTTAGGACTTAGAAATTTAACCAATTAAAATAACAATTACCCATAGTATTCAGTAATTATTTTTCAATAAAAATAGCAAAAAATTATCAAATATATCAAATAAATTATCATTTTTATTATTGATACTAATAAAAGTAAGAATTATATTTATAGTTTTTATTTTATTATTAATAATGAAAAAACTGAAAAAATAAAGAACAACAACAAAAATTAACAAAAATCAACAATTACAATTTTTGTTGCTTTTATTATTTCAGTTATTTTCAATTTTTTGGTTTGTCTTTGTTTATATTTATTGATTTTTGTTAAAATTAGAAAAAATAAAAATTATGAAATTTATAAAAAAATATATTATTTTTTATCGTTCATACTAATAAAAGTAAAAATTTTATTTATAGCCTTGATTTTGTTTTTAGTAATGAAAAAATTAACAAAAAATCAATAAAAATAAACAACAATCAACAATATTGAATTTTATTGTTTTGTTGTTTCAGTTGTTATTTTTATTTTTTTGTTTCGGTTTGTTGATTTTTTTTTTAATTTTTTGGCTTTTTTTTTTGTTGATGCTACAATTTTGTTGATTTTTGTTGTTTTCTTGTTTCAATTTTTTTTCATTTGTTGATTGTTGTTGATTTTCGTTAAAAATAAAAAATAACAACAACAACAAAAATTATGAAATGTATCAAAAAATTATTATTTTTATCATTAATATTAATAAAAGTAAAAAATTTATTTATGGTCGTAATTTTATTATTAATAATGAAAAATAACAAAAATCAACAAACATAAAAAAAAAAAAACAAAAATCAACAATTGCAAAATTTTGTTGATTTTTGTTGTTTTTGTTATTTTTACTTTTTTTTCGTCTCAAAAATAAAAATTTCATACATATATGTCAACAATAAAAATTATTAACATATATATCAACAATAAAAATATTATTAAAATTGCATATAATAAAATTGCATAAAATGAAATTATAATTTATAATCTTAAAATTGAAATTGTATTTGAATAAATAGTGGTAAAGACAAAGTCAAAAAAATATTAAAAAAGTTGCAAGGTCAAATATTTTATTCTCTTCACATATTGTAACAGATTAGAAATCCGTTACAAATTTGTAACGGATTTATAAACCGTTACAAATTATACGAGGATGAAATATTCATCTTTGTCAATTTGTAACGGATTTTTAAGCCATTGCAAAATTTACTATTCCAAAATATTTGGCTTTATAAATTTGTAACGGAATAGACATCTGTTATAAAATCTGTTATTAATTAGTAACGAATTAACAATCTATTACAAATTTGCTAAGAATATAAAAGAATTGTATTAATATTTTGTAATGGATGCCTATTCTGTTACAAATTCTTATAAGTTATGATTATAAAATATGTAATTTTATAATCAAAATAAAGTACAATTTATACCTTAAATCATATGTAATGTTAGGTAGGGGTGAGCATCGATGGATTTCGGTTCAAACCGAACTGAATCCGAACAAACCGACTAACTGGAGGTATATAAAATTTTAAACCAAAATTGAACCTAGTATATATCCAACCAAACCAAACCGGTTCGGTTCAATTTGGTCGGTTAACCAATTTATTAATTTTATTTTTTGAAAATAATTTCTAAAATTTTTATTTATTAATTGAACATTTTTTTTGCAAAATTTATTCAATAATAATATAACTAGAAATATTTTTTGCTTATAATCTTAATATTTACACATATTTATTTAAATTAATATATTTTATATAATATTTTATAATATATGTAAATATTTCGATTGGTTCGGTTAATCGGTTTTGAGCGATTTCTGCACACCCCTATGTAATGTAATATTTATTTAATATTAAAACACTATTATATAATAATATTAAATTATTTTAATATTATTAGAATTGCATAAAATAAAATTATATACAATGACATTATAATTTATAATCTTAAAATTGAAATTGTATTTGAATAAATAGTGGCCAAAAAAAATATTAAAAAAGTTGCAAGGTCAAATGTTTTATTCTCTTCACAAATTTATAACGGATTAGATATATGTTACAAATTATACTAGGATGTAATATTTATCCTTGTAAATTTGTAACAGATTTCTAAGCCATTACAAAATTTTCTATACCAAAATATTTGGCTTTACAAATTTGTAACGGATTTTCCGTTATTAATTATTAACGGATTAACAATTTGTTACAAATTTGCTAAGAATATAAAAGAACTATGTTAATATTTTGTAACGGATGTCTATTCCGTTACAAGTTCTTATAATTTATGATTATAAACTATTTAATTTTACAATAAAATTAATGTAGAATTTATACTTTAAATCATATGTAATGTAATATTTATTTAATATTAAACCACTATTATCTAATAATATTAAATTATTTTAATATTATTACAATTGCAAATAATAAAATTATATAAAATGAAATTATAATTTATAATCTTAAAATTGAAATTGTATTTGAATAAATGGGATAATGACTATGTAAGTCCTAAAAGTTATGCCATTTTTTCAATTAAATCCTATAAGTTTTAATTGTTTCAATTAAGTTCATTAACTTTTTAAAAATTGCGCCGTGAGTCCTAGGCCATTAAAATTGACAAACTTTGTTGATGTGTCAATTACTCATTGAATTGGTTGATGACATGTCAGTCTTGTAAAAAAAGCTTCAGAACACATATTGCCACCTTGGAAAAACATTACATGTCACATCCATATAAGAATGCAAAAAAGTTATCATCTTCCATGAGAAAGAAGGAAAAAAACCGGACATAAGAAAAAAACTACATATGCATGCATATCATCAACATGAATATGCCTACATGAACTATGAAGATCACCAGGTAGAAACCTATTGATCTATACATGCATATCCCACATGAATCATTCGTATGCATATGCATTCAAAAGTATCTTGAAAATGGACATAAATGAAAAAGTTCCAATAATAGATTGCCTCTTCACAAGTGCTCATATTTTTTGTGACATTGTCTAGCACAAATGTTGAGCTATTTCTTTTGAGAGCACCATATGAGCTTTATCAATTTGCATTAAAATAATTACATGCCGCATAGATTCCCTATATGCCTTAAGTACATGAAGCCTTGCATAGAGTTTTTCTATCAGAATTGCTAACATCAGGCCAATTCAATATGCCTCTAAGAGTGGAAATATATTCTTTGAAAATACCAACTGCAGATGTTGGTTCACTAACACTAACACCAATAGATCAATTTCTTGGATGACAACTCACTTTTCTTGAATAGAGAATGAGAATGACATCAATTTTTTTTTGGAGAAAAATGTAGCTTTGCACTGATAGTGGAAAAATGCAGCTTTGTATTAATAGTGTTTAACGTCAAAGTGTTTAAAATTGCAAGTAACATAATAGAAATATGACATGTCATGATTTTCCAAGGTGGTAGCATGTGTTTTGAAGTTTTTTTTTTTTTTTGTATTACTGACATGCCATTAACCAATTTCAATGAGTAATTGACACATCAGCAAAGTATGTCAGTTTTAATGGCTTAGGACTAACGGTGTAATTTTTAAAAAGTTAATGAACTCAATTGAAACAATTAAAACTTATAGGACTTAGTTGAAAAAATGGCATAACTTTTAGAACTTATGAAGTTACTATCCTTTGAATAAATAGTGGTAAAGACAAAGCCAAAAAAAATATAAAAAAAATTGCAAGGTCAAATATTTTATTTTCTTCATAAATTTGTAATGGATTAGAAATCCATTACAAATTATACTAGGATGAAATATTTATCCTTGTACATTTGTAACAGATTTCTAAGCCATTACAAAATTTGCTATACCAAAATATTTGGCTTTACAAATTTGTAATGGATTTTCCGTTAGATCAACAATTCGTTACAAATTTGCTAAGAATATAAAAGAACTATGTTAATATTTCGTAACGGAAGTCTATTCCGTTACAAATTCTTATAAATTATGATTATAAAATATGTAATTTTACACTAAAATTAAAGTACAATTTATACTTTAAATCATATGTAATGTAATATTTATTTAATATTAAACCACTATTATATAATAATATTAAATTATTTTAATATTATTAGAATTGCATATAATAAAATTATATAAAATGAAATTATAATTTATAATCTTAAAATTGAAATTGTATTTGAATAAATCATGGTCAAGACAAAGCCAAAAAAATAAAAATAAAAAAATTGCATAGTCAAATATTTTATTCTCTTCACAAATTTGTAACGGATTTATAATCTGTTACAAATTATACTAGGATGAAATATTTATCCTTGTAAGTAGTTTTATATTTTTTAACAAATTTGTAATGGATTTTCCGATACTAATTAGTAACGGATTAACAATCCGTTACAAATTTGCTAAGAATATAAAAGAACTATGCTAATATTTTGTAACAGACTAAGAATCCGTTACATATTTACTCAAATACAAAACAACTATATATGTTATTAATTTGTAATGGATTTTTAAGTTGTTACAAATTAGTGATGGATTAAAAATCCGTTACAAATATACTAAAAATATAATTAATAATTTGTAACGGAGTTTGTATCTGTTACAATTTTGTAACGGTTTAAAAATCCATTACAAATGATTAAATATAAGTATTTTACATTTTAGTAAATTTATAATGGCTTAAAAATTTATTAATATTTTGTAATGGATATTTAGTCCATTACAAATTAGTAACGGATTAAAAAATAGTTACAAATTTGCTAAAAAAAAAAGTAAAAGAACTATGCCTATATTTTGTAATAAATTTCTAATTTATTACTAATTAATAACGGATTTGCTAGCCGTTACAAAATATTAAGTATCATTTAACAGATGCCAGTAAAGGTATAATCCAGCACATTGTAATGCTGCATTAAATGATTTTTCTTTTTATGCTAGGAGGACACACCAAAAATATTGAACCTTCAAGAGGTGATGCATTTCCCTGAGCATATAAATGTCATTTAACACTCCACAGCAAAATCTAAAGGATCAAATTAACACGAAATGGATCGTTATTCTCACCTGTTCAATGGTTTTATAGAGTAGCTCATTAGCAGAGCTGGAAAACAAATTGTAGTTAGTTATAACTGCTCCTGTAACAGACTTGAGGTTTCATAGTCTACAGCAAGAACTTAAATTAAATCGCCACTATACAACTAGAACAAGATGGTGATTGTATGTGCAAGTTGTTGTTACTGCCTATGATCTGTGCAGTACATGATGGGATTTCAAATTGATTTGTAGCAGCAAGATGCTGCTGCAACTTCTGCTGTGTGCTGCTCTATGACTGAAGCTTGACTTGAGATTTTGATGTTGCCTAAGCTTCATGTCAACATTTCATCAGAAAGTGTTGATTTTAGAAATTAGAGTTTTAGCCCTTAGCAATGTCGACTCAGCCAATTCAGATGCATCCCAGTTTGACAGCAAAATTTGAGAGAAAAGAAGAACCACAGGTGCTACAGAAAGGGTTCTGCTCAGGATCTTAAACTCGTAGGTACCCAATATATTATAATTAGTTATAAGTTAAAGAAAGTAAAACAAGTAAAAAATATGCATGAACTTAGAAAAAATTAAACAGAAATCAATCAATTATAACACACACAACATATAGTGACATTAGAGCACAAAACCCTAAACAAAATTATTTAATTTATTTATAATGTTTATTTTATTAAAACTAACTAATTCAAAATTTTCATTTCATTAATCCATAATTAATATATTTTAATTATTTTAGTTTTTATTTAAAATAATTCAATAAAATCTATTAATTTATAAAAGAGAAAATTTTATTTTTTAAAAATTATTTAACTATTTCAATTTATTAAAATTATATAATAAACATATTTTAATTATATTATGGGCTAACAGCTAATGTTAAAGTTGCATGCTTTACTTCTCAAGGAACAGTAGTTAAGGCAAGTGCCACTTCACTACGTTTGATTACCTGGCAATGCCAAAAAGAAATCCCTAAAGAAATAACTGAATATATACATATATATTTTTTATTAAAAGATTGAGGCTTAATATCAATGGATACACCGAATTATCTCAACTAGGTTGACGCAGAATTAGTATTCTTATCATTTAAAAAGGCTCAAAAGTATATTAATAAAAAGAAAAAATATCCATACAAAAGAAATATAATATATAATCAAAACTAATAGAAGTGAAAATGCTTCACAAAATTAAAATTTTCAAAAATAAGACTGGTGTAAGAGTCTGGAGTTGTAATCCACCAATGAATATCAGGTTGTTGTACACCATATTTAACTAATTTGTCCACCAATGTATTTTCTTCACAAATATGAGAGATTATAATATTGATGTTTTTAAAATCATGTAAACAAACATCCCATAAATGATGAACTATCCAAAGAACTTCAACTGAAAGAGAACTGAATAAAGAAATCACTCATGACAAATCACATTCCAACCATAAGTTGTTCCAACCAAATTCTTTTGACTTCAAACATTGCAGCTCTGCAGCTCAGCAAGATAAGCAAAACAAGTTTTGGAACAACAAGTTTTGATGAAAATTATGTCATGCGATGGCAGGTGTATAATTAGTCTAATGTTCCAAAGCATGTAACTTTCAACAAAACTGTAAGGTGTACTGCTATGACAGCAGATAAATTATATCGTGGTTGGAGGGATGACGTATGTTGGCTCTTCTGATGGCAAGATTCAGGTTAGCCAAATATTTCAGTGACGATACCTATTAGCAAGAAAATTAATAATTTCCATGGGATATGTTTGCAGGCTTGGGCTGCGGACTAGATAACTGACTCTATCTGCGGGTAAAATTGGGTATTTTTTGCAAACTAGTTTTGTTTTGTTGTTGCTGCTGCAGGGAGCTTCTAGCTCTGTTTTAAAATCGGTAAACTATTTAAGTGCTTTTTTTTTTTTTTTTTTCAAACTTCATTTGGATTTGGTTACTTAATTTTAATTGTGGTATGTGGAAAATATGGAGAATGTATATGCAATGAGGTATAGGAACCTTGTGTTAAACGTTTCTGCTCATCCACTTGAAATATGCCAAAACTTAATGAAAATTTCATTATTTACTGATTTTACCTTTTTTATTTATATAAATGTCCATTTTATTTATAGATATGCACATTTCTTTCGTTTATTTTATTTTTTTATATTTAATTTTTTTATTTTTATTCTCTTTATTTTTTTTCTTCTTTATTCATTTTTCTCCTTTTTAAATTTTTTTTTCATTTTTCCTTATTTTTGTCTTTTTTCATATTTATTCTTTACTCCTTTTTTTTTTAATTTTTATCTTCTCTTTTACTATTTTTTATTTCTCTTTTTTCATTATTTTTTATTTTTATTCTTCCCTCCTTCCTTTCTTTTCTTATTTTTATTTCTCTTTTTTTTTTCCATTTCATCTTTTTTCAAAATTTTTATTTTCTCATTTTTTCTTAATTTTTTTTCCATCTTTTTATATTAGTGGGGCATTAGCCAATATATATTTTTTGAGATTTTATTTCATAAATTTTTTGACATTTTATGCTAAAAATACAATTTCTTTTTTATTTTTATTTCTTTGTTCCCACTTTTTTATTTTTATTTTCTCTTTATTTTTAATAAATTTACCATTTTTTTCTAAATGTTATTTTTTAATTCCAATAAATAAAAATAAATAAAAATAATTCTAAAAATAAAATAGTTAAAAATCTAGTAGTATCATTAAATTAAAATTTTGTTGAGTTTTGTTAAAAGAGGCCAGCGTGCATTGCTCTATATATATATGTTTTGTTTATTTGTAATCTTTTTTTTTATTATTGAATATGGTGTTGAAATTTTGATTTTGTTTATATTCCTACTAAGTGTGATGGTGTTGATGTGGTATATATTGTTATTAATTTTTTATAATTAATTTTTTATTACTTTTTGGTTCTTGATTTAATTTTATATTCACAGAATGTTGTAGATGATTTTGTTAGTCCTCCTCCACAAAAACGGGAGTACATACTTGTCTATATCTTAAAGTCTCCTTTTGTTATTTTATAGGAAGCTTAAAATAAACCAAAAGTATACAAAAAAAATATATTATTTCTTTGAAGTTAAGTGAGTTGTAATTATTTTAATAGAAAAATTTTAAAGAAATAAATATGTTTTGAAGTTTTTTGGTGTTATTGAGTCGTAAGAGGATGTTGCCATTTTATGTTGCATTCATAATTTGGTATCATTTTGGTTTTTTTATTTTGTTTTTGATACTTTTTTGTTTTAATTTGGTATTGTTTTGGTTTTTTTGATTTATTAATATTTTGCTTTATTAATGGTAATGTAGTTGTAACACAGATTTTCTTTTTATATGTTTGTTGTATTAATTTAATCTTCATTTTATGTCCAAATATTTCATAGTTAAAGGAAAGTTACTATTTGGATTGTCTTTGAATCTATTTTTGGTTTCTGATTTTTTTTTTTTTGGTATTCTTTTGGTTTATTTTTGCTTTTGGATTTATTTTTCTTTTATCATTTTGATTTAGTTTTGGTTTTTGATTCATTTTTTCTGCTTTATTTTTTCTGGTTTTGAAGAATTATGTGAGATTTTTTATTCTATCTTGCAATATTATGTATTTATTACATAATATATAAGAGGCGATTGCTCAAATCCACACATGAATTGATCAAGTTAAATTAAATAGACAATAATCATAAATTAGCATGTGTATAAATTAGTTACGGATGAAAATTTAGCATGTGTATACATTAAGTGATAATAGCAAATGACTAAGAGCAAAATAAACAAGCACCTAAAGATAAATAAAGAATATTCCAGATTTCATGTTTTCAGAATTTGTATTTCAATCATTTTGCAAATTTTAAAATTGAAATTATTACTCCATTTTTTATTGCATCGAATACCTTGAAATTTTATATATATATTTTTTGTCAATTTAGAATACATTCTGTTTATTTTATGTTTCTAATATAATATTTTAGAATATTTTATGTTTATTTTATGTTTTTGATACCATAATTTTATATAACTAAAAATTGGTAGCTTGATATATATCACGTCCAGTTGACCAATGTCAATAGCTTCACAGAACATAGAGGTGGTATTACAATTGGGTTATGATAATGGCAATGGTGAATAATGGGGTTTGGAAAAAAAAAATCATGATAAGCTCAAACTTACTTTAACTCAAGATTTTATATTGCAATTAATTTGCCAAACAGCTACCTTAGTCTTAGCTTAAAACCCAACAACAAAATTAACCAACTAAAATATGGGTCAACTTTCTTCATAACAATAGGATAACTATTCAGCCGAGATAAGGCATGAAAATTAAGAAATTAAACTATGAGAGAAATATATGTGAATGCACTTTGCACTCGTCCCAGCCTTAAGGAAGGAAAACTTCATATTGTAAGCATCAACTACACAGTCTGCAAGAAGAAACCTTTTACATAATCATTGGTATAAACATCATGAAGTATAGAAAAACCTAGATTTGTATTAAGTACAAAACTTAAACAGCTATTCTGCATTATACGTACAATAACATACATTTCCAGACCATAACATTTTCAAACCAATGCAAATGCAATATAACTACATACCTTTCATTACGATGGAGTCGAGCGCCAAAGTAAAATGCCACAGAGAGCAACCAACAGTCGCTATGTATAAAAAAACAACAGAAGCAAATCAACAGTTTAAAAAAAAAAAAAAAAAAAAAAAGCAAGCAATAAAAACACTTACTGAATTTGTGAAGAGCAAACTCCAAGTAAATGTAACAGAAAAAAAAATTACAGATTTAAAGGTTAAAATTAATAAAACTACAAGTCTATAAATGCATAACAATACATCAAAAAGAAAAAAAAAATCGAACTAAGAAAGAATTAGGAACTTAAAAGAAAAAGGGTTGAAAATTAGAGAGAAATAGAAACTGGGTTTAGAAGGACAAAAAAAGAGTATTTGCAAGAGCACCAAGAGGATTGGAAGATCAAGAAGAACCAGGGACTGCACATGCTTCTCCTCCTGAAACTTGCTATCATCGACATGGCTTGATGGGTTTTGGATGCATCACTTAATTGCCAATTCACAGATTGTGATTTGGGTTCATTCAGATTCACTAATCTAGTTACTGGGTATTGTTGTACTTCAATGGATGCCTTGGATCAAAGCATTCAACTTTCCGCCACCAAACCAAAACGAAAACGGAAGTGTTTCATTAAAAACCAAATCCCAGAATCTATCCTCAATGACCCATCTTTAAATGCAGCGATTTCTCTGTTACCCACAAACTACAATTTAGAAATTCACAAGTGCATTTATAGAATTCGTTCTTCTAACGCTAAACGTCTCGCTCTAGCGTTAATGAAGAAGGGACCTGAAGGATGGTTTTTTTTTTTTTTTTTTCGTTTCAGCGTTAATGAACATGGGTGCATTCATATTACCGTCAACTAGATGAAATCCTGTGCTGTGCACATAAATAATTAATCTGCTATGTATAAATAGAGAATTAAAATAACTTTATTAAAAAATATCTTTTAATAATCAAAACCACAAATTATTTATATAGCATGTTTATTAAACTTGAACTTGATGAATAAAATTTGTTTAAATATTTTAAAAAATGCTAAACAATCTTCATTAAATTGTAATAATAACAACTTAATCCTTTATTTGTTATAATTTTCGTTTCCTTTTTAGAAAATTTTAAATTCTATATAAATAATGGATACCAAAATGTATATATAGGAGAAAATTTAATAAAAAAACGTAAAATATAACCAAATATTACTATATATTTTGGAGAAATTAAATAACATTAAATAATTCTAACAACTTTTAATTTCATTGATATAAATACTTTATTAGTGTAAAAGAATATTCTACAAAATAATCTATCTTTTATTAAATTTTCATTAGAATTCAAGTTCAAAACATTCAAAAAGCAAGGAAAAAAATCCATTTTTATTTGAAAAAAGATAAAAAAAATTCGAACGGCCTTCTTCTTTGATCATAGTTATTGTTTATCACATCAATGTCTTCTTTACATAAATGAAAATTTTTTGAATTATATATAAAAAAAAAATTGAAGACATGTAAAATACTTACTCTAAAAAACGAAAAAAAAAGAGACTAAAAAGAAGAAACTAAACTTACAATATAAATTTGGAATCTCAGTAATAATCGCTAATAAGATACCAAATTATTTATATATATGAGAAACATAAGAAAGAAAAGAAAAATAGAAAAATCAGCAACAATAAAAAAAAATTATACCCTATTGTCATATGAATGTGGATGATCATAGGAAAAAAATATTTATGAGAAATATAATAAATAAAGAAAGAAAAAATTGTGAAAATTAGAAGAAAAATTATACCTTATTGCCATCTAAATGTGGATGATCATAAGAGGAGAAAAAAAAATGTGGGAATAGAAGTTCCTGAAATCAGAGAGAAGGTTGTAGATGTTTACTAAGTGTCCATTATTTTTTTAATGGTTGTTTACTATATACGTGTCTATTAGTTTTTTAATAATTTTATTTTTATTGAAACGTTGTTTTTTAAAATTGAAATGACACCTTTTTTTTATTAACTGTATCAGAATTTGAAGTGTTTAATTAGGAAAAAACAAACGTTGTAATAATATGACATATTTTATTGCCAAGTGTCATAACATGGTGAAACAAGGCATTGTTCTTCTCCATTATATATATATATATATATATATATATATATATAAACATGGGAGTAAAAAAAATAAAGTTGGGTTATTTTAGTTTATAGGGTAAGTTTTTGGGGCATTTATGAAAAAACACTTTTAATTTCCGTTGTCCCCTTTACAAAGGATTGTGAAAGCAGCACAGTAATAATTGTGGTGTGGAATTATTGGCCCCTGAACTTTGTTCAAATAACCTTTAAAACCTCCAAACTTTCGTTTCAACTTATTGAATATTTTGACTTCTATTTTTTACTTTTTACTCTCATTTTTAGTTAAATTTTTATTAAATTTTATTCCTTTTTAATTTTTATACTCAATTTAACTATTTCTGTTTTTAATCGTTCTTTATTCATTTCTTTAGTTTTTTTAACTTCTTTTCTATTTAAAGTGTGTAAAAAGTTAAAAATAAAAATTTTAAAGTGCAAAAGGTTAATTAAATGTATTTACTGAATGTATATGTTAATTGAGGGAATCTATATATATATATATATATATATATATATATATATATATATATATATTTATATTTATATATATTTATATATATAGGCATAATAAATATGTAGCTACCTAAATTTGTCACAATTGATCATTTTGCTACTTGTACTTTCACTTTTGTCAGATTGTCACTTGAATTTGACTATAATATAATATATAAACACCTGTTGGAAGGTGGGGAGAATAAATATGGCGCGTGCTTCTTAATCTCTCTGACTCATATGACACAGACACATGTGTAACTAAGTGAAAAAGATGACTTTTCTTTCCATTGGTCTTTTTTTTTTTTTTTTTCATATTCTTCCTCTTCATTTTGCATCTTCTTCCTCATCTTGTTCTTCATTCTTTTGTTTTCTTTTTTTTTTTTTCATTTTTCTCTGTTTTGGTTTTCTTTTTTCTCTATTCTTCATTCTTCTTCCTTGTCATGGATGACGTGTTGTATTATTGTGGGTTTGGTGATAGATAAGCAGCAGCAATATCTTATCGTAGTGGGTTAAAGGAACTGTATTTGGATAAATGTTTGGGTATAAGTGATGTTGGGCTAGCGAAAATTGTTGTTGGGTGTAGGAGATTGGAAAAGATAAGCTTGAAATGGTGAATGCAAATATCCAATTTGGATTTTGATCTTTTATGCAAGAAATGTGTTGGACTGAAGTTTCTTGATGTTTCTTATTTAAAGGTTAGTGCTTTCATTTATTCATCACCCACTAACTCGGTTTTGATGTATTTGAATTAGGTCTTGGTGTTTTGTTGTTTAATAATGATTTGATTGAAACAAATTGAGGTTTTTGAGAAAATATTAATGGGAAAAAGATAATCTTTATTGATTATAATGTGTGCTATATATACAAGCATCTATACATCCAATATAGGAAAAAAACTAAGCTTGCGCCTAAAGAATAGGAAGCAAATAGGAAGCAAAAAATATAGAAAATAAATCTAAACAAGGAACGTCTAAAATAGGAACATATATGATAGGAAGCAAGAAATATAGGAAATAAAGCTAAACAAGGAATGTCTAAAATAGGAACATCTATGATACAGGAAAATCTCAACACTCCCCCTCAAGTTGGGGCATGAAGATTACAGATGCCCAACTTGCCTAATAAGTGGTGGAATTGTTTGAATCCCACTGCCTTTGTGAAAAGATCTCCAACTTGATCACTTAAACGAACATGAGAAGTGTGTATCTTATTACTAATCAAACGATCACGTATGAAGTGGCAATCAATCTCGATGTGCTTTGTTCGTTCATGGAAAACCAGATTGGCAGCAATATGGAGAGTAGCTTGGTTGTCATATATGAGAGACATAGGCGAGGATAATGTGACTTTAAGTTCCAGAAACAAGGAGTGTAACCACAATAACTCACTTGTGGCATTTGCCATTGCCCGATACTCTACTTCAGCTGAAGAGCGGGAAACCATAATTTGCTTCTTTGATTTTCAAGATATGGGACTCTGTCCAAGGAAGACTATGTAGCCAGTGGTCGATCGTCTAGTTGTAGGACAACTTGCCCAATCTGAATCACAATAAGCTGTTAAATATAATGAGTTTGAAGAAGAAAGAAAAATGCCTTGGCCTGGCGTAGACTTTAAGTAATGAAGAATGTGAAATGCTACATTCAAATGAGGCACTCAAGGGTTTTGCATGAATTGGCTTAGAACCTGTACAGGGTAAGTGATGTCAGGGCGTGTAATGGTCAAATACAACAGTCTACCAATGAGTCGGCGATATTGTCCCACATCTGATACTGGATCTCCAACACTTACAACAAGATTATATCATGATTCCATGGGGAAGCTTGCTGGTTTAGCATCTAATAAGCCCACCTCTTCAAGAAGATCTAGTGCATATTTTCGTTGGCTAAGAGTTATCCCTTCTTTGTTGCGTGCTACTTCAATGTCGAGGAAATATTTGAGGGTCCCAAGATCTTTGATGCGAAAAGCCAAGTTCAAATAGTCCTTTACTTGACTTATAATATGCAGATCATTTCCTGTTATAACAACATCATCAACGTAAACCAGTAAAGCTATAAAATGATTATCTCGTACCAATGTAAACAAGGAGTTATCTGCTGCACTTTGCTGAAAACCAAACCTTTGAAGGGACTTAGAGAGTGTTTGGAACCAATTTCATGATGCTTGTTTAAGTCTGTAAAGGGATTTTCTTAACCTGCAAACACGATTATCACCTGGTTTAGCAAAACCTTATGGGACTTTCATGTATACCTCCTCATGCAAGTCTCCATAAAGGAAGGCATTTTTTACGTCTAGTTGGTGCAATTCCCAGTGACGTATGGCAGCAACTGAAAGTAAACATCGCAAGGTTATAATCTTGGCAACCGACGCAAATGTATCATGGTAGTCTAACCCTTCAATTTGCGTGAATCCCTTAGCAACCAAACGTGCCTTAAAGCGCTCAACAGTACCATCAAATCGATATTTAATTTTATAGACCCATTTAGAGTCAATGGCATGTTTGCCTGGTGGTAAAGGTTCTAAAGTCCATGTATGATTCTCCTCTAATGCATGAATTTCTTGCTACATCACATGTTGCCATCTAGGGTCTTTGACAGCTTCATGGAAAAATTTAGGTTCATCTAGTGAAGAAATGGATGCCAAGAAAGCTTTGTGGCTATTAGTAAAACGAGAATAAGAGAGACAATTTAAAAGAGGATAGGACATACCGGAGTTCGCTGATCGAGGGGAGCCTTTTGATGGCGCTAAGGATGGTAATAGCTCATAGTCAAAACCAGAAAGCTTTGTGGACACACGTTGGGACCTGACTGGTCGTTGAAAGGGAGAAGAGCTATTTTCATTATTATTAATAGGTTCAGGTTGTGTGGGATTATTGGTTTGGGGACTGCAATGATGAATTTCAGGCGTGTTTTGGTTGATAGATAGAGGTCTGACTGGTGAGATCATTGTGGTAGTTTCTTTGCTTGCTTCATCATTTGGATAATTGTCAATCTGAATAGGCTCGATTTGGTATGAGGCAGCAAGATCTGAAGAATGTGCTGACTGGTAAATGAGATCAGGTGGTTGGTTAACCAATGGTAATGGAACGGGTGTATTCAGGTTTGTATTAGTTTGGAAAGGAAAAATCTTTTCATGGAATATCACATCTCTGGACATAAGCAATTTCTATTTTTCGAGATTATAAACCTTATATCTCCTTTTTCCATATGGATATCCCAAGAAGATACAACGATGTGCTCTAGGTGAAAATTTATCTTTTGGTTTATCATGGACATAACATAGAGAGCCAAAACTCGCAAGTGCTCATACTCAGGTTTCTTATGAAACAAAACTTCATAGGGACTTTTATTGGCAAGGATGGGTGTGGGCATTAAATTTATGAGATAAACTTTCAGTAAGAACACATTATCCCCAAAATTTTAATGGCAAATGTGCATGGAAACATAAAGAACGTGCTACCTCAAGTATATGACGGTGCTTTTGTTCCACTCTCCCATTTTGTTATGGTGTATAGGCACATGCAGTTTGGTGTTCTATCCCATGATTAGTAAGGAAATATCTCATTCTGTTTGAAACAAACTCTCCCCCATTATCACTTCTTATCACCTTGATCCTGGAATGAAATTGGTTTTGCACAAGATGGTAAAACATGGTTAGGTAATCATAGGTTTTTGATTTATTTTTCATAAGATAAACCCAAGTACATCTAGAACAATCATCTACTATGGTCAAGAAAAAATTAGCACCACTTAATGAAGGAATTGAATAAGGACCCCAAACATCCACATGAATGAGGTCAAAATAATTGATGCTTTTTTTATTGCTGATAGAAAAAGGTAAATGAGTTTGTTTTGCTTTATGACATGCATCACAAACTTCATGAAAATCACTACAGGGGAATCTCTCAAAAATAAATTTAAACTTGCTAAAGGGATAATGTCCTAGTCGCATGTGCCACAAAGCATAATCCATTTCAAGAACACTTCGACTTGCCATTCCATATCTTCCTTCCATTTGATAAACGCCATCTTTTAGCTTACCCGCTCCAATCAGCGTCCTCGTATGTAGGTCTTGAAAGAAATAAAATTAGGAAAGAATGTAATCAAGCAATTCAGGTCATTGGTTATCTTAGAAATTGAGAGGAGGTTATATTTAAAACCAGGTATGCAGAGGACTTTCTTTAACTCAATGTTTGGTGTTATGCATACATCGCCAACATGAGTGACTGAAAGGGAAGAACCATCTGGTATTTTTACATTTGGGTGTGTCAAAACATGCATATAGTGGTCAAATTGCCTCTTATCTCCAATCATATGATCGAAGGCACCACTATCAACAATCCAAGGATCATTAGTCATGGAACTTTTACCTGAAAAGTTTGCTAAAACTTCATTACCATTGTTTTGATTGGCAGAGGATGTGAGAAAAGACAGTAATTTGGAGCATTGATCTGCTGTTAGTCCCAAAGTTTGTTGAACTTGATGTTGCGCGACATTAAGTTCATGATTTCCTAGTTCTGAATTACGCCATTGCTGTTTACTAGGACTTGATGATCGAGATCCTATTATGGCTATATTGTTGTAGCCTTGTCGCTTCCTCAAGGCACCTTTTCCATTACTTCCACGGTTTTGTTGATTAGTTTTCCAATTGGGAGGATACTCTATGATCTCAAAACATTCTTCTTTAAGATGTCCATTTTTGCCACAATGTACACATTTCTTTTTAGACTGATTTGCTGAGTTCTGGCCTCTGTTTGAGTAGTTCTTTTCAACACCGTTTAGCTTTATTACGAATGCTACACCTTCTATAGTTGATGGCTGATCTATGTTCTTTTGCATGAGAAATTATTATTCTTCTTGCAGTGCCAAAGAGAAATTTTGTTGCGTTGTGGTGTTGGCTCTATTGATAACACATGAAACCTTAGCCTATCAAAACTGTTGTTCAAACCCAGTAAGAACTGATGAGCTTTTTCCCTTTCTCGGCATTCTTAAAATCCCTTTGCTGCTTCACACTTGTAATGGGGCAAAGGATCATAAATTTGTAATTTTTGCCACAAGGTTTTGAATTTGGTATAGTATTGGGTTAAGGGTTGTCCATCTTCTTGACTAAGGTTAGAGAATCTCCTTTTTTATTTTGTAAAGACAAGGTGCATTACTTTGCCCATATCTCTCGCAAAGTTCATTCCATATCTCTTGTGTTGTGTCTGCATACATAACACTTTCTTGTATGTCTTTAGCTAGAGAATTTCTTAGCCAAGCTTTAACCATAACATCATTCCTTTTCCATCACCCAAAATTTAGTGAGTCTGAGTTCGGCAGTTGTAGACTTCCATCAATGAATCCACCCTTGCTTTTTGCATACAAGGCTATTTCCATGGAGTTTTTCCATGATGCAAAATTTTCTCCTGTGAAAGGTGTGGTGACAAACACAAGTCCTGGATGATCTGAAGGGTGAAGAATATATGGTGAATCATCATAATTCTGCATTATAATTTCTCCCCCTTTCGTTGAACTTTGTGACTTTTCTGAGCTTCCTTTTTGATCTCCCATTGATGTTATTGACAAGATGGATTCTGGTTCAATTTGTTTGAGCCATGCTCTGATACCATGAGAAAATATTAATGGGAAAAAGATAATCTTTATTGATTATAATGTGTGCTATATATACAAGCATCTATACATCCAATATAGGAAAAAAACTAAGCTTGCGCCTAAAGAATAGGAAGCAAATAGGAAGCAAGAAATATAGAAAATAAATCTAAACAAGGAACGTCTAAAATAGGAACATCTATGATAGGAAGCAAGAAATATAGGAAATAAAGCTAAACAAGAAACGTCTAAAATAGGAACATCTATGATACAGGAAAATCTCAATAGTTTTCAAGTGGGAATTGAGGTGGGTTTGATGAGATGAACTTAGAGATGAGAAAAAGAAGAAAGTGAATAGGAGTGTGGCATGATTTTTTACAGGAATGTGCCAAAATGATGATGTTGCTATGTTGGTTTTATCTAGGTTTAAGCTTTTACGCCATAGTTGTTGGCTTTAAAGTTTAGTTGCTTGAGTTTTTTTTTATCGAAATTAGTCGCTTGAGTGATGGTGACTGAGTGAGACTGGCTTATTAGAAAAGGCTATCCTCTAAATTGGAAAGGGCTACGCTGGTCACCACCTTTCTTAATTCTAAATGTGAATTGAGTATTGGTTTAGTCCTGTTTTGGCATGTCCAAATCCCTTAGTAAACAACCTATTACATTTTTAGTTGTCAAATGGATGAGGGCTTGTTTATATTATGCAAGGTCGCTGTTTTTGTATTATATAACAATATACCATGTTTAACAACCACATGTATATTAACATGGCTATATTTTTGTTGGTTTGTTAGTTATGATGTTGTGGATTGTTCTTGTTTGCCTACTGATGTTACTTTGCTTTGCTTTTACTATACCAAAAGTTGTGTTAAAAGAATTGATTGACTGTTGTATGATTGATTGCCCATCAAAAAATTTAAATGTATTTTATTTATCATATATGGGACTGATGTAATGCTATGTGAGTATTAATAAGTTTGTGTAGTGTATCAAATTTTCAGAGATGTTTAAATAGTTTCATATCTTTTTATTTAGATGTCCCTAAATGTGCTTTTGAGGTCTTATTTTTGTTAAAGATTGAGTAGGTGGCAAAAATTTTCTTCATGGCATAAAGGTCATGGATGAAATTCTCCTTAGCTCTTCCATTCATAGAAAACTTTGGGAAGAATCGAGCTTAGTTTTTTTAGCAATTCAAGAGATGTTAATGATGTTCTCACTCATGTGGTTGGAAGCTTTTATAAAAAAAAAATATGAAGAACAAGACGAGGAAGAAGATGCACAATGGAGAGGAAGACCATTAGAAAGAAAAAAATTAAAATACATTTCCATTCTTATACTTTCTCTTTCATGT
This sequence comes from Mallotus nudiflorus, assembly GCA_947683625.1. Lineage (NCBI taxonomy): Eukaryota > Viridiplantae > Streptophyta > Magnoliopsida > Malpighiales > Euphorbiaceae > Mallotus > Mallotus nudiflorus. Next base: position 128,484 of record CANTUR010000772.1, on the reverse strand, counting down.
GCTGTAAAGGGAATGATCCCACACAAGTTGACAGCAAGGCATAAAGGTGTTTATATATCACGTTATAGTCAAATTCAGGTGGCAATATGACAAAAGTGAAAGTACAAATAGCAAAATGACATATATATATATATATATATATATATATATATATATATATATATATATATATATATATGTATTCTCAATTCAGAATCAATTTCAAAGGTCCAATCATTTGATTTCTTATATATAATACCTATTGTCATATTTCTTATATAATACTTTCTCAATTCTCATATTTCATGGCTCTCTGATATAGATAGATATCTCTCTTTGATAGCTCTCTGATAACTCTTTCTGATGAACATCATGGTTTCCCAATTTAACTTCATATTTCTTCTTCTTTCTAGCATCAATTATCCCAATCATTTGGTGGCCATGATTCTTTCCCCTTTGGTCTCTCTACTATCATTAAAAGTGTTCCTTGCCATCCTTACTCAACCAGTTCAAGGTAAGTTTTCTAGTGAAAGGATTCCTACCCTTGAGCTCAATGCCTTTACCGCTCCTTTACCAAACCATTTGAGAAATTAACTTGTTTATAAAATCATAAGTCTGACATTATACTCAGTAGGCAGGCGTCTTACAATCCTCTCATAGATCTATAGCAAGTATTCCTAGGAATCACATAGGAAACCCAGGGCGCATCACCATCTCCCACCAGCTTAGCTTACCCATCACTACCTCGATCTAGACTACTATTACCTGCTACCTAGTCCTTCTTTTCGACCATCTCCACCATTGACCTTTGCTATGCAACCAGAAGCTTTGTTGCAAAGCTTTAAACCCAACATTATGGTTAGTTTGTTTGAGCAATCAGTTCAAGTGTTGGGTATGTTATCGATTCAACCATAACAATTCAAAAGAACGTCTAGGTGTTGAATCCCTCAATGCAGTGGTAATTGAATATCCTGGTGTCCTGACTGATGATTTCATCTCCACAGATGAAGACCTTATTCTGCATTCCAATGATCTTTTTCAAGCTTGTCAAGCTTTATCTCTCTAGTATATTATGGCACGTCTTCTTCACTACCTCAGCCGAGCATGTACCTCTCATACTGCTTGGGTTAAATCCCAGTGTAACAGAAACTTTGTGTGTTGTCTTTTTAGCCACCTATATCAAAGACTTTGAGTGTTCCCTTTCCCATGGAACTTTCAGCTCTCTTATGGACTTATATAGGCTAAGGAGAATTCTACAAGTTGGTCCAGGGCTTCAGCTTATATTAAGCCATCTAATTTATCAAAAGATCTAACCCAGGATCAATGTCAGTGGATCCAACATCTTCCCTGCACCAAGTCAACCTACACATCTTCTCTGCGCCATTGGCAAACTTTCTGTCAGTCCCTGGACAACCTTCCTTATTACAAGCTTTGTGTAGCCAACCCTGTTTGAATATCTTTTCTTTTTGCTTTGATAGTCAAAATTATATACTTCTGTATATTATCTCATGTCAGTAGGAGTATCATTTATGACTGTCTTGTGGATGTTGGCCTCTCTTTTATGATGGCTTTTATAGCCTTTCTTTGTATGGCTTTCATAGTCGTTGTTTTATGATCAATGAATTATCATTTGAAAGATATATATATATATATATATATATATATATATATATATATATATATATATATATATATATATATATATATATTAGGTTAATAGAGAAATCAAATCATTTAGATATTGATGGATTACATAATAGGAGATTAATTTTTTTTTAATTGACGAAGGTAAAAATTAAACTTTATATCTCAAAATGACCTTACAGAGGAGTTGCTAATTGACTGCTTACTCACAAGCATATATATTCTATAAGGGTAAGCACAGTTCGGTTCAAAGAATGCAATTCTCCGGAATTGCTTCAAAATATTAAGATTTAAAAATTAAGCTACTCTAAATTTTTGGTTCTATATAGTTTGAAGATTAAAATTTTTTGTTCAAAGATCAATTTTTCTCCAGATTAAAATTTTCAATTCAATTTGGTTCAGAGATCATGAAAATGCTTTAGAGAGAGAGAATGGGAGGGTGAATAAGGCAAATTAACAATAAATGGAAATTAAAAGAATTCTTTACAAAAAATTCAAAGAATGTTGAGAAAGAAAAATAATGAACACAAGAATTTAAGGAGTTGGGATTCTCAACAATCCTACATCTCCACTTAAATTCTCAACAAGTTAGGATTTTCAATCCCCACAATCTTATTCATAATATTGATATTACACAAGAGTTTGAGGCTCACTCTTTCAACCTTACAACTTGAGTTTTCAAAGGCTTACTCAAAACCAATTCATAAGTGTTTTTAAGGATCACACTAAAGCCAAATTTCCAAGTGTTTTAATGGCTAAACACTTAAACCAATTCATTTAGAATAAAATAACACTTCCCATTTTCTAAACCCAGAAATAGAAGAATAAGAATATCTATTCTAACACTCATTAACTCTCACAAGAATTATACAAACATAAAACGAATTTGAAGAGTGTTTTGAGAGCTTAATTGAATGCTTAAGAGAATATATTGAATCAACAATTTTCTTAAACTTTCAATTAAACTCCAGTAGTTATTTATAAAAATAAACAATCTAGATTATGATTGTTGGATGCATTAATTATGTCTCCAAAGTCTCTTGTTGATTCTTGAATCATCTTGGACTTATTTATGTCAGAACACTGCTCACAATCATGAGGAGCAAACTCTGGCTTGTGAGCATTAGTTTGAGGACCGTTTCATTAAAAAATATTTATTGAATGTTGTCAGGGCTGCCCTCACGAGCTGAAGCCTGCTCCTCATGATTGTAAGGGTAGCTCGTAAAGGGCACTGAGTGTTTTGACAAAAATGAGCTCCTAGAGCACTGTATAAGGTCGGGTTATAAGGGGCCAACTATAAGTCCAAAATTGTATATTTTTTGTATATAATTGCTTTTCAAAGATTAGGGACTTGCATAGGTTCAAATGCTTCATCAAAATGTATATTAATACTCTTTCAAGAAGTATTACATTATCTCTAATCATTAAACAATTAATCTTGATACTTGATCAACTTCCTACACACTTAAATGAAATCATTAGAATCTAAATTGTTTGTCAAAGTCCAAAATTAGGAGTTTGATAATGCAAATGGTCAACAACCAATGTGATAAGATAATAAATAAAGTGTGTGTGTGTTACGACCCAAAACAGGGGCCATGACCGGCGCTAGGGAATGGGAATTCTTTCGAATCCGAAACCCGTAGCAAGCCTAAAAATAAAATAAATCATGCAATAATAACAATAACCATATAATATGCAGCGGAAATAAAAATCATAAATATAATAATAACATTTTCATCACTGGATTTGAATCAAATCTCATCACATATATATAAAATATCTTTAATACAAATCCAGTTTCAATATAATACATCTCTTTAAATAAAATACATGAAATCCGATACTTTAATTCACAACTACTGCAGTGTCTAGATAAAATAAATAAGACTCAAGTAGATAATTTACATAAAGAAGCCGGGACGGAAGAAATCTGGCGTATCGACCTGCTACTGAGGTCTGAAGATGTTGACTCTCCTGAAAAATAGTCAACGGAGGGGAGTCAGACCTCACTGAGTGAATTACTATAATATATATACATACACACTAAGTGATAATGCATACAATCAACAGTATATATATATCTAATATATATATACAGGCAATTTCACACAGATGCAGAAAAATCATTTTTATATATATTTGTATTGGAAATCATCTTTTATGAAGGATCACATAGAACCCTAGAATATCGCAACCTCGAAAAATAGTGTTAGACAACACTCTAGCCACACAGGCTCACTCATTCCAAATATATCCACTTAATCCATTTAGACAGTAGACTGGCCCCGAGACACTAAGTCAACCGAGCTCCAGCAGTCTGACTGCCTGTGTGATTGGCTCCGAGACACTTGGTCAACCGAGCTCTAGCAATCACACCCAAACCACATCTCACACATCCAATAATCACATTCAAATCAATATTCACAAATAGTTAGTAATATAGCCTAAAGCTATAGGCGTACCAGTATGTACTCGGTCCTAGTGCTGCCCACTAGGTAGCACGTTTTATCGATATCCTTCATCATTAAATATAAAACATTCATTCACAATAAATGATGCATGAATTTAAATAAAATAACAATATAAACCATATATATACCGAAAATATACCAAAAGTAAACAAGGTATATTTCGAGTATATATACGTCAAATGAATTCAATCAAATTATAAATTAAGCTAGAAATATATTTAAAAACATTTAAAATATATTTTATTTACAAAACATGCATACAATTTAATATATACCAAAAATAAACCGAAAATATACTTAATATAAACTTAAGAAATAATCAAATTATTTATGCATATTTAATCAACATAAAACATGCATTTCTAAATCATGCATCCTAAGCATATATATATAGTATAGTAACTCACCTAGTGCGCTCCACGAGACAGGTCCGACGGGCCTGGTCCACTAGCCCTCGGTCTCGGTGCAACTAAATAAGCAACAAATAATAGACATCAGAATAAACCCTAACAGAAATCCTAGAATTCAATCTAGAGTATTAAACACAGAATCGGAAATTAAGGTTCGACTGGACATCATGTTTTACGAGAATTCTATCGAAAATCCGACAGAACCTCCCCTGTAAAACGGACATCTCTCTACTCAAAAGAGTAGAGCCGACCCTGCAAGGAAACACACTTCGAAAAATAAGCTCAACACAATCCACAACCCCTCGATCGGACTCCAGACTACAATCTACCGACCGGGGTCTACAAACACAGAACAATTCCAGATATACCAAAAATATCCTTATAGCATAGAAATTCATTTTATAAGTCGAAATTACATAATTAACCTTAAAACACTGTAAAACCCGATAAAAACTCATTTTATTAGTAAAACCGTATATTATATATATAATTGAAAATAATTCACGAAAAATAGTTTTAATTAGTTAAAAATACTAAATAATTTGTAGAAATCATTTTTATACCTTAAATAACTAATAAAACCGATTAAATTACATTTTTAGGCAATTTAGGGTAAAATTACCAAAATACCCATATATATATAAATATACTTAAATTACTTCAAAAATTCACCAAAAATTATAAAATTATCCAAAATTAATTTTCTCAACATATTTATCAATAATATTAATAATTAAACTCAATTAACCAATTAAATTCAAATAAAAACACAATTAACCCTAATTTCTCAAAATCATATAAACTTCAATAATTCAAAATAAATACTTAGAAATTCATAAAAATTCCAAATAAATTCCTATAATTCATTTAAACACCTAATTTAACCATAAACTCCAATTTCATAATTTAAATAATTAATTTCCGAAAATTAGAAAATAATATTAAAATATTCAAAAAAACCCAAAAATTCTCCAAAAATTCTAAAAAACTTCATACATGTATATTGAGCTATTAGAAACAACATTTGTGAAGGGATTTTTCATGAATCAACCAATTTGAAGCTCAAAAAAATCAAAAACCCTAATATGACCGAAATTGAAAAATCAAAACCTAAGCAAATCTAAACCATTTTAGCTCAAACCAAAGCTAGAATCACACTCACCGGAGCTCAAGGAGAAGAAAGAGACCGACAGTGTCGAAAACGGTGGCCGGAAATGGGAGAAACGGCAAAGGGACAATTTTCGGCCAAAAATGGAAAATGGAGTTACCGGCGCCGGGGAAGGGAGCTGCTGGCGGCGGGGGACGGCTGGGAACGGCGGTGGAAAGCCGGGAGGCACACCGACGGTAGGTGACCGGAGTTGCAGCGGTGAGGGGTGAGGTGGGTTGTGGTCGGGCGCGAGAGAGAAGGAAAGAAGAAGAAGAAGAAAAAAAAAAGAAAAAGAAAGAAAGAAAAGAAAAAGAAAAGAAAAAAGAAAAAGAAATAAAATAAAATAAAATAATAAAATAATAATAAAATAATTTTAATAATTTAATAATAAATAAAATAATTAAATAACAATAAATAAATAAATAAATAATAAAATATTAGGGTAATATATATTAAATCCTAATTAAATAAATATTCACACACAGGCTTTATTTAATAATTTAAAAATACGCATGAGTTCATGCAAGTCCGAAAATATATTTAAAATAATTAATAATAAATTATTTACGTGAAAATTTCTCCGAAAATACAAGTCCCGGAAAAATTTTACGTAAAACACTGAAAATAATGCACAGTAATAAAAATAGGTTTTAAATACATATTAACTCGTAAAAATATCGCATATATATTCAAAATTTATTAACACTGCATATCCCGGTACAGTGTAAAAATATTTTAAAAACACGGGATATTACAATGTGTGTCAAAAATAAATGACATGAATAAGTACGTATTATACAAAATAGCTCCCCCTTTTCAAATTAAATAGATGCAATATGTGAAAATATTTTCCTCCACCTTAATATATGCATAAATTCATGTATCAGAGCATAAAATAAATTGAATTATCATAGCATACATAAGGAATATCAAAAAATATGAAGGAGATTATTTTAAAAAAAATACCAATTGAAAATGGTTTAAAAATGTTCTCCTTTATATAAATATATTTCTTCATTACTCCTCTTTTATAGACATGATAATAAATATAAATTTAATATGTTATTCCCATTTTGTTAAAAATAAAAATGACATAAAATTTTAACATAAGGGATACAAAGAACATGGCCTGACATTACAAATGTGTTAAAAACATAAAAAAAAAAAAAAACATGATAACTTCATTATTAAAATAAAATATTAGGTAATTTGAAGGAAATAATTTCAAACATAAATGCAATGCATCACAAAAATAGTACAAATATATAAGCAATGCATTGCAAAAATAGTACATTATCATATGACCATGTAGAGCTTAGCTAAAAATAATAACATATGATCATGTGACACTTAGCATATCATAAATAAAATTATCCATGACATTTTCTCCCCCTTTAGCAAAGATAAAAAGAAAAGAGAGAGATATAAAGGAAAATAAACCTAAAGGAACAAAAAATCCTAAAGGAAATAAAGGACCAAGAACCAAAATAATGAAAAACAAAGACAAACAAAATCTTTATAAAATTTATGTCATACATAAACAAAGTAAGCAAATAAGGCCTTTTATCACAAGTATAAAATCATGAATACACGATTCCTAAATTATGAAAAAACTAGTCACACTTACAATGTTACAATGTATGCATAAAGAATTAAAAAAAATTTAAAATTTTCTTCCCTTTAATCAAAATACAAAAGGAAATTTTAAGAAAATATTAATTGCATTAATGAAAGAGGATAGAGTTACATTGATATTAGAATCTCAGTTGTAAATTAAAAAGAAACAAAACACAAAACATAAACTAGCATCTCAAGGCTTAAAAAACTGAAAATAGATAGAAAATAAATGAAACATAAACTTATGAAAAATAAACAAAAAACATAAAAAGTGTCTAGTCTTGTGGAGGTGGAGGACGAGGATGAGGATGAGGCCAAGTGCATTATATGTTGTGATGAGCATACAATTGATGAATATCATACTCCATATGATCCGTCTTATTCTCAAAATGATCAATTCTTGTGTCCACTTAATCAAACCTATTATTGAAGTTGGATTCAATAATAGAGAGATGATCAAAAAATCTATTGACCTTAACAATAATCAATCTTAATTTTGATCTTAACAAACTTAATTTTGAACATTTAATTTGTTTATTTAAGTGTGTATAAGTTAGGACTCTTTTCAATTGGTATCAGAGCTTGAATTCTAGGTACTTCATTGCTAGAATACAAGATCATGGGGAGTGAATCACAAAATATCTCTTCTCTTAAACCATTCTTTGATGGTAGTGACTATCCACATTAGAAATTCAAAATGGAATTATATCTTGATTGTGATTCCATCAAACTTTGGAACATTTTCCTAAGAGGTTAGGAACCACCTACAACTGTCATTGATGGTATGGTAACTACTCTTGCAAGAAGCCAATGGAGTATTGATCAAAAGGAAGAAAATCATAAAAATAAAAAAGCTATGATTACTCTAGTCTCTTCAATGACAAGAGAAGAAGGAGACAAGCTTCAACATTGTAAGTCGGCTAAAGAAATGTGGGAGACCTTAGAAAATCACTACAAAGGCAGCATTTAAGTAAGAAGTAAGAAGGTTCAACTTCATATGTATGAATATGAACTCTTCAAAATAAAGCCTCATGAATAAATCACGGAGATGACAAATTGTCTCAATGCTCTCCTCACAACCCTCAAGAAACTTGAAAAACATTTCTCTAAAGAAGAAGTAAACAATAAGATTCTAAGAATTCTACCTAAAAAGGATTGGGAATCTCATGTTACTTCAATTGAGGAAGCTCAAGACCTCTCCACGTTATCAACCGATGTGCTCATTGGTAAGCTCTTAACACATGAGCTTACTATCAAGCAAAGAAGTGAAGAAAAAGAAGATAAAGAAGAAAAGAAAAAGAGCATTGCTCTAAAAGCTCTTCAAGAAGATAGTGAAGAGGAAAACATTAAAGATTCTAGTGATGAAGATGGTGACATTGCCATGGTTACTAGGAACTTTAAGAAGTTTTTGAGAAAGAAAAACTTCTCAAGAACAAGGGACTTCAATAAGAAGTTTGAAGGAGATGGGAAGAATAAAACTAAGGAGGTTACTTGCTATGAATGCAAGAAACTGGGACATATTAGAAGTGAGTGTCCCAAACTCAAATTCAAGAACAAGGGAGCAAAAGATTTTAAAGCTACTTGGGATGATTCCTTTGAATCTGAAGAGGAAGAGGAATAATAAGAGGTGGCCAATCTTTGCTTCATGGCCCTTGAAAATGAAAATGAGGTACCATCTACTTCTTATTCTTCCTTTGATGATTATGATAATTATTGTAATAATGATGATGATGATGAGAGCTCTATTGTGAGCAAATTACTTATTAAATGCAAAATTTTATTATCTAAGAAGAAACATTATAAGCATGAGTTAGGTAGCTTAAATAGAGAATTTAAAATTTTAAAAATTAATTTTGCTAAACTTGTTGAATCAAATGAAACACTTGTTAGTGATGTAAAATCTTCTAATTCTTTGGAAGATCAACTTAAGAAAGCAAATAATGAAAATCATAAGCTTTCTAAAGAGGTCTTAGAACTAAATAATTCCATTGCTAAATTTAAAAGAGGAAAAGAAACTTTAGATAGTCTTCTTGACTCTCAAAAATTTCATAGAGATACTCATGGAATTGGATATAAGAATGAAATGTCTTCATCATCTTCATCATATATTAATTTTGTAAAAGCTTTGCATGATTCTACTCCTTCAACCTTCAAATCAAATAAGACTCAAGCTTTCAAAGCTAAAAGATCTCATGTGTTAAATAGCAAGGGAAAGTCTCATGAGATTCATCCTTCATTAATATAAAGAGGTAAGGCTTAAACTAGAGCACCTAAACCCAAGCATGCGTATATGTACATTAGACACAATTATAATAGGCATGCTACATAAAAAAATGCACATAAACATGTTGCATAAAAATTATCAAAATTCACATCACCATTGCCAATGCATGTCTCACTTAATGACGCAAAATAATAGGAGATACACACAACACCAAAGGCATGTTGCACACACTAGGAAAGCATTTCATCCTAGAAGGAATAAATTTAAAAATATTGTATGTTCTTATTGCATGATCAAAGGGCATACTAACAATGTGTGCTTCTACAGAAGACTGCATATGAATTTACTTCCTACAGATTATCTTAAAACTAACCAACCTAGACCAAGAAAGGTTTGAGTCCAAAAGGACACTTAAATTGTACTATGTAGATGTCCTTGAAATCCACAAGAACAAAAAGCAAGTGGTATCTCGATAGTGGATGTTCAAGGCACATGACAGGAGACAAAAAGCAATTCAACAAACTTGATGCTAAAGATGGAGGACATGTTACTTTCGGAGATAATGCAAAAGGAAAAATTATTAGCATTGGAGAAATAGGTAATCCTAAATCCTTATCTATACATCATGTGTTGTTTTTTGATGGTCCTAAACATAATTTTCTTAGTATAAGTCAATTATATGACATGGGAAATAAGGTAACTTTCTATCCTAAAAATTGCTTTATTAGTAGTTTTGATGAAAATAAAGTTATTTTTAGTGGTGAAAGAGTATACAATATTTATGTCATTGATTTGAATAAAATTGATAACAAAGACATAAAATGTTTAGTGTCTATCTCCCATGACACATGGACATGGCATAGAAGATTAGGACATGCAAATTTTGAGCTTTTGAATGATCTTTGTAAACATGAACTTGCAATTGGTTTACCTAAACTTGAATTCACTAAGGATAAACCTTGTGATGCTTACCAAAAGGGAAAACAATGCAAGTCCTCATTTAAGCTAAAAAAAATATAGTGTCCACCTCTAGGCCACTTGAACTTATACATATGAATTTATTTGGACCAACTAGAGTTGCTAGTCTTGGTGGAATGCACTATGCATATGTATTAGTTAATGATTACTCTAGATTTACATGGGTATGTTTCCTTGCTCATAAGAATGATGCATTTAAAGCTTTTGAAAAGTTTGCAAAAAGAGTTAAAAAAGAAAAAGGCTTTTATATTTCTTCTATTAGAAGTGATCATGGAACCGAATTTAAAAATGAATTTTTCAAAAACTATTGTAATGAAAATGCATTTCTTATACGTTTTCATCTCCTAGAACTCCTTAACAAAATGGGGTAGTTAAAAGGAAAAATGGAACTCTTGTGGAAATGGCTAAAATAATGTTTCATGAGTATAATTTGTCTCTATACTTTTGGGCAGAAGTCGTTAACATATCTTGTTATATTTCAAACCGAGTTTTCAAAAGATCAATTTTAAATAAAACATATTATGAGCTATGGAACAAAAGAAAACCTAAAATCATATATCTAAGAGTATTTGGATGTAAGTGCTTTATATTGAACACCAAGAACAATCTTAGGAAATTTGATTCTAAAGCCGATGAAGGAATTTTCCTAGGCTATTCTATTTCTAGTAAAGCATATAGGGTTTTTAATAAAAGAACTCTAGTAGTTGAAGAGTCAATGCATATGGTATTTGATGAATCAAACTCACTTGATCCTAGAAAGGATGTTTGTAGTGTTGATGATCTTATAAGTGATAATGAGATTATGGAAATACAAGAAGAAAATGCTAGTAAGCCTTTGGAACTTGAAGATCCAAGCAAAAAGGAAAATGAGGAGTCATCTTAACCTACCTTAAAGGATGAACTTCCAAAGGATTGATAATTCAAGAAAGCTCACCCTCAAGACCTCATTATAGGTGACACTACAAAAGGGGTAACTACTAGATCTCAATTAAACTCTATTATTAATTTAGCCTTCGTTTCTCAAATTAAACCTAAAAATATTGATGATGCTTTGTATGATAAATTTTGGGTCCTTGTTATGCAAGAAAAGTTAAATCAATTTGAGAGAAATAAAGTTTGGACCTTGGTTCCTAGTCCTAAATATCATCCTATTATAGGCACCAAGTGGGTGTTTAGAAATAAGATGAATGAACAAGGTGTCATAACTAAGAACAAAGCTAGACTAGTAACTAAAGGTTATAATCAAGAGGAAGGCATTGATTATGATGAAATCTTTACCCCCGTTGCAAGGTTAGAAGCTATTAGGATACTACTTGCATTTGCATCATACATGGATTTTAAACTTTATCAAATGGATGTTAAAAGTGCATTTTTAAATGGTTTTATTGAAGAGGAGGTATATGTTGAACAACCTCCAGGTTTGAAAATTTTGACTCTCCAAATCATGTGTTTAAACTTTCAAAAGCATTATATGGATTGAAATAAGCTCCAAGAGCTTGGTATGAAAGATTGAGTAACTTTTTACTAGAGAAAGGTTTCTCTAAAGGAAAGGTTGACATAACTCTTTTTATAAAGAAATCCAAACATGATTTATTAATTGTTCAAATATATGTTGATGACATTATATTCGGTGCTACTAACCATTGCTTGTGTGAGGAATTCTCTAATTTAATGTAAGGAGAATTTGAGATTAGTATGATGGGTGAACTCAAATTCTTTATTGGACTATAAATCAAGTAATGCAAAAATGAGATTTTCATTAATCAAACCAAGTATGCAAGAGACATTCTTAAGAAGTTTGGCATGGATGGAGCTAAGATAAGTAAAACTCCAATGAGCACCACAACCAAACTTAACAAAAATGAGAATGGCAAACCGGTTGATGAAAAGCGATTTAGAGGTATAATCGAATCTCTTCTTTATTTAACTGCTAGTAGACCTGATATTATGTTTGCTACTTACTTGTGTGCTAGATTTCAACCAAGTCCTAGAGGGTCTCATTTGAATGCTATCAAAAGAATTTTCAAATATCTTTGTGGTACAATGCATTTAGGACTTTGGTATCCTAAGAGTTCATCCTTTGACTTGATTAGTTATTCTGATGCAGACTTTGCTGGTAGTTTAATAAATAGAAAAAGCACTTCTAGAACTTGTCAAGTTTTAGGAAAATGTTTAGTTTCTTGGTTTAGCAAGAAACAAGTTTCGATTGCCGTGTTCACTGTTGAAGCTGAATATATTGCAGCAAGTCTGTGTTGTTCATAAGTTTTGTGGCAAAAACAACAGTTGTTACACTATGGTGTAAAACTTAATCACATTCCAATCGAATGTGATAATACAAGTGCTATCAACCTTAGCAAAAATCTCATTCAACATTCTAGAACTAAGCATATAGACATTAGACATCATTTATTATGTGATCATATTCAAATTGGTGATATCTCACTTGAATTTGTTGATACAAATAATCAACTTGCAAATATCTTTACCAAACCTCTAAATGAAGAGAGATTAAATTTCATTAAGCATGAACTTGGCATGATTGATGGTTCTAATTTATCTTGATTTTATGTTTAATTGATGGTTGAACTGTTTTTATGTCAAATCATGTTGTACTTATTAATTACTTTGATTGATAAATATTTTGATTTTAATTTTAATTTTTTTTTTCATCAGCTTATCTTTAGTTTAACTTTTTAAATTTCCTTTTGCATTTTGTCAAAAGAGGAGAAATAATTTGAGTTTGCATGTGTACCTAGTTAATTTTCTTTTTAACATGTGTACTTAATTTTTTTTTTAATTTTAAAACTCCTTTAAAAATTGTGCTTATGTTAGTGATATATTATATTTTTATTTGCTATAGGGGGAGAAAACTGCATATGAACATTATTTTTGTCATACATCATATACAAAAGGTCTTATTTTGCTTACTTTATGTATGACATAGATTTCATAAAGATTTTGAGTATCTTTGTCTTTCATTTTCCCTTTATATTTCTCTCTTTTCTTTTTGCTTTTGACAAAGGGGGAGAAATATATTTGAGTTTGTTATTCATTACTATACATGTGTATAATATTTTATTATTGTGTTTATACATGCATAATTCATGTATAATTTCTTCTTAGGAATGGTTTTTATCTTTGATAAGGCATGAATACCTTCTTAGGAATTGTTTTGATATTTGATAAGGCATGAATATTTTTACAAAGATTTAGTGTATCTTTGCTTTGTTCCTATAGGAAGTGATACATTTTAGTAGGACTATATGCATATATGTTTGAAATTATTTCCTCACATTACCTAACATTTATTTAAATGATCATGATATCATATTTTATGTTTTTAATACATTTTTCATAAGAATGTCATGTTTTTATCCCTTCTGCTATATTTTATGTTGTTTATATTTTTTTGTCAAGGGGAATAATCTATAAATTTATATTTCTTATCATTTCCATATTCATAGGGGGAGAAATAAAGAAATATATTTTATTACATTTGGTATCATTATTATTACAAGTATTATCACATACTTTACTTTGTATTATTTTTTAATCAAACTCAAAATAAGTTTGTCAAAATCAAAAAAGGGGAGATTGTTGACCTTAGCAATAATCAATCTTAATTTTGATCTTAACAAACTTAATTTTGAACATTTAATTTGTTTATTTAAGTGTGTATAAGTTAGAACTCTTTTCAAAATCCTCCAACCTAAGTGGGTCTTCATCAACACTTTAAGAGGTAGATTGCCTTTTTTCTTTAAGATTAAGGAGGAGCATGCTCTTGAGGGATTTCTTCTTTAATTTAAACACCTTCAAGACCATGAGTGCCATTGTGCTTAATCTTGTTCTAGCTCCTTATCAACATATTTATCTCATACTTCATCTTTCCAAATCCAAGAATTTCTAACAAGCTTGAATTGCCTAGAGTTTCTTAAGCAGTTATCATTAAGGAAAGAAGTAACAATGGAAGATTATTGTTCAAGTTGATCCTAAAGTGATGAGCAATTTTAGTGATAAATCCTCCCACACATAAGGCACCACTAACACTATCACTAGCTAACCAAAACCTCCATTGAAGCCATTTTCTTAGCTTAACATCTATGCCTTCAACAAGACATCTAATAAGGAAAATATCATCAAAGAAAATATCTTCATTACTCAATACCCTAACATGAATAGAATAGGTAATAAACCTATGCACATGCTAAAGAGATTTTGAAGCAAAATTAGATGCTTTTGTGTGTCTTACTTCAAAGGGTTTTGCATTAGATTTAGCATGTTAAGTCTAAAAGGATTAGGAAGCCAAGAAGAAATAGGAGAAGCTAAACCCCCTTATCTAAAACTAAAGATACCATCAAATTCTTGAGAACTAAGAAATCTATCTCTCCCATCCAATATAAATCTCTTGTTATTCATAGGGTTTTGACCATTAAAGTGGTGGGTTCTCAAGCAATAGGAAGTAAGAAATTTATGGACCAAAGAAGGATAGGTAGGAAAAGCATTGAATGCAAAATCATACAAACCCGCATTCTTAAGCAATGTTCTAACCTTATTGTAGCATCCCATCTTTTCTAATGTTGCTTGAGACATAAACTTTGAAGAAATAATTTTGCTTTCTTTGAATTGAGCAAGCCTTTCCCTAGATTGAGTTGAAGTATAGGAGAGAGGAGGTTGCTTTTTAGGTTGATCTTTGGTAGCTCTTCTAGAGGAGGAACAGACATCTTCAGCAATCTTCTTCTTAAGAGCCATGGAGATAGCACTTGGAGTGTGAAAGATAATAGAAAAAGGATGAGAGAATTTGCTTGAGAGGAGAAAGATTTGATTTGAGAAATAATTATGTGAGAGTGAAAATGAGAGTTTATGAGGTTTATATAGGCATAAAGTATATTAAAAACAATTAATTTTGTGCATTGCAAATAAGAAAAATAGCATGTTACCATTTTAGAATAGGATACAAGAAAGAAAGAAACTAAATCCTTGAAAAATAAGGATTGTGGTCTGTCAGGCTGCTGCTCATGAGCAATTCACGAGCGGACAAGCTCATTTTGCTCATGAGCGGAGCTGTGTATTGACAATTCAATAGCTCATGAGCTGACTGTTGGACAACAACTCGTGAGGCAACTTACATAAAGGTCCTTGAACTTTCAAATAAAAAGCAATTATACCCTAGAAATGTTACAAATAGGTTCAAATGTATCAAATCAACACCAAATCACATCAAATTGCAACAAACTTAAATTCTTTTATAATTGTTCTCATAAAATCAATAAAGTCAAGCTTTTAACTAGGAAAATAAATTTGATTTTTTATATTTTAATTTTAAAATAATTATTTATGAGATAATTATTTTTAATAAAACAAAATAAATCATGCAAATGGGAAAATAACAAGTAATGTAAATGGGGGCAAATTTAGTTATTTTTAAAATAATTAATAAATTGGATAAAATTCAATAATTAATTATTTAGTTAAAAAATAAATAAAAATAAAATTTTAAAAAATTTCTTGATAAATAATCATGTCAGAGTATTAGATACCAAAAATAAACCAAAAGCACATAAATCATTATTAAGCATGAATTTATGAAATGGTATCAAATATGAAAAATAAACAGAAGACAGAGATAAGTGAAAACATAATTGCACATGAATCTAATCATCAATTTAGTAGTTAATGAAGTCATCAAGACAAGCTTGAACCATCAATCATACCAAGCTAATTCTTAATAGAATTCAGTCTTTCCTCGCAAAGAGACTTGGTAAAGATGTCTGCTAATTGATGATTAGTATCAACAAATTCAAGAAAAATGTCACCATTTTCCACATGATCACGTAAGAAATGATGTATAATATTAATGTGTTTAGTTTTAGAATGCTAAATGAGATTCTTGGTAAGGTTTATAGCACTTGCATTGTCACATTTAATAGGAATGTGATTAAGTTCAATAT
Source organism: Mallotus nudiflorus (assembly GCA_947683625.1). Lineage (NCBI taxonomy): Eukaryota > Viridiplantae > Streptophyta > Magnoliopsida > Malpighiales > Euphorbiaceae > Mallotus > Mallotus nudiflorus. Next base: position 112,063 of record CANTUR010000772.1, on the reverse strand, counting down.
TAAAGTCTTTAAGTTGTTACTTTTTCCATAAAACTTATGAACAACAACAACTAGCCACCATATATTTTGCTGCAGCGGTGGACAAGGCAACCAAAATGTGTTTCTTACTAAACTAAGAAACTAAGCAATTACCTAAAATTTGACAAGTACCAAACGTGCTTTTTCTATCTAGTAAACTACCGATAAAGTCTACATCTAAATAATTGATTAAGTTAAAGAATGAACTCCTAGGATACTAAAGTCCTAAATGCATTGTTCCACAAAGATATTTGAAAATTCTTTTAATAGCATTCAAATGAGACTTTCTAGGACTAGATTGAAACCTAGCAGACAAGCATGTAGTAAACATAATATCTGGTCTACTAATAGTTAAATAAAGAAGGAATCTAATCATACCTCTAAATTACTTTTCACTAACAAGTTTCTCATTCTCATCTTTATTGAGTTTGGTGGTGGTGCTCATAGGTGTCTTGCTTGACTTAACTCCATCCATTCCAAATTTTTTGAGAATGTCCCTAGCATATTTAGTTTGATTTATAAAAGTCTCATCTTTGCATTATTTGATTTGAAGTCCAAGAAAGAAATTGAGCTCACCCATAATACTCATCTCAAATTCTCCTTACACCAACTTAGAAAATTCCTCACATAAGCAATGGTTAGTAGCACTCAAAATAATGTCATTAATATAAATTCAAACAATTAATAAATCATACTTAGATTTCTTAATGAAAAGAGTTGTGTCAACTTTTCCTTTAAAAAAAACCTTTTCTAAAAAAAGTTACTCAATCTTTCATACCAAGCTCTTAGAGCTTGCACTAATCCATATAATGCTTTTAAAAATTTAAAAATATGATTTAGAGAATCAAAATTTTCAAAGCTCGGAGGTTGTTCAACATACACCTCCTCTTCAATGAGAACATTTAGAAATGCACTTTTAATATTCATTTGATAAAGTTTAAAATCCATGAATAATGCAAATGCAAGTAGCATTCTAGTAGCTTCTAACCTTACAACAGTGACAAAGGTTTCATCATAATCAATGTCTTTCTCTTGATTATAACCTTTAGCTACTAGTGTAGCTTTATTCCTAGTTATAACACCTTGTTTATTCATCTTATTTCTAAACACTCATTTGGTGCCTATAATAGGATGATGTTTAGGTGTAGGAACTAAGGTCCAAACCTTATTTCTATCAAATTGATTTAACTCTTCTTGCATAGCAAGGACCTAAAATTCATCACTCAATGTACCATCAACATTTTTAGGCTCAATTTGAGAAATGAAAGCTAAATTTATAATAGACTTGAGTTTAGATCTAGTAGTTGCTCCTTTTGTAATGTCACCTATGATGAGATCTTGAGGATGAGCTTTTTTGAATTGTCAATTCTTTGAAATTTTATCCTTCAAATTAAGTTGAGATATCTCCTCATTTTCCTCCTTGTTTGGACCTTCAAGTTCCAAAAGCTTACTAGCATTTTCTTCTTGAGTATCCATAATCTCATTATCACCTATAAGATCATTAACACTACAAACATCCTTTCTAGGATCAATTGAGTTTGATTCATCAAAGACAACATGCATAAACTCTTCAACTACTAGAGTTCTTTTATTAAACACTTTATATGCTTTGCTAAAAGTGAAAATACCTAGGAAAATTCCTTCATCAACTTTAAAATTAAATTTTCCAAGAGTATCCTCAGTATTTAATATGAAGCACATGCATCCAAATACTTTTAGATATGAGATTTTAGATTTTATATTATTCCATAACACATAAGAAGTTTTGTTTAAAATTGATCTTTTAAAAACTCAATTTGCAATATAATAAGATATGTTAATAGCTTCCGCCCAAAAGTATAGAGGCAAATTATACTTATGAAGTCTTATTCTAGCCATTTCTATAAGAGTTTTATTTTTCCTTTCAAATACCCTATTTTGTTGAGGTGCTCTAGGATAAGAAAATATATGAGAAATATCATTTTCATTACAAAAAGTTTTGAAAAATTCATTTTCAAATTCAGTTCCATAATCACTTCTAATGGAAGAAACACAAAAACCTTTTTTCTTTTTTAACTCTTTTTGAGAAATTTTCAAAAGCTTTAAATGCATCATTCTTATGAGCAAGAAAACACACCCAAGTGTATCTAGAGTAGTCATTAACTAATACATAAGCATAGTGCATTCCATCGAGACTAGTAACTCTAGTTGGTCCAAACAAATCCATATGTATAAGTTCAAATGGCCTATAGGTGGACACTACATTCTTGAGCTTAAATGAAGACTTTATTTGTTTTGCCCTTTTGGCAAGCATCACAAGGTTTATTCTTAGTAAATTCAAGCTTAGGTAAACCAATCACAAGTTTATGTTTACAAAGATCATTTAAAAAGCTCAAAGTTTATATGTCCTAACCTTATATGCCATGTCCATTTGTTAGGGGAAATAGACATTAAGCATTTGATGTCTTTGTTATCAATTTTCTTTAAATCAATAATATAAATATTATTTATTCTTTTACCACTAAAAATTACTTTGTCTTTATCAAGACTACTAACAAAGCAATTTCTATGATAGAAAGTCACCTTATTTCCCATATCATATAATTGACTTATACTAAGAAAATTATGTTTAAGACTATCAACAAATAATACATTATGTATAGATAAGGATTGAGGATTACTGATTTCTCTAATGCCCACTATCTTTTCTTTGGGATTGTCTCCGAATGTGACATATCCTCCATCCTTTGCATCAAGCTTGTTGAATTGCTACTTGTCTCCTATCATGTGCCTTGAGCATCCACTATCAATATACCACTTGCTTTTTACTCTTATGGATTTCAAGCACACTCATACAAGACAATTTAAGTGTTCTTTTGAACCCAAACCTTTTTTGGTCTAGGTTGGTTCGTTTCATGATAATCCAAAGGAAGAAAATTCATATGTAGTCTTCTATAGAAGCACACATTGTTGGTGTGTCCTTTGATCATGCAATATGAACATACAACATTTGCAAACTTATTTCTTCTAGGAGCATATGATTGTTTAGTAAATGAAACATGCCTTTGATGTTATGGTGGTGTGTGTCTCCTATGATTTTGAGTCATAGAGTGAGAGATGCATTGACAATGGCAATGTGTATTTTGATAGGTTTATGCAACATGTTTAGGTGCATTATGTTATGCAACATGCTTATGAGTGTTGTGTCTAGTGTACATATAAGAATGTTTGGGTTGTGCTTTTCTAGCATGAGACTTACCCTTTTGTGTCATATAGGATTGAGTCTTATGAGACTTCATTTTATTATTTGACACATGAGACTTATTAACTTTAAAAGCTTGAGTCTCAATCAGCTTAAAGGTAGAATGAATGGAATTGTATGATGCTTTAACAAATTTAATATGTGATGATGATGAAGAAGAGGTCATTCCATTAGCATATCCAATTCCATGACTATTTCCATGAAATTTTTGAGAGTCAAGTAAATTATCTAAACTTTCTTTTCCTCTTTGAAATTTGGATATAGAGTTTTTTAACTCTACTACCTCATTAGAAAGTTTATGATTTTCATCACTTGCTTTCTTGAGTTACTCTTCCAAGGAATTAAAAAATTTTAAATATCAATAGCAAGTTTATCATTTAATTTACCAAGACTCAAAAATTCATTTCTTGAATTTTTAAATTCCTTAATTAAGTTAGTCAACTTATGCTAATAATACTTCTTTCTAGAAAGTAGGCTTTTGCATTTAAGCAAGACTTTGCTCATAATAGATTTCTCAACATCACCATCATCATCATATTTAATATAAGCACAATACTCATCACAAGAAGAGTTAGAAGTAAATGGTATCTCTTTTTCATCTTCAAGAACCATGAAGTAAAGGTTGTCTATTTCTTATTGTTCCTATTCCTTTTCATATTTGGAGTAGCTTTGAAGGCCTTCTTCTTATCCTTTGCTCATTCATTCTTGTATTTGAGTTTGGGGCACTGAATTCTAATGTGTTCTGGTTTCTTACATTCATAGGAAGTAACTTCTTTAATTTTCTTCTTGCTTTCTCCTTCATGCTTCTTGTTGGAGTCTCTAGTTCTTGAGAAATTTTTTTTTCTTAAAAATTTCTTGAATTTTCTTGTAAGCATGGAAAAATAACCATCTTCATCACTAGAATCTTCAAGACTTCCATCTTCACTATTATATTGTGAAGCTTTTAGTGTTATGCTTTTCTTTTTTTTCCTTTTCTTATTGTTCTTCTCCTCTTTGCTTGATTGTAAGCTCATATATTAAAAGCTTTCTAATAAACACATTGGTGGAGAGAGTAAACAGGTCTTGAGCTTCCTCAATTAAAGTAATCCGATATTTCCAATCCTTCTTAGGTAGGATTCTTAGAATCTTATTGTTTACTTCTTCCTTGGTGAAATGTTTACCAAAGGTTATGAGAAGAGCATTTAAGCAATTTGATATTTCTTCATTTGACTCTTGTGCTTTCATTTTGAAGAGTTCATACTCATACATATAGATTTGAACCTTTTTGCTTCTCACTTGAATGTTTCTTTCATAATGATTTTCAAGTGTCTCCTATACTTCTTTTGCAGATTGGCAATGTTGTAACTTCTTTTGAGAACCACTTCTACATCATCGATTTTGGCTTTAGGAGGTTCCCAACCATCTAGAATGGCATCCCAAAATTTAATATAATCACTATTAACATAGAGCTCCATTTTGAATTTCCAATGTGGATAGTCAATTCCATCAAAGAATAGTTTTAAAAAAGAGATGTTTTGAATTTTACTTGTCATGATCTTGTATTCTAGTAATTAAGTTTCTAGAATTCGAACTTTGATACCAAATGAAAATGCCTTAGAGGGGGAAAGTAAAAAAGGTAAATGAACAATAAACGGAAATTAAAAGAATTATTTGCAAGAATTCAAAGAATGTTGACAAGGAAGAATGATGAACACTAGAATTTAAGAAGTTCAGGTTCTCAACAATCCTGTGTCTCCACTTAACTTATCTCCAAGTTAGGATTTTCAATCCCCATAATCTTATTCATAAGATTGAGGTTACATAAGAGTTTAAGGCTGACTCTTTCAACCTTACAACTTGAGTTTTCAAAGGCTCACTCAAAATTAATTCACAAGTGTTTTCAAGGATCATAATAAAACTAAATTCCTAAATTTTTTTAATGGCTAAACACTTAAACTAATTCCTTTAGAGTAGAATCTCACTTCCTATTTTTTAAACCCAAAAAATAGAAGAATAAAAATATATATTCTAACACTCACCAACTCTTACAAGAGTTATACAACTTAATTGAATGCTTAAGAGAGTATATTGAATAAACACGTTTCTTAAACTTTCAATTGAAGTCCAGCAATCATTTATATAGATAAACAACTTAGATTATGGTTGTTGGATGCATTGATTATGTCTCCAACATCTTATGTTGATTTTTGAATCATCTTGGTCTTATTTCAATTAAAACGCCGCTCACATTCATGAGGAGCAAACCCTGGCTCATAGCCTTAGTTTAAGGACCGTTGTATTCAAAAATATCCGTTAAATGTTCTCAGGACTGCCCTCATGAGCTGAAGCTTGCTCCTCATGATCGTGAGGGCAGCTTGTGAGGAGCACTTAATGTTTTGGCAAAAATGAGCTCCTAAAGCACTATACAATATCAGATTGTGAGGGGCAACTGTAAGTTCAAAATTGTATATTTTTTTGTATATAGTTGCTTCTCAAAGATTGAGGACTTGCATAGGTTGAAATATTTCATCAAAATGTATATTAATACTCTTTCAAGAAGTACTATATTGTCTTCGATCATTAAACAATCAATCTTGATACTTGATCAACTTTCTACACACTTAAATGAAATCATTAGAATATAAATTGTTTGTTAAATTCCAAAATTATGAGTTTGACCATGCAAATGATCAATAGATCAGTTTTTCTTCAATTTAAAATATAAATAAAGATATAAAACTAAAATTGAACTATTAAATTACAAACCATTTCATAATGTTATCATAAAATTAAATGATTTTATTGTTTTATTTATCATTATTTTTTTACTATAAAATTTTATTAGAATTTTTATAGTACATTCTAATATTCCATATAATTATCATATTTTTATGAAAAGTTTATATAAATAATATTTATTATAAAATAATAATAACAACATCATAACTATTAAAAAGTATATTATATTACAATTTTATTATTGAAAAGGAATTTAAATTTTTCAACATAAATTATCTTATATTATTCTAAAATACTATTTACTAATTTAATAATTTTTATTTTTTATTTAAAAGAATTTGATTAATGGGTGAAATTTTTTATTTTAAATAATTAAAATGACACTATTTTATATTACATATTAAATTACTGTGCATAAATCTTTATAATAAATTGAACATAATTATTACAAAAATCTTTATAATATAATGTTAATCTTTATAATATATATGTATATATAACTCTAATTCTATTAAATTATTGGTTCTAGTTTGTGTTATTTGGTTCAGCATAATTTGGACTGATTCAGAATGAATCTTGCTTCGAAAACTTCAAATTCTCCAAACATGTTCCAACAAAAATTTCTGAAACAGTTAATTCAAAAAAAGTCTAATGATCAAACAAAATTTTCGATTTTTCAGAACAATTTGGATTCTCAAAACCCATGTTCATTATCATTTTCTAATTATGTCATGGCAAGACCACCAACAACAAAATAAAGAAATAAATTCCATATTGTTTTGACAAGATTATTAATGACTCATCTCATTAATGTGCTGGCATATTAAGAGATCCTGATATCCACAGAAGTAACGCTCAATTATGCAAGTGGGTTTCCCTGTTATTAGGGGTGACAAGTTTATATATATATATATATATATATATATATATTAGTGAATTTTGGCATTTATATATTTTGGTTGAACATTCTTTTGTCATCCACTTTGGAAGTAAATCGACATTGCCTCCTCACCCCTTGTCAAACCCAATGGAAACTTCTCCTGAAATTTTTTTCACACGTTTCTATGACTTAAATATTATTAATCTATGTCATTCTAATCCAAGCTCTTCACTAAACTTCTCCTTTAAAATTTATTATTGAAAATTTTAAAGTGTTTTAAAATGAAATTAAATTTTTTTTTAAGTGTATATGATTTTAAGTCAATAAAATTAATTCTATCCTGAAAGTTGCTAGCTTTAGATAAACATAAAAATAAAATAAAATAAAATTTGGGATAATAATTTCGTAAGTCCTAAAAGTTATGTCATTTTTTCAATTGAGTCTTATAAGTTTTAATTGTTCCAATTGAGTTCATTAATTTTTTAAAAATTGCACCGTTAGTTCTAAACTGTTAAAATTGACATATTTTGTTGATGTGTCAATTACTCATTGAAATTGGGTAATGACGTGTTAGTCATACCAAAAAAAACTTCAAAACACATGCTGCCACCTTGGAAAATCATGACATGTCATATTTCCACAATGTTACTTGCAATTTTAAACACTTTGACATTAAACACTATTAGTGCAAAGCTGTATTTTTCCACTATAAGTACAAAGCTACATTTTTCTCCAAAAAAAATTGATGTCATTCTCATTCTCTATTCAAGAAAAGTGAGTTGTTGTCCAAGAAAATGATTTTATTGGTGTTAGTGTTAGTGAACCAACATCTGCGGTTGGTATTTTCAAAGAATATATTTCCACTCCTAGAGACATATTGAATTGGCCTGATGTTAGCAATTATGATAGAAAAGCCATATGCAAGGCTTCATGTACTTAAGGCATATAGGGAATCTATGGGGCATGTAATTATTTCAATGCAAATTGATAAAGCTAAGATGGTGCTCTCAAAAGAAATAGCTCAACATTTGTGCTAGGAAATGTTGCCAAAAAGATGAGCACCTGTGAAGAGGCAATCTATTATTGGAACTTTTTCATTTATATCCATTTTCAAAAAACTTTTGAATGCATTATGCATACGAAAGATTCATGTGGGATATGCATGTATAGATCAATAGGTTTCTACCTGGTGATCTTCATAGTAATTGTGTATTCATATAGGCATATTCATGTTGATGATATGCATGCATTTGTAGTTTTTTTCTTATGTCTCATTTTTTTTCCTTCTTTCTCATGGAAGATGATAACTTTTTTGCATTCTTATATGCATGTGACATGTCATGTTTTTCCAAAGTGACAATATGTGTTCTGAAGCTTTTTTTGCAAGATTGACATGTCATCAACCAATTCAATGAGTAATTGACACATTAACAAAGTTTGTCAATTTTATCAGCCTAGGACTCATGACGTAATTTTTAAAAATTTAATGAACTCAATCAAAACAATTAAAACTTATAGGATTTAATTGAAAAAATGGCATAACTTTTAGAACTTACATGGTCATTATCCCATAAAATTTTCATTTAGCACATTTTTTTCTAGAATAATTTCAAACCTTTAACATCCGCACCTTTGTTATCGAACATCAATCATTGTAATTGTAACTTCATTGACAGAACATGATTTATGTTTGCTTGAGGAAAATTCTGTTTCAATCAATTTTCTTTCTGTGAAAAATCCTGGCTTTTTAGGCTCTGGCAATGCTCCTTCACCACTCAGCATCAGAACTACAGATGACATGCTTGGTCTGTCTTCAGGACAATGTTGCACGCATAATAGAGCAACATGAATTGATCTTAACACTTCTGATAGATTGCAAGATTCCATTATTAACCCATTAATCAGCTCTCGAAATCTTCCTTCTTTGAAGAGTTTCCATGCCTGAAAAATTATTATTTATTTTGTTAATTAATGACAGTAGCCTAAAGATGCAGGATCAAGATGAAGCACAAATGTAAAGCTTACATGTCCAAGAAGGTTGAGTTGGTGATCTGGATGACTAAATCCCCTGTTTCTCCGACCACTGATTATCTCCAACACCAAAACACCAAAGCTGAAAATATCTAATTTTACGGAGAATAGCCCATCAATAGCATACTCCGGCGACATATAACCACTACAAGAAACAATAAAATGAATTAGAGTTTTTACAAAATAATAATAATAATAATAAAATTCAGAAATCAGTTGCATGCGTTTTCATTTGTCAGAAAAAATATAATAGAATGGACTTGCTATGTCCCAACGATTCTGTTTGTATTTGCTGCAGTTTCATCACCACCAAAACTTCTCGCCATTCCGAAATCAGAGATTTTCGGATTCATCTCATTATCTAATAAAACGTTGCTCAATTTGAGATCCCTATGAATGATTCTTAGTCTGGAGTCTTGATGAAGATATAGAAGTCCCCTGGCAATGCCATTGATTATGTGGAATCTCATAGTCCAGTCCAGTAGCTTGCCTTGTTTTTCATCTGTCAAAATGATCCACAAAGATTTGGAGTCATTCAATGAACTAATGTTGGAAATTATCCATGGAAAAATCATCAGGGTTGAGAGATGCTAACCAAAGATGTAGAAATCTAGGCTTTTATTAGGCAAGTATTCATAGATTAACATCTTTTCTTCCAGATGAATGCAACATCCAAGAAGCTTCACCAGATTTCTGTGCTGAAGTTTGGCAATGAATTTAACTTCATTCATGAATTCATGAATCCCTTGTCTAGAATCCTTAGAGAGCTTCTTTACAGCAACTTCCTGTCCTCTAAGCATTCCCTGAAAATGGATTATGTTGTTGTAGTTAATCAGGTCAAGGTTCTTCAAAAGTTCTTGACCTTAAGAAACTTATTGCGTTGGTAACAGAGAATGTCTGATCTGTTACCTTGTAAACAGGTCCAAAGCCGCCCTCCCCAATCAAATTGCTGAACGAGAAATTATTGGTAGCTGTTGCTATCAAGGCAAAGTCAAAATGGGGAAGCTCTATATCTTCCTCATGGTTATTAACAGAGTAGTTCTCTTCGACTCTGATTTCCCAGTTCGCTGTGAAGTAGTAAATAGAAACATTATATGCAAAACAAATCACATGCCAAGATTCATAGGATCAATGAAATGTATATTTTAGAAACATTTACCCTGTTTATTTTGCTTCTTCTTTCTCATCCTTTTCCTTATGAACAAGCATACACCCAGGACAAGCAGGATCAGTCCTGTTAACGATACTGAGATTGATGTGATCGCTACTCCTTTCTTGTTATTGGAGCTGGCCTGGTTTTCAACAGCTAAAAGCAGAATTCTTTGGTCAATAAACTACAGAAAGTGCTCCATATTGGCATAAAACATATCGTGACCATGTTAAAAGAATACATGTATATGGAGTGGCTAGTAGTATATTACCAAATTCAGAAGAAGCAATCCTAACGTAAAGATCTTGGCCGCCATCTTTTTTGTACTGTCTGATGTCAACAAGGTCTCCAAACCACAAATAGCATCCACTTCCACTTCCTCTGATATCTGAATTGGCATAAGCCATGCAAGAACAGTTTGTCAAGCACATCGCCCTGCATTCTTCTAGGGTCATGCTTGCATTCATTGATGAATTCTTCATGTCAGGCAATTTAACATTCGAATACTTTATGAACCTATCTCCTTTTTCACAATCTAAAGGTGTCCTACGAACACATCCCTCTGACCAACCTCCTCTCTCCCAGTCACTTTTCAATTTTGGCACAAATCCTTCCAAACACCAGCACGTAGGTGAGTTGCTAATGTCACAATTTCCATAAGGACCACATAATGCATAAGTATCACAATTATCTGATGGTAAGACCAAGTATAGATTCCATTTTTTGGTTCGATCATTCCATGTATACTGATTGATTATACCATTCTGATACATAACAACCCTGGTGAAAACTGAAGTGTCAAATAGCTCATAAGTGTAGTATGTCTCCTTTTGATTCGACACAAATGAATAATAATAAATTTGATTTGGTCTTAAAAAAGGCATCCCACTAAAACTAATACCATTCCATGGCCCTGATCGACCTGTGAGAACTAAATTCTGAATGATAACCATCTGTAAACCACTGGAATCAAGCTCAAAACCTGAGTTACCTTTAGAAGGATCATCTGGGCTCTTCCATGATGATACACGAACATTTAAGCCTTCAGCCACTCGTCCAATCTTCATTCCAGGTAGAAACGTGTTGTCAGGATAATCAAAACTTTGCCACAAGAAACTTTCAGAGTCAGGATCACTTTCATCCCTGATAACAAGATTCCCCGACTCCAAAAGCTGCGCGACAGGATTCTGCACAACCCTTGATGTAGTGGAAGACCATATTGTTAGGTTTTCCTGATTGACAAGCACAAGAAGTCCCCTGTCATTGAACTTCAGAACTCCAGATGAATTTGTGAGTGGAACTTCTCTGTTGGCAACCCAGACGATAGTACTTCCATTAGATATCGTTTTGAACCATATGCCCAAGTATCGATACTTAGAATTTCCAGGGGTGAAAAATCCCAATTCAAACATGCCTCCAGCTGAAACTATGGTCTGGCCATCTCTAATAGATTCAGCAGCAGATATAGTGTCAAGGGTTATGGATGTCATGAAGACAGAGGATAAAGAGAAGCAGAATAGGAGTAGAGTAGATCTTTCCATGGCGTATTGTGCCTCTGATCACAATGTTTCATTTCATATTTGATGATTGAAGGCTAAATTCTTATCACAATGTTTCACACGTGCTATACATGAATTTAGTTAGATATGACTTGTGTATATAAATCAATAGAGTTTGTCAAAGATCTCAGTCTTCCAAAGGGTTTCTTGTTGCATAATTTTATGTACAAAAAAAATGTAGATCAACTAACATATAATCCTATTCGACTGTTTATAAAGGGGACAAGAATTATTGTTAATTGTTTTCTATAAAATTATATTATTTTTCTTTCTTTCTTCTTCATTACTGAATAACAATTTTTTAAAAAAAATAGGTAGTCAAAAAATTATAAAAAATACTGATTCAAAAGAATTTCACTTTTAAAAAAGGAAATTTAGCCTGGCATTCCTTGTTGACTTTTGAATATTGACTGTCATATGCAATTTTTTTATCCAAATTAATGCAATTTTCAACCTCTCAAAGCTGTTATATGGTTTTAATTTTTAACTGGTATCACCAAATTTGATTAGCTGGAGAAAAATAAAATAAATTGCGTAGTTAATTACCTAGCAATTTTTTTGTAGCATAAACAAAAAAAAAATTCATGTGTACCTGCAATATCACTTTTAATTCTTATGTACTGTATATATTTTGACGACAACATATTAGTAGGGATGTGCAAGACCTCGTCCGGTCCAAGTTGTCGACCTGTACTTGACCCGAAATGGAGTCACGGATTGACCCAAACAGAGAAAATGGTTTGATTCAGACCATAATTTATGAGTAAATCAGATTTCAGTTCACAGGTTGGGGGAGAAAAAATTATCCCCGACCCGCACGAATATCCGAATATATATACATATAATAAACTAAAACAGTGTTGTTTTATGGTAATAAACCCTAACCCAAAAAAACCTAACTATATAAGCATCTCATTCTCCATTTCCCATTTCCACCCATTTCTAAACCTACTCTCTCTCACACACACTCCTCTAATTCTCTCGTAGCCGCCCTTCTCCTCTTCTCTATGTGTTCTTGTAAATGGCGGGGGTTTAGCATACGTCCAAAATTTTAACAATTGCAACACTGTTTGGGCTCAGGGCCCTAGAGAACACAATAATCATTGTCACAAAGATATAGCGTAGAGATGAGGAGACATAGCCTAAGTCTAAATTAATGTAATTAGACCTAAATTGATTTTAAAATTAATTAAACCTAAAAGTCTAATTACAAGCCTATTTATTAAATAGATTAGAACCTAACATGGGCTTGGAGCCCAAAGAGAATAAAAACATGCAAACAAGCCCAAATAACAAATTAAAGCAAATCACGAATCAAAAACATATATTCAGTGATTTCTAACCTAACTTTAATTGCATGCAACCTAAATTAATATAAAGTCACCATTGATTTTAATTGAATTTTACCAAGCGTGGATTACTAATCAATTTTTAGTGCAGATAATTAAAATTCCACTAATTTCCCTCTATTGGAGCTATTACAAACTACAATGCAGGAAATTAAAGCAAATTAATTACAACCCAATAAAGCCATGAACAAAATACTGCAAAAAATAATAAATCCTAAATTCTACGGGGATTTCACAAAACTCAGACCATGGCATTCCATTGATTCTTCAATGTAATCACTACCAAAATCTCATATCACCACTCTCACCTCTAGAGTACCACAGAACATCAATCAAAATTTTAAAAAAAACACAAAAAAAAAATTAATTAGTAACTATTCAATTAAGAAATAAAATAATAAAAAAACCAAATCAATAATAAAAAAAAAGTAGAAAATATTGTGCAAATGCTATTTGAATGCCCTTTCAGATTTGGATTGTCACCGTTTTGAGATTAACTATGTTGTTTTTTTTTCTTTCTTGACCTTCTGGACTTTTAAAAGAAAATAACATATATATATTTTTAGTAGCTAATTAGGTTTTTTTTCCCTCTTTAATCTTTTACAGACTCTGCCTCCTTTCTCTTTAGTTAGTTCGCTAGGTTTTCACGGCCTTCCTCTTCTGGCTTTTAAAGTCAGACCTAGCAACCTCCAACCTGTAATGACCTACATTATCAAATTATATTTTCTTTTAAAATGGAATATGCAGTGTTAATAAAAATTTAAAGTTAAATTTGATTATTTTATTTTATTTTATAATTTTATGAGTAATTAACATTATTCTATGTTTAACTAAAATTTCTACGTAAGAATAGTATTTTTGGTTGTTTGACTTGCATGATTATTTTAGTATTTTTACCCTATTATTGCTTCATAATTTTCTCTAATTATTTTATTAATTACATTATTTTATGTGATAAAATATAATAATTAGGGTTATTTTATGTGTGTGTTATTATGTGTATGTGTATATATATATACATATATATGTATATACTTGTGGTGGAGAGTTTTTATGTATAAAGTTAAAATAATATTATTATATAATATTATATTATAATGTTGATTAACCATAATATATATATACATATATTTATATATATGCATAAACTAAAAAAAAAAAAAACACAAACACATATACATACTTACCTTGCCCGAATCACCACCACCCCCTCCATCGCGCCACCATCTGTCCCTTCACCATCGGTGTGCCTCACTGGCATCCAACTGCACCTCCACCTCTTGCCAGCTACTCTGCTGCTCTCCTCTTTCTCTCCTGGTGTCGGCAGCAGCTCGTGTAGTAGGAGAAGTCGAGAGTCGATCTTCCGACATTCCTCCTTCGTCCGGCCACCAAATTGGTCATTTCTGATGGCGTTGAACTCAAGAAGTTTCAAGGAAGAAGATTTTGAGCTCCTTTTGGCCAGAAAATGCACTTTGGTGAGGTTTCTAGCTCATTTTCAAATTCGGCTATTTTTGGTTTTTCATTTTTTTGATTATTTTAGTTGATTCATGAAAAAATCCTTCATAAATGTTGATCCTACTAGCTTAAGCTACTTCCATGAATTTTTTTGGAATTTTTGGGAATTATTTTGATTTTTGTGAATTTGTGATTATTTTATTATTACTTTCTAATTTTTGAAAATTAATTAAATAAATTATGAAATTATGATTTATGGTGTTTATAGGTGTTAAAATGAATTTTAAAAATTTATTTGTAATTTTTGTGAATTTTATATAATTATTTTGAATTTAATTAGTTTATGTAACTTTGGAAAAATTAGGTTAATTATGTGTTTTAGTGAAATTAATTGGTTAATTGAGTATGTATATTGATATTATTGAATTATATGTTGAGAAAATAATTTTTGAGTAATTATATTATTTTTGGTGAATTTTTTATTAATTATAGTGAATTTACATAACTAGGGGTATTTTCGTAATTTGACACTAAATTAGCTAAAAATATAATTAAATTGGTTTTAATAGTTATTTGAGGTATAAAAATGATTTCTACAAATTATTTAGTATTTTTAACTAATTAAAACTATTTTTCATAAATTATTTTCAATTTATATATAATATATTTTTTTCTAAATAAATGAGTTTTTAATTGGTTTTTAATATGTTTTAGGGTTAATTGCATAATTTGGAGTTTTGAAATGTATTCTAGTCAATATTTATGAATTTATAAAGAGTTATCAATTTTAATAATATTTTATTAAAATTAGGGTTTTTATGTAATTGTCGATGGAATAATTATTTTCGGTGTTTTAAATACCTGATTTGTTATGTTTTGATTAAAGGGTATTTTTGGTATTTTTGACATTTTAACGTATTCTGTAATTATCTCGTGAATTGTGAACCTCGGTCGGTGAAATTATAGTTTGGGAGTCCGACCGAGGGGTTGTGGTTGTGTATTTCTAAAGTGTGTTTTCTGTGCAAGATCGGCCCTACTTTTATAGGGAGATGTCTGTTTTTCAGAGGAGACTCTGCCAAAATTTTGGTAGATTTCTCATAAAATGTGACAACCGGTCAGAGTATAATTCTGAATTCTTGATTGAATCTGTCTATAGTAATCCTAAAAGTATAGAGTTAGAAGTTTATTCTGACGGTTATTATCATTTTATTTTTCTAACTGCGCCGAGACTGAGGCCTAATGGATCAGGCCCGCCGAGTCTGTCTCGAGGAATGCACACCAGTGAGTTATTATACTGTATATATATGCACTGCATATAGGATGCATCACTTAGGGTTTTTTTCATTTTCATTATATATATATTTTTTTTACGTGATTTAAATTATAATATTTTTGGTATATCTAGGGTTTGTATTTTATATATATGCATGTTAAATAATTATGCTTGTTATTTTGATAAATGCATATTAAACAATTAGGTTTATGTTTAATATATTTTAATATCTATACATGATTTAAATGTACATCGAACTATAATTATTTTATTAAATGATTAGCACATTTTAGGTTTATTCTTAAATAGTTGCATGTTATACTATGAACCTACACTTAAATTGTTTTTAAGTTTATTTTTGGTATATTTTTGATATATTTCCCAAATAAATGCATGTTTTATTATTAATTCTAACCTAACACATTAGTGGTATACTTAGGGTTTAATTGTGATATGCATGCTAGAAAATTAGGTTATTTTGGTATATTGTGAATATATGTTAAACCTAAATGCATGTTTTAGCACAAACACATATTTAAATGAATATTTATACATAATTGTTTTATTAAGTAATTTGTATACTTAGGATATATTCTTTTGTATATTTAAGTATATTTTTAAGTAAATGCATAGTGTATCAATGATACACATTTAGTTGTTTTTAACTATATTAATGGTTTACCTTTAGTATATTTCATATTTAATTATATATATATATATGGTTAAGTTTATTATTATGAATATTGTTCTACATTAACTACTTTCTGAATGAATATTTATTTTAAATGAAGGATATTACTAGAACGTGTTTTTTAGTGGGCAGCATTAGGACCGTGTACGTACCAGTGCGATAGATAAAGGTTGAGTGAGAGTTAATTTTGGGTGATTGCAATTGATTAGATTGATTTGACTGAGATTAATGGTATGATAGATAGTGTGATTGCGGGGCCAATCACACTGACAGTCAGACTGCTGGAGCTTGGTTGACTTAATGTCTCGGGGCCAGTCTACTGTCTATAAGTGGATTGAATGATCTATTGGGTTGATTGAGATGTGAGGTGATAGATAGTGTGATTGCTGGAGCTCAGTTGACCAAGTATCTCGGGGCCAATCACACTAACAGCTAGACTGCTGGAGCTCGATCGACTTAGTGTCTCGGGGCTAGTCTGCTATCTAGTTGGAATAAGTATTCTATTTGGAATCAAGTGGGCCTGTATGGCTAGAGCGAAGTTGGGATTGATTGAGGTTGCTATAATTAGGGTTCTATGAAGACTTCATGAATTAAATTAAATTTATTCTGCATTTAGTATATTTATACAAGCAGAATCAGCATCTGTGTGGAATACGTGAATATATATACATATATGAATGCTTGAGTGGATATGTTTTAGATTGCATGTATATATAGTATAATAATTCACTCAATGAGGTCTGACCCCCCTCAATCACTTTGTTTCAGGAGATCCCATATCGTCAGACCTTAATTGTAGAGTTCCTCGCATGTGTTCTTCAGTCCCGACTATTTTATGCAAATGTATATTTTGAACTCTAATTTGTATTATAGAAACTGCAGTAGTAGTGTTATTGTATCGGAAGAGTATTATTTTTTTTTGATATTAAATACTCTAAGAAATTGTATTTGAAACTGTACGAATATGTATTCATTTATGAAAGGATTTGGAGTATTTATTTTATATATTGATTTGAAAAATTTTAATTATGTCGTACTTTTATTTAATTATTGCATGATTTTATTTTCTAAGGCTTGCTACGGGTTCCGGATTCGAAAGAATTCTCGTTCCCTAGCGCCGGTCATGACTCCTAGTTTGGATCGTAACACAACCCAGTGATCACGTAGGGAAGTTGTGCTTTTTAATTTTTGAAATCAAAATCAAGAGATAGAGTTTTTAAAAAATCAAAGACTCAGTACACATAAGTACTTGTGGTGTATTGGACCAATGAAAAATTAAAAAAAAATAAATTAGTGTAAAAATCACTTTTTAGCAAAAATCAGCATTCTTGAATGCCGATTTTCATCTTGTAATGCCGACTGGCATTACACAATGTTGGTCGGCATTAAATGTCAGCTGACCATTTTTCTTTTTATTTAAATTACGAAAAAGGTCCATAGAAGTTTCTAATTTTTGTAATTAAATCCCCAAAAAACTAATTTTGTAATTAAATCCACAAAATGTAGCAATTTAGTTCTTTAAATTATGAAACTCGATAGTAGAGATCAATTTTTTATTAGATTTTCATCATAGGGGCCTTCGTCGTACATGTGCACAATTGCATCTCAAAATTAGGTGCTTACAGTTGCCCCCCTTTATCGTTGTTTTTTTGACAAATTACGGCAAATCAATAGTAGCACACAATTTTGAAAGAAAGAATTATGCTACTTCATTGTATCTTAATTAACATGATGATGCTTAAATTGCTAAGCAATTTGAAGCAAGATGTTATGTTTAATATGTTTCACTATATTTATTATGAAATGTCTAGTGAAACTTATGCATTTCGCTATATTCTCCTTAGGACATCTAGTGACTCATGATTTGAAAACATATTATAGTTCCTATGGAATGTTTAACAATAATACCATAACTATTGTGTAGTGTCTAGTGGACTACACTATCTTCCTTTTGGTACGTCTAGTGACAATGGATTTCATTATATTCCCTATGAGACATTTAACAAAATATATGTAGTAATTCTCGTTATATTCTATGTGGGATGTTTAGCAATTTATGAAAAACATGTTATAGTTCATTTGGAACATTTAGCAATCTGTGATTTAAAATTTCACTATATTCCTTGCAAAATGCTTAGCGATTCATGATTTGAAAACATGTTACAATTCCTATTGAACATCTAGAAATTTATGATTTAAAATTTTGATATACTCCTTGCGGGATGTTTAGTGATTCATAATTTGAAAACATGTTATAGTTCTTATGGAACGTCTAGCAATGATACTAAAACTACTATATAGTGTTTAATGATAAAAGGTTTGAAAATTTTCATGTTATAGCTGTTATTGAAGCACATAACATGCTAAATTTAAAATTCATGTTATGATTACTGTGCAACACATAACATGATAATTTTGAAATTCATGTTTCAACTACTGTGTAGTACAAAATGAATTTTGAAATATTTTAATTTAAAATGATGCATGTAAAAATGCAAAATTGAATTTTGCAATTATATTATGTATTATATACTTAATAGAAAAAAATTAGAATTTAAATACAGACACAATTAATAATAATTCATTAATTGATGACATGAGTTAAATGAATTAATTAGGAATCAAATCCTAATCAAGATGCAATTATGGATGAAATTGCAAAGAGAAACTTAATTTTGAATCCATGCATAGTTAAAGGATCAAAATGGATATTTTTCATTTATAAGAAGCTTGCCTCCTTATTTTTTATGCTATCTCCATTTCTTTCATTTTCATCTCCATTTCTTTTTTTTCTTTTTATGATTTCTTGCTCATCTATAGTCTGATTCATGTTCTGATAACCTACAACACAATCTGCATAGAGGAGTAGAGATTCTAGCTGCCCCAACTATTGTGCCTCTCCATTTTTCTTAGAACAACCTTGGGCTTTGAGAAGGTTCTATTGTTCTTCCTTTGACTCGCCTTCACCTTCATAGATGCACAAATGTGGGCAATGAGGTAACACTTCCTCATTTCTATTTATTTTTGTATAGACGAGTTGACTATTTCGCATATGAGTTTTTCTGCGATCACTGGTATTGCCTTCAGAGGGACTCCCATTTCCTTTGATATTAGTTACTGCAGTCTTCCTGAGCATGCATGGAGTCAATATATATGAGATTTGATCAGGTTCACTTCGAAGTGGAAGAATTAGAAGAATGTTCTTCTTTCATCGTTAATTGAGGGATTCAGACGCCTTCTACTACCACTCCTCATTAAATTGCCCATAAGGCGAGGTGTCTCCTTCTGATATTGCTTAGCATGACCCTCTTCTGCGAGACTGGTCATGATGTTAGCATTGCCCTTCTCGGCCCTCTTCGAGACTTAGACCAAGTTGTCACCTTTGACTAGGGATATACTGCATTGGCTTATCTATATTATAGACTAGACACTGTCTGCAGAGGTATTGTCACCATGTACAAATTTTGGCACGCTTTGCATGTACATCATCCTTTTTTTTACCTATTTCCTCTTTCTAGATTTGGAGTCTAGAGATTGGGCTGATTTGTAGCTTTAGTGCTATTAGTTCTGATAGGAGGCTCCCTCTAATGCAGAGATGGGGCTCTTCCCATCTAGCAAGCATTGGGAACACTCTGCAGATTTACCGTGATCAGCTGAACACTATCAAGTGGCACCTGGTAAGAAAATATAATCATTAATATTTCATTATTTAATGCAAGTTAAACTTAATAACATGATTTTGTAGATTAAATCTAATTAGTTAGAGGGGGCAGATGATGTCCAAAGGTATGACTTCATAGTTACTGCAGTATGACTCGAGGACATGAGGACTTTGCTCCCTAGTTAAGGTTTTTGGATGTGGTATTTGGGAGAGTGGGTGTATCAGTGGCATTATGGACCTTCCTGACGCTATATTCCCTCTGTTGTTCCTCTCTCAATGTTATACAGTTCTCATCTGACGGGTTTAGAGTTAAGAGAGGTGTTACAGGGATATAATGCCACTATTTTTCTTAAGCGATCTTGCCATTATCGGCAGTTCATCCATGAGTACCTCTTGGAGCAAGTTCCTGCTTAGCAGACTAAAGTAACTTTTAATCATTTCTCTTCTAGATTTTTCAAATCACTTATTTACTTTTATTGCAATTTGAGGAGATTGGCTCTCCTGCCGATGAGGTGATGGAGGAGGCAGTTGAGACTAATCAAGGGGTTGAGACTGCTCATGAGCCTAAGATTGTGCCTGAGGTATCTGGGCCTAGACCTAGTCATGCACAACATACTTAGCACATTAAGACCAGTTGTGAGGGAACCTTTACTGGCGATATTTTTGGCAATGTTCCCCTCCTTAACAAATCCATACTATATTGGACTCCTGTTGTTCAAGCTCCGGTTGAGCAGCAAATACATTTCAGTAATGTTCAGTTCCCCAGCTTTTTCCCAGTAGATACTTCTCATGTGAGTTTATCTGACTTATTTCTTATATTACTTATAGACTTGGTATTGATGTTAGTACAACTTTACAAAATAGGTCCCCTAGACACAAGTAGAGTATTTGCACAGACTCGTCTCATCTTGGAGGTTGTTTACCATGCAGGTCACAGATAGTTGGCAAGTAAGCATATACACTTATTTGCATGAATGCATATGATATGATGTTTCATTTATGTGTAGAGTTATTCTAGGGATTTGGAGCAGGAGAATGAGATGCTTCGTTGCTGGCTTGCGAACTTGGGCATGGACCCCTACAGTGTTAGTACTTCATCTGTCAGACCTCCAGATACTTATCATCATGATGACCCTAGCAAAGGATGGAGCCCATGGCTTAATAGTAGAGTCTGGGATGATTGATTCTAGGCTATCTTCATCTTTGATTTGTAGTTATGTCAGGCTGCCTTCTTGTACTGATCTATTGCAAATTTCCCTTTCTTTAAAATTAGAATTGGATAAATATATAGTCCTAAGTGAATTTTTTTTATGCCTGAACTTTTGCCTAAGCCGCCCTTTTGGGTTTTCAACTTAGCAGGCATGCCCTAATTTTTTCCTAAACTACCCTTTCAGGTTTTCAACTTAGCAGCCTTTTTATTTTTAATTTTCAAATCTAGGTCATGATACAACCTACAAAGCCACCCAAATTTTCTAGATACAAGAGGATTCAAGCTTTACATGATGAATCTTAGTGGAAGAAGAAATAGAGACACGACTGAAGCAAAATGGTCTCATAAAGCTGATTTTAAGCTTTTATGTTCTGTTTTCCTTTCTGGTACTTATGCATTATAAATAAGATAGAACATACAATGTCATAACAAAATTAAATTTCAATAAGATTCATTAATTAGGGCCAAAATGAGTACATTTACTACATCACATGACATAACTCCTATTATCAACTAGTCCTTTCAAATTTTCTAACTGAATATTTTTTTTCTCACATTTTATTTCCTTCACTTTTGCTGACTAGCCCTTTACAGGTTTTCTAATCAATGGGACCTTTTTCTTTTATTTATTCCCTAATTTTTTCCTGCTAGCCCTTTATGGGTTTTCTGAACAGCAAGAATGTCCTAATTTTTTCCTAACTAGTTTTTTCAGGTTTTTTAGTCTGTGGACTTTATTTTCTTTATACTACTTTTATTTATTTTTATAGGTGGTATTTCTTGAGGTGATCCAAATTAATAAGCTCTATGAACTCATTGCCTTCAAGATCAAATATCTTAGCAACTCCTTCTAGCAAAACTAACTTAACTAAGTACGGTCCTTCCCAATTTGGTCTAAATTTTCCTCTCAGATCAAACACCATTGCTCTAAACTATTTTAACAACATGTCTCCAGCTCTTATTTTCCCTGGCCTTACTTTTTTATTGAACGACCTTGCTATTCTCCTATGATATATCTAAGTATGAAATAAAGCATTCATCCTCTTGTCATCTAGAGATACTAGATGATCGTATCTCTTTTATGCCCATTCACTCTTAGGCATTTTGGCTTCCATAACCACTCTTAGAGACTTGATCTCAGTTTCTATATGCAAAACTGCTTCACAGCCATACACCAAGGTGAATAAAGTTTGGTCTGTGGTAGTTCTAGATGTAAAACTATATCCCTACAAGGTGAAAGGAAGGTACTCATATCAGTCTTTATAAGTTTTGACCATCTTGGAGAGGATTGTCTTAATATTTTTATTTGCCGCTTCCACTACTCCATTAGCGTGGTAAAGATTTATGATGCTCGATCCTATATTTCTATAATAACTTTGTTGTCTCTGCTTGAAACTGAACCCTGTTGTCTATCACAACGTGATGTGGAACCCCATATCTGCAAATAAGATTCTTCTTAATGAATCGGGCCATCTACTTCACCTTTAAAGTATTAAAAGATTCAACCTCTACCCATCTAGAGAAGTAATCAATTGCCACAATTATATACTTATGTTCATTCATTGTTGTTAGCCTTATTTCTCCTATGATATCAATCCCCCACACTATAAAAGGCTAAGGAGATGATAAAATATTCAGCACCATTGGAGGAAGATGGTTGAGATCCCACAGATCTAACACTGATGGCATTGCCTTACTATCTTAATGCAATCTCTTTCCATGCTCATCCAATAGTACCCTTGTTTAATTACCTTCTTTGCTAAAATTATTCCATTCATATGAGAATCACAAGTTATTGTGTGAATATCTCTCATCACCTCTTCTGCTTCATCTTTCTTGAGACATCTGAGTTGTATCCCATTCAACATTCTCTTATACAACACCCCATCGCGACTTGCAAAATTACCTGCAAGCACACGCAGTGCATATCTCTCTTTTGAAGTGGCTTTATTTGGATATTTTTCTTCCTCGATAAACCTTTGAACATCATAAAACTAGGTCTTCTCTTTAGGACTTACTTGAAGTCCCATAATCTGCTCACCCTTATAACATGGAGCTCTTAATTTTATGATCACTAACGGCCTCATAATTAATCTAGTTACATTGTCCCACATTGAAAAGAGCATTGCTAAACCATCTACCATTTAATTTTTGTCGTTTAATAAATGGATAAAAAGACATTTAGTGAAGTTCTTTATTAAAGTCCTCAAATAGCAAACATAGGGTTTCAACTTTTCCTTTTTACTTCCCATTTTTTGTTAGCCTGACTAATAACCAACATTGAATCCCCATATACTAACAAGTCCTTTACTCCAGCTGCTATTGTTGCTTCCACTCCATGAATGCATGCCTCATACTCAGCCATATTATTGGTTACTTTGAAATCTAGTTTCTTAGCCATCGGTATGGTTTCTCCTTCTAGCATAATAAAGATCACTCCTAATCTAGCTCCTTTGTTGTTTATAGCCCCATCAAAATAAAGCTTCCACTCCCGATGTTCTATAATTATTAGATTCTCATCTAGAAATTCTAGGTTCCCCAATTCATCCCCCGTTATTGCATTATGTGCTAGGAATTCCACTACTTCCCTTCCTTTGATAACTTTTATGGTAATGCACTCTATATTGAATTCAGTTAAGATTATGAGCCATCAAGACATCCTTTCAGTTAAAGTAGGTGCTTGTAGTAAGTATCTTGAGGGATCTATCTTTGAAATAGCCTGAACCCTATAAGACTGAAAGTAATGCCTCAATTTTCTTATTGCCCATATCATTATCAAACATGTCTTTTCCACCAAATCATACTTTTCTTCATATGGTAAGAACTTTTTGCTAAGGTAATAAATTGTGTGCTTTATCCCATCCAATCCTTCTTGAGCTAACATTGCCCCCATTTCCTATTCCTCTAGAACCAAATACAAAATCAACGGTTTACCTTGCCTTAGTGGTCTCAGTACTTGTGGATTGGTAAGTTATTCTTTTATCTTATCAAATGCCTTATGATAATCATCGTTCCACTTTACAGGTTAATCTTTTCTCAACAGCTTAAAGATTGGGTCATAAATATTAGTAAGCTTTGCAATGAATCTACTAATATATTGTAACCTGCCAATAAACCCTCTAACTTCTTTCTCTGTCTTTGGTGCTAGCATTTCCTGAATAGCTTTCACATCTACGTTAATTCCTCTGCTACTAACAATATGCCCAAGTAACTTCCCTGAAGTAACTCCAAAAATGCATTTCTTCAGGTTGAGTCTCATATTATACCTCTCCATGCACACCAAGAACTTGTCTAGTGCTTCAAAGTGTCCCTCTCTTGTTTCTGACATAATCATCATGTCATCTACATACACCTCAACTTCCTTATGCATCATATCATGGAAAAGAGTGGTACCTACCCTTTAGTATGTTGCACCTACATTTTTTTAACCCAAAAGGCATAACCTTATAACAATAGGTCCCCCATTCTATAATGAAAGTTGTCTTAATTTTGTCCATGACTGCCATCATTATCTATTTATACCCAGAGAACCCATCCATGAAAGAATACATTGTACTTCCTTTTTGTTAATATTCTCTTAAAATTTTCCCTCTCTTCAGGAGTTACATCATGTGATATAAAAATATTCTTTGGATTATCATTCATGCCCATGTTAAATGAATCTAACTGAATTGAATTAATGTCAAACATGCATGAATGATCAAAATTATAATGCACAGAACTATCAGGATGCACATCATATAAGTAAGCAAAACCAACATTTATATCATTGACCATGGAAAAAACACAGTTTTTGCCCTCACAAAGGCCGGACATTATTTCATCAGTTTCTTTATAAAAAAAACATCATTAAAACTATTGCTAATTATAGTAGCTAAATCCTAGGGTGACTCCTCTTCAGGTGGTAGACACAATAGCTCTTCAATAATAGCATTTCCCATTCTCTTAGCTACCTATTTCATCACTTCCTCTTTGTTATCCTCTACCAAGTTCTCCATAATATGCTCCTTGAATATCTTAAACCCAGGAATGTCTTTTCTAGCAATATTGACAAATTCCTTAGTACCCAAATAGTACTTACCTTCCCTTGGCTTGATAAAATTCTCACTCATCAACCCCATTCTCCCTAAGGGCTTATTTATTTTTGCCTTTCCCTTCTTCCTTCCTCTTTTTCTACCAAATTTTATTTCATTGCACCTTAATCCTTTGGTGTCGCCCTGACTTTTGAATTCTGAGGGCTTAGGGCTTCCTTGCTTATTCTTTCCCAGCCCTGTCCAAGTTGTTAATTCATGCTCTTCATCATCTTTGCATCCCTAAGGTCCATTTCCATTTCAATTTTATCAAATATCCCAGTAACTTGGAAACCAGGAGGAGCATAAACTTACCTTTGTTTCTCCAGTATGGCTACCGCAGCTGCACAAGTTCCAGCTTCTATAGTCACAACTTCTTCTTCATAAGGGATTTTTATCTTCTACTGCACAGTTGAGGGTACCCCTCTTAGAGCATGGAACCATGGCCTTCCCAAAAATAAGGCTTATGTGACAAGGATGTCTAATACAGTGAACTCAACGATGGATTCTACAGGCCTTATTTTAACCAGAGCTTAGAATGTCCCCTCCACATTCCTAGTGTTGTTATTATAAGCTCTGATTATTAGGTTTGAACCTGTTAAGTCTTCAGCTTTCAAACCCAAATTGGGTAGGATCTTCAATGGACATACATTAATAATAGAACCATCATCAACCATTGTGAAGTTCATTCACTTCCCTTTCACTTCAACTGGGATAAACAATGCTTTATTATGATTTCTTCCTTCCAAAGGAAAATCATCTTCTGAGAACGTTATCAGCTCGTGTTTCTTTTCCATAACCTTTTCTACCATAGCCTCAGGTGTAGCTACTGTTTCAATGTTCATGTTTGATAGAGCTTTACTAAGAGCTCTTCTATGACTACCTGAATGCATTAGTAGCTCCCAAATGCTAACATTTACCTTATCCTTCTTTAGTTGTTCCAAAATGTCTTTTTTTTTCTCCTCCTTCTATTTTTGTAGTCTTTACCTCTTCTTTTTCTGCGACTCTCTCGATTTTCTTTTCCACTACCTTTTAATTCCTCCCACTCCTAGTGATATGATTCACATTGGGGTTATCGCTCCATTTATCAAGACCAATGGGACTTTCCTCATCAGAGTTGTACCAGATGTCTACAATCTCAACAATCTGGTCCCCTTTTCTATTTGTCCACACTTCCACTGTGCATGTTTCTTTTCCTTCCATATTAAGCTTTTTCAAATGCATACTTAGTAGCTCCTCAATCCCTTGCTTAAGAATTAAGGACCTTTTACTCTCCTCTTCAAACTCATCACCTTATCATGTAGGCACAATCTCCTTAAGAGGTATGTCAAAAGAAGTTGGTTTTGAATAAAATACTTTGTAGTTAAATTTACCTGAGGGTTATCCCAACAAATCCTCAACTCCTTTTTGTGACTTTTCTAGAGTTTTGGATTCTTTTTATTTTTTTGCTAGCTCATTATCAAACTCATTACCCCATCCTAAAGGCACTATTGATTCAATAGGGATATCAACGGAGCATGGTTTAAAGTAGAACACTTTGTAATTGAATTTAACTGAGGGTTGTCCCAGTAAATCCTCAACTCCACTAAAGGCATCAAGAGATTCTTTATTATCTATTAGGTTTAGGTTTAGGTTTTCAAAGGAGTCTAGCAGTTCCTCCTCGCTAACTCTCAAGTTAATCATCATGGTGGTTGGTGGTAGGATTTCGGTAGTCTAGGAAAGGATTATTTCTAGTGTTTGGGTTAGGATTGGATTTTTCAGGGTCCATAATTTTTGTACAGTCTATCAGGTTGTGGATTTTATGTTCGAGGTGAATACAGGTATCTGTGGAATGACCAACTACTTGGTGAAACTTACAATAGCTGTTAAGTTCATAGACTGGGACATTTAGGTTAGGTGGTTTGAAAAAGGTTAAGGGTCAGAGTAAGCCTTTCTGGATTAATAGGTCTAGGAATTTTGAGAGTGGTTAATTGAAGTTGGAGAATCTCCTGGGTGGCTGAACTGCTTGAACCTCTATAGCTCGGCTAGTGCTTCCTTATTGTGTGCCCTCAGTTGAGTAATTTCAAGTTCCAATGCCTCTAGAGCTTTTCTTCTTTTCATTCTCATTCTCTTCAACTTATAGACCATCATCATACAAGTCTATAAATGTTTTAGGGTTCATCATCTGCAGCCTCTCGACTAGATTAGGTAATACATTACGGACTATCATCCTAACCTGATCTTTCTTAGCTAGCTTATTCTTCATCAGTCCTGCTTTGTTCATGAACCTAGTAAGAAAATCAGAGAAAGATTCATTCAATTTCTGATTTATTAGTTCTAAATCTCTAATGGACACTTTCAATCTAGTATTATAATCGTACTATTTCAAAAAAGCAGTGCATAGTTCTTTCCAGTTAGCCTTGACAGATTTTTCCAACCCATGATACTAGTTTACAGCCATTCCCTCTAAAGACACCACAAGCAACCTAGTGATTACTGCTAATGGGGCTTTAGTAGTACTTATAGTGGTTATATACTAACTAAGATGAATCCTTAGGTCTCCTCTTCCTTCAAATTTCTGCAGCTGCGACATTTTGAACTTATCAGGCAACTTATTATCTTCCATTTGTAGCATGTCATCGAAGTCAAATGAATATCCCATTCCTTGTCTCCTAATCAACTCCTCTATCTTAGACATCTTCTGGGTCAATGCTCGCATCTGCTTGGACTCATGGTCTTGAACTAGTTTGAGTGACTCTTTCTTTGCTTTCTCTACCATGTAGTCTTCAACATCCTCAAGCTTCACCTCAATAATAGGTGGGTTTCTAGCAACAGGTTGGCCCCTAGCATTATTGGCAACAGGTGGAGCATCTGCAGTAAGTAGGATAGTTGCAGCAATAGGTGGTTGATTAATTATAGGTGGCGGTATGACAACAACAATAGGTTGCATCAATTCAGATAGAGCTTGTCTCAGTTCATCTTACATCATAGCCCTCATATCATCCATTAAAGCTCCCTTAATGTCTTTTAAGGTCCAGTTCCCCCCTTATTGTTATTCCATCTCTATAGGTTCAGGTGTAGTTGGTTTAGCTTCTAGGTAAAGCAGATTGATAGGACTCTCCTCTAGTCTGTGCATGATTTCTTTTGCTATAGCCTTAGGACTCAGATCCATTCTTCTTAGTCTACCACCTTTTCATCCCCAAATATGAGAAGACCCAGGTGAATCTATAATGGCTACAAAAAAATGTTAGTGTGATGGATGAAATGTATGTATGCATGTATGCATAATGCACATGCTATACAATAAGTAACAAATAGCAAGTATCAATCAAGTGTACAACATTCATCCTTCCAACCTTATTCCTCCCACAAACGTGCTTAATAATGAGTCTTTTTTCTTAGGACTTTTGGTCTTGGCCTTAATATCAATAAGGGATATCAAGAACTGATGCACATGCCAAATTTCTCAAAGTAGTAAAGACATAGAAACAATATTTCTAGGTATAAAGGTCTAACCCAATCTTCATTAGCCCAAATGGGCTTCAAAAGTATAGACCTAGGCTTTTATAGATAGAACTACCTCATGGTAACAAATATACAAGCAATTTGGGTAAATCCCAAAGGAAGTAACTAAGCCATTATTTATGGTTAGGGTCCAAAGAAAAGTCAAGGTTCCCTTAGCAAGATGCTCACCTTTAAGGCTTAAGATACAAGCCAGGGTTAGAGGGCCCCAACATCCTTTGCAAACTTGAGAAAAGACTACCCCCCCTTTAGGACTTGGGTTATAGACTTTGGTCAGATAAGCCTGGTAATCTCTCTTAAATCGATTTAAGGCTAAGAGTGATTATTAGCCAATTTATAACTCTACAAAGTTAGTGGAATCATAAACCAACGCCATCGGTTTAATAGGGACATGTAGAATGAACCAAGAACAAAATAATAATTAATAAAATAACTCTAAAGAACACAACTAGAATCAATATCTCTTATCCCCAATGGAGTTGCCACTGTAGACGGCAGGGTTTAGCATACATCTAAGATTTTAGCAACCATGACACTGTTTAGGCTCAGGGCCTTGAAGAACGCACTAACCATTATCACAAAGACATGGCATGGAGATGAGGAGTCGCCACCTAGGTTAATAACTGAGACAAATCATTTTGGTGGTACTCGATTCTCTAAAAAAAGCTAGCACCACAACCAAGAGATTCTAGGAACAAAATACTAACTTCTTTCAATTTTGTGTTCATTTAGATTTATTTTATGAATTACTATTTTATTCTCTAATTACATGCAATTTTATTTAAACCCTAATTAAACATCCATTTAACCCAAAGGCAACAAGTCATAAAATTACATGTATAAAATGCATACAAAAGGTAGTGTCCCTATATCTAAACTAGATTAATTTTATTAATTAAAATTAGTTAATTCTACATATTTATTTATAAGTGAATTGGACTAGAGATGGGCCTATATTTTAAGATAATTAATGAGTCTAAATCTACTTATTTTAATTCTAAAATGTGGGCCTAAATCTATTAATTTTAAGAAACAAAATAGAAGTTAATTAATGGGCTTAATTCTACTTAATTTTAAATTAAGTGATGTGATCCTAAATCTATTTATTTTAAAAGAAATGAAATTAATGGGCTGAACTAAGTCTAAATTAATTTTAGTTAACCTAAAAATAGGCCTAAGTCCAGTTAAAAGCCTATTTATTAAATGGTTAGAACCTAACATAGGCTTGAAGCCCAAAGATACTAAAAACATGTAAACAAACCCAAACAACAAATTAAAGTAAAAAAATGAATCAAAAACATACATTTAGTGATTTCTAATCTAATTTTAATTGTATGAAACCTAAATTAATCTGATGTCACCATTGATTTTAATTGAATTTTACCAAATTTAGCCTATATTACTAATTAATTTTTAGTGTAGAGAGTTAAAATTTCATTAATTTCGCTCTGCTGGGACTATTACAAATTACAGTATAGGAAATTAAAACAAATTCATTAAAACCCAATAAAGCCATGAACAAAATACTGTAGAAAATAATAAATCCTAAATTCTACGGGGATTTCACAAAACTCAAACCATGGCATCTCATGGATTCTTCAATTTAGTCACTACCAAAATCTCATATCACCACCCTTACCTCCAGAGTACTACAGAACATCAATCAAAATATAAAAAAACACAAAAAAAATGTAATTAGTAACTACTCAATTAAGAAATAAAAAAATCAATGTAGTCACTACAAAAATCTCATATCACCACCCTCACTTTTAGAGTACCATAGAATATCAACCAAAATTTAAAAAACAAAAAAAAATTAATTAGTAACTACTTAATTAAGAAATAAAACAATAAAAAAATCAAATCAAGAATAAAAAAAAAGAAAGAGTAGAAGAGGTTGTGCAAATATTGTTTGAATGCCCCTTAGATTTGAATTATTACTGTTTTGAGATTGACTATGTTGTTTTTTTTTCTTTATTGATCTTCTGGACTTTTAAAAGAAAAGAACATATTTTTTTTAGTAGCTAATTAGGGTTTTTTTTCTCTGTCTCTGCCTCCTTTCTCTCTAGCTACTTCACTAGGGTTATCACAATCTTCCTTTTCTGGCTTTTAAAGCCAGACCCAACAACCTCCAACCCTGTGATCACGCAAGGAAGTTGCGCTTTTCAATTTTTGAAATCAAAATTAAGAGATACAATTTTGAAAAAATCAAAAACTTAGTACACACAGGGACACATGGTGTCTTAGACCAATGAAAAATTAAAAAAAATGAAATCAGCGTAAAAAATTACTTTTTAGCAAAAATTGGCATTCCGGAATGCAGATTTTCATTCGGCATTACATAATGTCGATCGTCATTATGTAAAGTCGGTCAGCATTTTTTTTAAATTACAAAAAAGATTTTTAGAAGTTTCTAATTTTTAAAATCAAATCCCTAAAAAACCAATTTTGCAATTAAATCCACAAAACGTAGCAATTTAGTCCTTTAAAACACGAAACTCGATAGTAGAGATCAATTCTCGATTAGATTTTCATCATAAGGGCCTTCGTCGCACACGTGCACAATTGCACCCCGAAATTGGGTGCTTACAATTCTCTCAACTTCTTATTTGTGTTGTGTTCCCTCAAAATTCTCTCGTTCTTACTATAAAACACACCTTTTGTTACCTTTTGTAAACCAAAACATTGATTCTCTTACTCTCGTCATCCTTTGATTCTTGAAAAAACCCCATACTGCACTGGCATCAATCTGCTAACATCTAACGGTCCTTATTGTCCATTGATCATCGATCTACTATATTGTGCAGAAAAGTGGTAACTTTTCATGTTTTTCATGTTAAAAACATTAAAAGTGGGACAAAAATTAAAGATCTTGCATTTATGGTAATATAGTTGGTGTTTAACCATGAAGTATTTGATTGTTTTTAAATCTGATAGACATGCAAGTGTGCTTTAACATTTTGTGTCTTCTGTTTTGTTTGCATGTACTTTAATACTACTAAATCAAAGATCTTTTTAGTAGAAGTAAAGATTTAAACAAATCAATATTTGATAAAAAAAGTGGAAGCAAAGATCTTGTGGTTGACCTCATCTATTATCTACATAAATGATCGGTATATTTTTAATTACATTTTACAATTTTTTCTAATAGTGGAAGCCGATCTGTTGGATTTATGAAAATTTGAGGGGATTTTTTAATTTTATGTATAAAAATGAGATTTTTTTCACAGTTGGAAGTTGATCTATTTGATTTTATGAAAATATTATTGTTTCCTTGTAATTTGAAGGGATTTTTTTTTTATGTTTGTAAAAGTTGGGTTTTTTTCACAGGTGGAAGCCAATCTATTTGATTTTATGAAAACATTATTGTTTCCTCGTAATCTAAGGGGAGTTTTTATTTTATGTGTGTAAAAGTTCATTTTTTTATAGGTGGAAGCCTATCTATTTGATTTTATCAAAATAATTTCATTTCATTGTTATCTGTGGGGATTTTTTATTTTTTGTGTTTAAAAGTGATATTTTTTTCACATATAAAATTAGATTTATGGAATTGAAATTTTATAAACAATATTATTTTAAATGTTTTGAAATATTATACTGTGTCTTAATTTTTTTAATCAAAATCCCGTTGGGTAAATTTATAAAATATTTAATGAAATAATATTTAAATTTAGTCAAATTATAAGATTTAATATTTAATTTATTTATTAATTAACCTGATTATATATTTCCTTAATTAATATATAACAAAATTATTTATTGTATAATTTTATTATTAACCTAATAAATTATGTAACAAAAATTATAATAATTTATTATATAATTTTATTAATAATATTATTTGATAGTTTATTTTTTTTATGTGTATTATGAAATTTTTATGTTAACTACATACTTTGGGCGTCTAATTTGTTCCTTGTCTTGTTATATTGGTTAATACACACTGTTATTTTCTCTATTTTATTAATTATGTGTAGATGGACAAAGCAGTGGATGCTAGTGGCAGTTCAATTGCTACTGGCAAACTAAAGGCTACAAATATTAAGGTGGAAGCCAATAATGCTTCAAATGAGCAATTTGGTAACATTGCTCAGCAACAACAGTCTGTTCCTTCTTCAGAACAGACTAAAGCTGAAGGGACTAAGTCTAATAAAAGGAAGCAGACTGATACCATATTAGTTGTCTAGGAACATTTCAAGCAAATCTGGGTGGGAGGTAAATTAAAAAAAAGGTAAATGTCTTCATTATCCTAAATCTTTTAGTACTAAACCTCGAAAACATAGTACTTCTTCTCTTAGGAATCACATGTTGACATGCATGAAAAACCTGATGCCCAAATTTGCTAAACAAAAACTATTAACCCTTAAACTTGTTTCTGCCTCTGAAACTAAGGGTGCATAATCTATGGGTGTTACTAGGGCCTGGCAATTTGACCAGGATGTTATTAGAAATGTTATTGCTAGGATGCTTATTTTAGATGAGTTGCCTATCCATTTTATGGAAGGGGAGGGTTTTAGAAACCTAATAAGTGCAGCATGCCCGCATTTTAAAATCCCTTCTAGATGGACAATGAGTAAAGATATCCTCAACCTCTATGTTAAAGAGAGATTAAAATTGAAAAAAAAAAATTCAAATATGAATGTAAAAGAGTTTGTCTGACCACTGACACTTAGACTTCGATCTAAAGATTCAACAACATATGCATAATAACACATTTCATAATAACTGAGTGGAAGCTTAATAAGAAAGTGACTGCTTTTATGCCTATATTTTCACACACTTGCTAAGGCCTTTGAATCCTCTGTGGCTGAATGGGGTCTTAAAAATGTATTCATAGTCACTTTTGACAATGCTTCTAACAATGATACTGATATGTCTTTTTTTTAAAAGAAATTAATCAGTTAGGGGGCAAGTCCAGTTAGAGCCTTGTGTGGCTTACATTCTTAATTTGGTTGTTTTTGATGGATTAAAGGAAATTAATGTTTCTATCAAAAGGGTTAGAGAGGTAGTTTGGTACATCAAGAATTTATCTGTTAGGTTACAAAAAAATTAAAGAGTTTTTAGAACTGATTGGGATAGAGTCTAAGTGTGGTCTTTGTCTAAATGTCCCAATAAAGTGGAATTCCACCTACTTGATATTGAGAAATGCATGAGATTATGATAAAACCTTTGAGAAATATAAAGAATGCGAGCTTGATCTAAGAGCAGACCTGGGGGATGATGTACTTGAATATTTTGATTGGAAGTGTGCTAAAAATTTGCTTAAATTTCTTGAACACTTATACAATATGACATTGAGACTATCTAGTTCTCAGCATGTCACTTCAAACACTTTTTTCTCAAAAATTTCAAACCTTTTTTGTTTGCTGACCGATTAGAAAAATTCTGATGATCTTTATATGAGGTCTATAGGTACAAACATGAAATTAAAGTTTGATAAGTATTGGGGAGATGCAGATAAAATTAGTATCTTGAATTTTATTGCAAACATACTTGATCCAAGGGACAAAATTGCGTATCTTAAGTTTTCTTGTATAATTATATATGGTCCATCTGTGGGAGTGGATTTATTTCAGAAAATTAAAAATGCTTTATATGAACTATTTGATGATTATAACACTCTTGCTCAAGCTTCATGTCCATCAGGTGTGTTAAGTGGTGGAAGCCAATCTGATATGCAAGTGAAATCAAGCACCACATCTAGTTCGTTGTTAAAAGCTATATTTTTACAACATCAATTGGATAATGGGATTGGTGGAAGCAAAAAAAAAGTGAGCTTGATCTTTATCTAAGCGAGTCAAACTTAGAAAAAACAGATGATGGGAAATTTGACTTGCTTAGATGGTGGAAGCTAAATTCTGAGAGGTTCCATGTTCTCTCATTTATGGCTCACGATGTATTAGTTATTCCAATGTCAATTGTTGCATTAGAATCAGCTTTTAGCATGAATGGAAGAGTGCTTGATTGTTTCAAGAGTTATTTAACTCCCTCACTTATTCAAGCCTTGATTTACACTCAAAACTGGCGTAAAAAGCCAAATCAAACAATGTCAATTGAAGAAAGATTGGAATAATTGGAAGAATTTGAAAAAGGTAAACATTGTCCTTTTAAGTTTTTTATATTTAATTTTCTTTTACTTTGATGCATTCTCATTTCATTTCTTTTTTTTTTCCTTAACTTTAAGACAAATCTCCCTTCTTTGGGACAAGGACCTTCAGTTGGTTCATCATCTACAGCTCCTTAATATACTTGTTTATACCTCAATGTTGTGACTTTTTTACTAACATGAATTTAATAACACAATACACCTCTTGCCCTCTTACCATGATTATTTAATTACTTTATTCTTTTATGCCTACTGTTAATTTATTCCTACTCCTGATTTGTGACTGCTCTATTGTGCTTGGAATATCTTGCTATGCCTGTAATCCCTTTGTGCCTACTGCTGTATATGCCAATTTCATTTTGTAAATGTATAATAAATGGTGGAAGCCTATTAGTTTGTGTCTACTCCTCTGTTGTGCTAATTTCATTGTGTTGCAGCATAATAGACATTTAAATGTGTATATGGATTCACATTTGCATGTCTGTTATGAGCTTGTGACCATGTTTTAGGTGCCTTGGCTATTGCACATTTAGTGTATTGATTTTCTGATGAGGCAATGATGAAGATTCCACCTTTTTTCTGATAATTGATTTAATGCAATGTTGTGTGTTTCTTAGGTAGTAAATGGTTTGCAGTTTGTTGCCAAAAATGTTACTTGCATTGATCCAATGACCTGAAAATTTTGCTACTGAGCCTTTTTTTTTTTAGTTGTTTCATAATTATAACTCAACTTTTTTTGCTTTAATTGATCCTTAGTTTTTTTTTTATTTTTCAGGTTGTTATTCTTTTGTGATTATGTGGATACAATGATACACATGTGCATCAATCTGCCTTTATTTTAGTGTGTGTAGACTGATCTCTTCTTTTTAAAAACAAATCTAAGAATTCAGTTCTGATACATAAACAAATTGATGTATTTAGAGGACTTCTTTTTATGTATTTTTTGTAAATAATGGAAGCCAAGTCAACTTGACTTATTTATCAGTTCTGCCTTCTGAACTTGAAAGATTTCTGGATATGTATATTTTGTAAATTGTGGAAGTTAGAAAATATCTGAATATGTGTATTTGGAAATGGTGGAAGCTTCATGTATATTTTGCATAGCCAATTAGCCATAGCCCACTATAGCCCTTATTAGATTTAGTTATTGGGCTCTGAATAGAAAAATTTAGACATGAGAAAGAATTGTTTCTTAGTCCAAAAGCCTTATATGTAGTTGTGTTTCTATGAAGAGTTGAACCCTTTTTTGTAATGGGCTCGACCCAATATATTAAAAAAGAATTTTATTTTTTATTTGAACTTTAATTTTTTAGGCCAAATTTATAAAAGAATCAGTTCGAATTATCGACCCAAATTAACCCGAAGATTTCAGTTTTCTAACCTACATATTTTTAGTTTTCGAAACACTGGTTCGATTCTGAACAGTCCCCTTCCTCACTTACTTAGGTTCCGTTTTCCTCCATCTAAATC
Organism: Mallotus nudiflorus; assembly: GCA_947683625.1. NCBI lineage: Eukaryota > Viridiplantae > Streptophyta > Magnoliopsida > Malpighiales > Euphorbiaceae > Mallotus > Mallotus nudiflorus. The sequence goes on along the minus strand of CANTUR010000772.1, from coordinate 75,683 downwards.
CGCCCAAACCACCCAATACACATCCCTACATATTAGTGAAAGAATAACATATTTTCCATTTTGTTAGAGTTGATACTTTTCTTACATATATACTTTAAAGTTGATGTATTTTGTTTTGATAAATTGGGAAGTTGTCCGATCTTAATATCGATGGACTGTACAACAGAGAGCAGTCCTCCTCTTTTAAATTAATGACAGTAGGAGAGCTGGTGTATTTTGTTAGTGTGTGCATTTTGTATATGTATGGCCAAAATTGTGTGTGCAAAAAAATGTGTTTAAAAATTATTGTTTACTATTTAGCATGTGTAATTTTATCATAAATCAAGTAATGGTAGAAAGTACCAATTTTCTTAAAAAAAGACATTAAAAAATATTTAAATGTAAAATAATAACACACTTTATATTTATAGCCATATTTGAATTTATAAATAATAGATAATATACTTCATATTTTTAGCTAAATATGTTAAAAAACTGAAGCGACATAAATAAAAGATTAATTTTTTAAAAAGTGTTTAATTATATTTTCAATGAAATTTTGAAATGCAAAATCATAACATTTTGAATTTAAAGTCTAAGAATTAATGGATGTGACTATATCGTCAACTTGTCATCTTATCTTTCTAGTCAAATGTGGTAATGGTAGTGGTAGTGATGCTGAAGATGCCATGAATACTACACTAATATTATTTTCCAAATTGAAAGAATTGATATTCTATGAGATGGAAGAACGGGAAAAGTGGAATTATGAAGAAGATGAAATAATAAAAAAATAGAATAATAATAATGTCAACTCTCCGTTCTTTGACGCTCGAGGATTGTGGGGAGTTGAAGGAATTGTGACATTACAGCGCCCAAAACACTTCACTTAAACTTGAGTGGAGGAAATTAAGAAATTAAAAAGTATTATCTCTTCACTGTTAATTAATTATTCTCTAATTGCTTTTCTTTCCAATTTCTCAAAACTATCATTAACGTTTTCAGGAACTTTTTTAAACCCTTACGTCGTTTCAGAATAGACAGTACCTTTGAATACTGTCTTTTACATAATATCATGGTCACCAATACAACAAAACTCTTCAAATCTTTCATCTGCAAGTAATTATCTTTTTTTTTATTAATTGATTTGTGTTTTCTTTTTAATTATTTATCTGTTTCTTTCTTTGAAGCTAAAAGTTGTTTTCTTTTTTTTTTATTATTATTATTAAGGTATGTGATGAAGAACAATCTCCTGATTGTGATTGGGATGAATTATCCGATTTTCCATCAAGCTACTGGAATCAAATGATGGGGTCATTACCAAATTGCTTGTCGACCCACAACAATTTTTGTTGACTTTTTTCTTGCTTTTTTTTTCCACAATGTAATCCAAAATTTTATTTTATTTAAAATATTTTTGTTAAATGTAATATATATATATATATATATATATATATATATATATATACACTAAATTATACATTAAATTTAAATAATTATACAAAATAATATTTTTATTTAAACATTAAAACTACATTAATTAAACATCTTTGAATGTAATATGTAATTTTTATTTTTAGTTAAGTGTTAAATATCATGTTATATAATTAAAAAATGATTAATTTATTACTGTTTAATATTATTTTGATAAATACCAAAATATATTATTGGTGGATGAATTTATTAAAAGAATATAAATATAGGTGTAATGTGATAAATATTTAAATATTATAAAATGAGATATAAAAATGAATATATAGAAACTATTTTTTTTGGTGTTAAAAATGTGTAATTGATTGGAAAGAAATTACTATAAAAATTACATTTTGGTATAAATTTAACATTATTTTGGTGTTTACGGTTGGAGATGGCTTTAAAGAGGTATAAAAAAAAAATTGGATTAAAGAATTTGAAAAAAATTAATGGAGATTTGAAAATCAAGAATAAAATAACAAAAATTGTTAAAACTTCTAAAGAAGTTTTTCTAATAGTTGCGCTTTTATTTTTTTGTATTTATTTGTTGAATGATTCATTTTATTTCTTCTATTTTACGTTTTTTTAATCCATAATTATGAGTAATTGATTGTTAAAAAACTTATTTAAAATTAAAACTAATACTTTGCTTTACCAATGGTATTATCAAATTGAAAAGGAATCGCTTATGGTGATACTGAGATGCATGGAGTGGAATGGCTTCTATGTAGAAGTTTGTTTTCTATTTTTTCCTTTGAAAAACATTGTTTAGACTGAATAATCAATTATGGAACAACATACTTTTAAGTCAATTTTTTTTTTTGAACTACACTATTTCAAACATATGTTCACAAAAAGACTGTCATATGGTGGGAAAATCTCACTCTGATACCTAAGTTAGTATAGTAAACATCTTAACAATGGTAAAAAGAATGCTTATGGAGATGTGTACGCATGATATAAATCATATGCAATATTTAAGGAGTATATATAAAGGTGTAGTTCAAACCTTGTTATAGTAGGATTCATTGTTCATGAAGGTTTTAGTCTTCCTAGTTGAGGAAGAAATATATTTCCTATGCAGAATAATATTATTATTATGAGGAATAAAATGATTTACCTTTCTTTTTAGGGATTTATATTTCTTATTCGAGTACCAAAAGCCCCCCCCCCTCCCGAGAATGTTGTTTGGATATTTATGTTTGAGTTTCCTAACTTCAGCTCTAATTTTAAGATTCTGACAACATCTAAGTAATATGATATGAATATAGTGATGTATTTTGAGTTAGAATTGCTTGATGTGTGATATTTCTTGGGATTGACTCGAGTAAACATGTATTGCAAATGATCATCCCAGTCCATTAGCGATGGCGGGTTTTAACGTCAAACGTCTCTGAGTACACCTATCTCAATGAACATCTACCTTGGGTATGATTGAGCAATATCATTCAAGTCTATTAGCAGGGGTAGGTTTCGACCTCGGATGATTCAGAGCACGCCCGTCTTATCAAACATCTACCCTGGGCATAAGCATTGTCATCTAAGTCCATTAGTAGTGGCAAGTTTCAATCTCGAAGTATTTAAAGTACGCAATCTTTCCGAACATCTACCCTAGGTATGAGCATTGTCATTTGAGTCTGTTGGTAGTGGCGGGTGGGTCGTCCCCATAAAAACTGGTGATAAGACTGCAAACAAGCTTTAAGTCCATAATTAATCCTCCTATTGCCCAGTATACTTCCTAGGATAAAGCATTTACAATGCTTCCATCATCTATTGGCATCCTCTTGACTAAGTAATTGTTTACATATGCGCTAATGACTAAGGCATCATTATATGAATGCCTGATATGCTTCCCATCCTCAACGTTGAATGTATGACTAGATCTGCTTTAGTTAGAGAGTAGACTTCCTTTTTTAACCTCTTTTATCTTCTTTCAAATGAAGTGTTTCCACTAATTACCATGTTAATCACTTCAGATACATCAGTCCAAGCTTTTTTTAGCTCATTGTCACGTTTTGCTCGGTTATTTGGATCTCTTTCTCTCTTTGGTTCTGCAAATCTCCTTAATGACCCCGTTTGAATGAGGCTTTCTATTTCCCTTTGGAGATCATGGCATTCCTTAGTGTCATGACCATGATCATGATGATATTTGTAATGCCGACATCTGTCTATCCTACATCTCTTAAATAGCATGAGCTTCTTAGTGGGAATCATACCTACCCTATTTTATCTAATCCACATTAAGATGTTTAAATTTAAAGCATTCAGGGGTGTGTACCTTTCTACTTCCATTATAAACCCTTTTATGGGTTTCAAAATAAGGATGACAGATTTTTGCCTTTTCAGGTATCTCATCCTTCTTCCCTTCTGATAGGAATGATGAATTTACCTCTTCCTCTCTCAACTTTATGTCTTCATCCATATTTATAAGTTTTGTTGCAATAGCCATTACTTCTGATAAGGTATTTAGATTTTTTTTCATTATTTTATTTTTGAGCTTTATCATTCGAGTCCCTACCTTCATGGCATCTATGGCAGCTTCACCACTCAGGTTTTTAATGTGGATAGCTACTTTATTAAATCAGTCCATATAACTACTTAAAGACTCAATTATCCCCTATTTGCACATCCGGAGATCATTTATACTTTTTGGTGGAGGGATATTGGTGATAAATCGAGCTTTGAATTGCTCAACTAATGCCTTAAGGATGATATTGAATCTTTCAAAAATATGTGAATCCACGTTTGAGTAGTTTTAGTGAGGTGCTCGAAAAGACTTAACACGTTACAACATTATTGATGTTTCTGGAGCATCATCTTTGCTCTGAAGGAAGAAAGATGGCTAATTGAATCTCTGGATCCATCATATGAATCTAATTAAAGGATTTTTAACTTATAAAGAATTTCTATCTTAATAATTCAGTTGGTAAAGGGAGTACTTCCCTCCAAAACATATTTATCTTTTTTGCTCGATCCAGTCCAAGCTTTTTCCATCACTTCTTTTACCCAACAACTGACTTTAGACTCTTCCAGTGGTGGGATGTTGGTATTGGATTTTGCTTCTTTGTCTCATACCTATCATCTTATTTCATCATCTCAAGGATTCTTCACATGAAGGATCATATCCTTTGATCCAAAAACTCCTTGAGGGTTATCCTAGGTTAAGGCATGTAGCTGATGTTTCAATTTGTTAATTATAGCTTCTTTTTCCATATAATTTAAATGAATAGTCAGAGTGATTAGGTTGATTTTTAGTGTTCCAAGAGGAAGTGAGAATTCTAACAAATTAGGGAAAAGTACAGATGAAATTGGTCTACTGGTGTGTTGTAGGGGTGCAAAGTATGGGAAAGTGTTGGCCATTAGGGAAGTGTTTAGATTTTGGGTCTGAGGGGGTGGAGTAAAGAATTCTGGTTAAGATGAGATTAGAATATTAATTAGGATTTTAATAGGTTAGGTGGTGGTGTTAGTTCCTACCAGAATTCCTTAGGTAGGCAAAGCTGAACTGGATTCATAATTGTCTTTTTTTGAAAAAAATATTTTATATTTTTGAAAACTATGATTTTTTGGATTTAAAGGTATATTCCCATAGACGTTGCCACTTGATAACTAAATTTGGAAACTTCCTTCAAACCCTATACATATGTTCATGAAAAACAAGATCAGAGGGTGGAGAAATTCCCACAAACCCTCTGATGCCTAAGTAAATACCTTGAGAATAGCAAAATGAATGATTATGGAGATATGTATGCATGATATAAATAATATACAAGATTTAAGGAGTATATATAGAAGTGTAGTTCAAACCTTGTTAGAGTATGATTCATTGTTTAGGAAGACTAAAGTTTTCCTAACTGATAAAGAAATATATTTCCTATCCAAAATAATATTATTAATAGGAATAAAATGATTTACCTTCCCTTTTAGGAATTTATATTTCTTATTCGGTTATCAATATATATATACTATACTAATTACAGGCCTTTCGAGGAACATTGTAGGGGTAAAATACCATCCAAATGAATTCATATTTTCATGGGTGTAACGCCACATGGATATATATATATATATATATATATATATATATATATATATATATATATATATATATATATATAATCTAAACTCGATTAGAGGGTGGACTCACTCCAACGTGAAATGCATTCTTTTTTTTTATGGACTTTCACCATTTGTGAGTATAGGTAAATTATTCAATATTAAAATACAAAATAATTAGTTGTTGGGAAATTTTTATTACTTTTATGAATTTACTCAAATCAAATCAGATCAATTAAAGTTTAGTGAACTGTGATTTAGATAAAAATAATAATAAATAAATAAATAAATAAATAAAACATCAGTCTTGATACCATCCAGTATGTTCCCGCCTAGTTAGGGGCTCCTTACCCCCTAAATAGGGACACTTGGATTAGCAATAAAGCAAAACCGTCCGGAATGGGGACTACCCCAAAGTGGAAGTCCTAAGCACATAAGGGACACTCTCCTACCAAAATTATGATTCACTATCCCACACGGAATCTGACTTCTCCCAGGTTTGAGTATTACTATATATAGACCCCTACATCCCTCATAAAGGGACATCTCATTCTCACATATTCTAGCTATCTCGTATTCTCCCTACTTCTGTTCTCTAACTTAGGCATTGGAGTGTTCATGGGGACTCTCCCCACCTCTCACCTTACCTTCTGTTCATGGATTGCAGGATACTAAGCCCAAGAGTTCTGAAAACCAATTATCAAGTGGCACCGTCTGTGGGAACTCCTTAGGAAAAGCCATTCATTTACTTGCTAAGCTAAAGACATCTTCACTATGACTTCTAGCCCATCACCAACCCTGACTCCTGAAGTCGGCACCAACCCTTTCGCACCTATCCTTTTAACCGACCTCTCAGACCCTCTCCCAGCAATAGTGCTTCCACCCACCTTTCATCATGATGGAGCCTCATCTAAACATATACCTTCACTCCCTGACAACACTCTAAGATACCCGTCCTTGGGCACAGACCTCCTGTATTATGCTCTACTATAACACCATCGATCAATACCTTCTATAACTTTTCTAAGTCTACCAAAAACACCAGCAATAACCACTCCAAATTTAAACATTGTAAACCAGACACTCAACCTCGATCAAACTATCAGGGAAGCCATGATAAAAAATATTTAGGCGCAGATAGCTTTGATGCAACAACAGCTAAATGCTATAATACAGAGTGGGCGCTCTGAGCTGGCTCAAAATGATGATAACACAACACCCCGGTAGGCCCCGAGGATGAGCATGGGGAAGGGTAAAGCGCCAAAAGGGGAGTGCAGTTCAACCATTCTGGCTCTTGATGATTCAAAATTAGCTCAGAAGGTTAAATAAGCAATATGCAAAGCCCATACCAAACCTAGGAAGGAAGAAGAATGTGTTATGGATAGTAGAACTCTGTTTGTTAGCAGAATAATTCAGACGGAGATCCCTAGTAAGTTCAGAATCCCACAGCTTGATCAGTATAATGGGAGGGGAGACCCCATCAGTCATATATCAGCATTCCGAATAAAAATTATGCTCCATAATGTAAATGATGGAATCATGTGCAGAGTCTTTCCAAGCACGCTCATAAAGAATGCTCAAAAGTGGTTTCATCGACTCCCAGAGAATTCTATCACTTCTTTTGAGGATTTGGTAGAACAATTTCATATCAAATTCATCACCAATATTCCCCCAACAAAAAACATCAACGATCTTCGGATGTGCCGGCAAGAAGTTGACAAATCTTTACGAAGTTACCTTGATCGTTTCAATAAAACAACCATGCAGATTGAGTATCTTATTGATGAAGTCATCATAGAAGCTTTGAAAAATGGCACTAGACTCGGCAAGCTTAAAGACAAAATAATAACTAAAGAAATGAGTACCTTTGCAGAAGCAATGGTGATGGCAGTCCAGATGATAAAAATGGATGAAGATAGAAGGATGCGATAGGAAGAAGATAGGCCATCGATTAAGGATAAACAATCGAAACAGAGACGAGCAAGCTTTCCAAAAATGAATTTTAGAAACCCGGTAGAGATTTGATAGGGAAGTGGATAGATATACAACTTTGAACACCTCTCGATCCAAAATCCTCATATGGGTCAGGCAAAATGGAGTTGGGATCACCCCAGCCAAGAGAATAAGCCCAAACTGGAGATTTACCCAGGATAGAGGACAGTACTACGAGTACCACTAGGAATACGGGCATGACACGGAGGGCTGCAGAGAGCTGAAGAATGCCATAGAAAGATTGGTGCATAGGGGAAAGCTCAATAATTTCACAGACACACCGAGGAGAAACGGAACCTCTGAAAGCCAGGAGCAAGATAGGGCCGAAGCAAAGAAAACCCAAAGGGAGCTGATTGGAATGATCAACATGATCATAGGGGGAGAAAACACCAAGAAGAGATTAAAGCGTAGTAGAGGATAAAAATCAGTACCCCGGAGAAGTGATATTGTGTTCAATTCGGAAGATGATTCGCATGTACACCACCCCCATTATGATGCTCTGGTAATAACTACGTGCATAAATAAGTATCAAGTAAAAAGGCTACTGGTGGAGAATGGAAGTGTTATCAATGTATTATCCTGGAATGCGTACAAAGAAATGGGTGGCTCCATCACCAACCTAAAGGCCATCCAGAACCCCCATCATGAGTTTTTGTGGTGGAACCGTGCAACCAATGGGGATTGTCGAACTGAACCTAGAATTTGGAAACCAAGATAATGAAGAGACAAAAGTCATCCAGACTGTATTCAACGTGGTGGATATACCACTGGCCTATAATGGGATTATAGGACGGGTGACACTTTATGAGGCAAATGCAGTCACCAGCATTCGACACTTAACCATGAAAGTTTCGATCAAGAATGGAACCCTTACTCTTCAGGGAGATTAGTACATGGCCAGACAGTGTTACCAGATGGCCATGAAGCCTCAAGTGGAGGCTTTTCCTTTAGAGGCATGGGAAGTTGAGAAGCAAGGCACCAATCCACAACCAGTAGAAGACAAGGAGACCTTACAAATCATGGAAGGAAAGACCATGAAAATTGGCAACGCACTCAACTGGAATATCAGAGATGAAATAAAGGAAGTACTTACCAAACACTCGAAGGATTTTGCTTCACAAGCATTCGAGATCGTCGACATGGACACACAGGTTGCCTGTCACTGCCTAAACATCAAATCAGGAGCCAAGCCAGTAGCACAAAAAAAAAGAACCTTTTCCTATGAAAGGCAAAGAATTATTGCTAAAGAAACAATGAAACTGTTAGCAGCTAGGTTTATTAAAGAAGTTACTCACCTGGAATGGGTAGCCAACGTGGTACTCATAGAAAAGCAAACGAAAAGTACAGAATTTATGTAGACTACACCGACCTTAACCGAGCATGCCCTAAGGATAGCTACCTGTTGCCCACGATTGACTAGCTCATCGACTCCACCGCTGGTCATAAATTATACAGCTTCGTTGATGCGGCACAAGGTTATCATTAGATTCCAATGAAGGAAGAGGATCAAGAGAAAATGTCTTTCATCACCCATGAAGGATTGTACTGTTACAAGGTGATGCCCTTCAGATTGAAAAATGTCGGGGCCACATATCAAAGAATGATAAACCAAGTCCTCCAAGACCAGATTGGAACAAGCATAGAGGTATACATGGATGACATCATCATCAAAAGCAAACATCCGGAACAGCACCCAGCGGACGTGGATCAGGTTCTCTAGCTACTGAGCAAATCCAGGATCAAATTGAATCCTGAGAAATGCATCTCCGGAGTCCAAGCAAGCAAATTCTTGGGATTCATGATATCTCACCAGGGCATTGAAGCCAATCCAGAAAAGATGGAAGCCATACTCAACATGGAAGCACCGAAGATCATCCATGAGGTACAAAAGTTAAATGGCAAAATCACCACGTTAGGGCATTTCATTTCTTGCTTGGCTAGGCGGTGTCTACCATTATTCCAAGCTCCCAAAAATTCTAGGAAGTTTCAGTGGTCCACTGATTTCCAGGCGGCATTCGAAGACATTAAAAGATTCTTATCCTCACCACCCCTACTCAGCCGGCCAGTCCCAGATGAGACCTTGTATTTGTACCTTTATATTGGCCGAGAATGCATCGCTTCAGTACTGGTAAGAGAAGAAGGAAGCCAGCAAAGCCTTATCTATTACGTCAGTAAGATGCTCTGAGGACCTGAAATTTGATATCCCATGTTGGACAAGTTAGCCATGGCTATGGTCCATGCCTCTCAAAAGCTTTGACATTACTTCCAAGCACACCATGTCATTGTCCGATCCCATTTCCCGCTGCAGAAAATCTTATAGAGATCGGAGACTTCAGGCAGGCTAGTACAATGGTCAATATTACTCGGTGAATTTGATATTGACTATGAGCCCCAGCAGCAAATGAAAGCCCAGGCATTAGCAGATTTTATGCAAGAAATGGCTTTGAAAGACATAGCCTTGACCAAAGCACCAAAATGGAAGCTCTATATTGATGGAGCATCCTCAGCTCAAGGTTTCGGTGCCAGAATAATCCTCAGAGGACCACACAAGGTTCACATCCGATACGCAGTCTGTATCAAGTACAATGCCACCGACAATGCAGCCGAGTACAAAGCACTCATTATAGGTTTGAAGTTGGCCACCAAAGTCAGGGCTGAACACCTTATCATATACTTGAACTCCCAACTAGTAGTCAACCAAGTCAGTGGAACATTCCAAGTCAAAGACACATGCATTGCCAAGTACGTAGACAAGGCCAAGCGGCTTTTGCAACACATTGAACGGGGTGGAGGCCGATAGGAGATCATCCAGATTCCCAGGGAAGAAACAATGAGGGTAACTACCTTGCCAAATCTACAGCTAAAAACAGTCAAGCATTTCAAGATATGAATTTCACTGAGTCGCTAACCAATCCCAGCACAGAAAACACCAAAGTTTTTGAGACACAGGTAGTCTCCAAATGGATGCGATCGATAATCCAATATATGGAGCATGAAACACTCCTAGAATACAAGCTGTAGGCTCAGAAGCTCAAGACCAAAGCAGCCCACTATTCCATCCATCAAGAGGAGCTCTATCAAAAATCCCTTTCACACTTACGGTCTAAGTGCATTTTACTAGAGGAAGGGAATTACATACTCCGAGAAATCCATGAAGGAATTTGTGGAGTGCATGAATCCCATTATTCGCTCACTCAAAAGGCACTACTCCAAGGGTATTACTGGCCCACCATGTCCAAAGATGCCCAGTAGCTAATGCAAGCATGTCCCCAATGCCAGCACTATGCCCGACTCAATCACAAATCTTCTCGGCCCCTGCATCCCATTGGCAGCCCTTGGCCATTCGCTATGTAGGGGATGGACATCCTTGGTCCTTTCCCTCCCTCTACCTCGTAGAAAAAGTTTTTAATTGTGGCTATTGACCATTTCACCAAGTGGGTAGAAGTATAAGCAATCCCAACCATTACAGAAGCCCGGATACAACACTTCTTCTAGAAGGAGATCATTTGCAGGTTCAGCATGCCCCACACTTTAATAACGGCCAACGGTAAATAGTTTGATAATAATAAATTCAGAGGTTTCTGCTCATACCTTGATATAAAGTTGCGCTTCACCTCAGTAGCTCTCCCACAGACAAATGGACAAACGAAAGTCACCAACAGAATTCTCATGCAAGGATTAAATAAGAGACTTGACGACAAAAAGGGAAATTGGCTCAAAGAACTCAACAACTTAATCTGGGCCTACAGAACCACACCTCGATCATCCATCGGTGAGACACCATTCAGACTGACTTATGGCATGGACGCAGTAATACCCGTGGAAATTAGGTCACCAAGTTATCGGGTAAGCCAGAATCTCGATCATACCATTAACAATGTTGATGCCTGGATATGCCTAGACCTACTAAAGGAATGGAGAGAACAAGCTGTAACCACAGCTGAAGCACATCGGCAAAAGGTAACATGGTACCATTGTCAACGGCATCGCTTAAAACAATTCAAGTTGGGAGACTGGGTACTCAAAAGAGCAGATATCGACAAAGGCACCTCAGGAACTGGCAAGTTAGGTCCAAATTGGGAAGGTTCATACCAAATCTCAGTAAGCACAATAAGGGAGCATACAAACTAAGAGAAAGAGGAGGCAAAGAACTACTACAATTTTGGAACTCAAACTCTCTCAAAAAATACTATCAATAAAATTATATTCAACATATGATTCAATAAAGTCTCTCTTCATTAATAAAATGCCCTTACATGTGATCGATTAAAAAAAGAAAAGAAACATATACATATCTACTCCACTATATGTACACCCGGACCTCCAGGCCCAGAAATAAAGGGGGAAACCTCATCAACAGTCTTTGGATGCACTACAGACCCAGCAGTAATAGCAGCCTCTACAATCTCCCTTGTAGGAACAACACTGGCCTTTCAATGGGCATCCTCCTCCACAGTAAGCTTGGCAAGGTCTGCTAGCGTTATTCTATCCAACGCCCCCAAATCCAGTCCCAAGTCTTGAGAGAGCAGGATCCTCTTACACTTAACCTGATAAGCTTTGAGAAACCCTCCTACCATGCCTTAGTACACCTTCTTATCATTCGCTCGGGATTTCTCAAGCTCCGCCAGCCTCCCTTGGAGCTTAGCAATTTAAAGATCCTGCTATTCGATCCTCCTCATCAGTTGGGCTTGGCTATGTTCCAGCTCAGAAACTTTTTTCTAATATGCCTCAGCATCGAACTTGGCCTCAACATATTTTGTCTGGTAGTGCTCTAGGGCTACCTTTATGCTATCCAGTTTCTTCTCAAAATCAATGGCTATAGTTCCCACCTCCGTTTCCTTTAGGCTATACTGGCTCTTCAGGTAGAAGTACTGATCCTTCGCCAGCAGCAAGTCCTGAGTCATCTGCCAAAAATAAAAAGTTAGCATCAATAAGAAACACATACAATAACAACATCAGTAGTAGAAGCTAGCTTACCTCTAGTGATTGGCCAATCATGGAGTCAAGCAACCCCTCCGAGCCCTCATCGGACCAACATTGCATATCACCCGGGCAACCTTAGCGATTTAGCGTACTGATCCCACACTTGGCTGTTGGAGATACTCGGGGGCTTCATCTGCTTCAGTATCCAACCCCTCATATCCGGACACCCAGATAACCACAGGCGCTAAATGTAAATCTCCTCATCTAGCCCCTTCGCATCTGACACCGGATCAATCAATAGCCTCTTTCTTCGGCCAACCCGCTCCAGCTATGCCATTTCTATTGCCACTTTGCCCTTGGGGTCAGCAAGAACTGCTTCAGGTGCCACAAGAACTTCGGGTTCAGTGGAAGGAGAGGCCTGAACTTCCTCTGAAGTAGCCGGCTCATCAACTAAGGAAATCCGCCCGTAAAATCAAAAAAGTCAGCCATCTACAGTCACAAAAATAGAACAAGTCAAAAATATAGCTCAAAGTAAAATAGATGTACCAGGGGAATGAACGAGACTCAGACAAACTCTCTATTGGTACCTCCGGGATGCATCCTCTGCCGATTGAACTTCAGCAAGCCCATTGAGATATAGCCACAAAACCATCTCTGTATCATGGTCAGAAAGTTTCGCAAGACGGGTCACCTTATAACACTCGTTAGACCACATCCTTCGGACATCCAAGAAGTCTGACTGATGCTCTATAATAAAAAAATGGTGTCTCCACTTCTTGTGGAGATCTGGAAGCTTTATAAAAAAGGGTATGGTTAGGTACAACCAACAAGGAGAACATCAGCTCTCCCTTCTTTCTAGTTAGCCTATACATATATCAGAAAACATCTAAATTGGGTTCTCTCCCCTCTTCATACATCAGTTGGATGAACCCGATTAGTATCCTATAGCTATTCGGGTGAAACTGACCGGGCGCTATGTTATTTCTATTCAGAAATTCCTTTACAAAGGGATCTAGAGGAAATTTCAAACCCCCCTCTAGCTGATCAAAATACACTACTAATTTACTTAGCCCTAACAAGGGGGTATAGGCCCTAAACCTCCTATCTACGGTGTGAAGGGTGTAATCAGCAGGGATACAGAACTACCTTCGATACCAGCCTAGTAACTCACTATCTACATTTGAGACAAAAAGGTTAGAATTAACTTCTTCCCTTGGGGCCATAGTGAAGAAGGGAAATACACAATAGCATAAGCGAGGAAAAAGAGGAAGAAGAAAAATAAAAGGATCACCTAGTTGCCACAAGCAAGAATTATGACCGGTATAAATGAAAACAGCAAAGGCAATATCAATGCAGCGAAGGCAAGAACAATAGAAAAGCAAAGAAGCAAAATACGTCAGTTAACAAGGGCATCAGTATTTATAAAGACACAAAAGGATTTGGAAGCACGCCATTAACTGCCCTCATTATTGTTGCATTCCTCCCTAGGCCATCAAGGGCCTTTTGGGAATAAAAAAGCCCATTAGACGAGGAGTCGCGATAACGGTGGCAAAAATGCTTTGTTTACTGACATATAAAATGATGCATCACTCACGCGATTTCAACTATGAATCCTTAAGAGTTGAAGCGACGCCACCACATGTTGGCCCGCCCACATTTCTACTGGGCCGCTTCATCAAGCGACTTGGAATGCATCCAAGCAACATTTTTAGCCCATTCCGGGTATCCGAGCATCTAAGTCTCGTGCATTTAAGTCCAGTGACTACTAAAGCTGGCACCCTGAGGTCATTTCTGTAGTACTGAGGTTCCAAGCATGTAAGCCTCGCGTCCCTAAACTGAGCATCTAAGTCTCGCGCATCTAAGTCCAGTGACTGAAGCTAACACCCTCAGGTCGCTTATGTAGTACTGTCATGACCCAAAACAGGGGGTCATGATCGGCGCTAGGGAACGGGAATTCTTTTGAATCCAAAACCCATAGCAAGCCTTAAAAAAAATAAAAAAAAATAAAAGCATGAAATATTAATAAAATGAATAAATTATCTTACAGCGAAAATTAAAATCTTATATGTAATAATGTAACTCATCAGTTGATTTAATAACACAAGCTCATTTCATATATATATAATCTTTTAATACAAATCCTCGTTTCAATCCTTTAAAATATAAATCTCATACATATATAAAACATACATCCCACAACTTAACTACTACAGTGTCTAGAATACAAAATAAAATCAAGTAAGCAGTTTACATAATAAAGCCGGGGCAGAAGAAATCCGATGTAAAGGTCTACTACTGAGGTCTGAGGACGAAGACTCTCCTGAAAAATAAATCAATGGAGGGGAGTCATACCTCACTGAGTAAATTGTTATAATATATATACATGCATAACTAAATGACAAATGCACACATTCAATAGTATATATATAATAAATATATATACAGGCAAATACACACGGAGGCAGCAAAAATCATTTTATATAATACTGAAAATAATATCCGTTTATGAAGGATCAAATAGAACCCTAAATGATCGCAACCTCAAATAGTGTTAGACAACACTCTAGCCATATAGGCTCACTTATTCTAAATAAATTCACTTGTTCCATTTGGACAGTAGACTGGCCCCGAGACACTAAGTCAACTTAGCTCCAACAGTCTGACTGTCAGTGTGATTGGCCTCGAGACACTTGGTCAACCGAGCTCCAACAATCACACTCTCAAATCACATACATATCCATCAAATCAATCCAATCATAATCCATAAAAGGGTTAGTAATTTAACCTAAATTCTATCATCGTACCAGTACGTACTCGATCTTAGTGTTGCCCACTAGGTAGTACGTTCTATTGATATCCTTCATTTAAAAAAGATCCATACATTCATGAAATAAATGATGCATGACATTAATTAAAATAACAATATAAATCATATATATACTAGAAATAGACCAAAAATAAACCAAGTACATTTTGAGTATATATATGTCAAATAAATTCAATTTAATTATAAAATAAACCAGAAATAAACAATACATATACTTAAAAACATTTTAAGTACAATTCAATAATAAAACATGCATTTAATTTAAATATACCAAAATATACCTAAAATATACCTAAGGAATTATTAAACCATTTATGCATATTTCATAAAATTTAAACATACATTTCTAAAACATGCAGTCCTAAAACACGTATATATAAAATAACAACTCACAGTTGTGCGCTCCACGAGATGGGTCCAACGAGCCTGGTCCAGTAGGCCTCAATCTCGGTGCAACTAAACAAATAAACGACAACACGAAATTAGAATAAATCTAACGAAATTCCTAGAGACTCGATCCAAAATACCGGACACAGATTAGGAATAGGGATTTGACCAAATGTCACGTTTTACGAGAATTCTACAAAAAATTCGACAGAACCTCCCCTGTAAAACAGACATCTCTCTACTTAAAAAGTAGAGCCGGTCCTGCAAAAAACACACTTCGACTATATACAGTCACACAATCCCTCGGTCGGACTCTCAAATTACAATTCTACCGATCGAGGTTCACAATTCACGAGATATACACAAAATACATTTAAAATTCCATAAATACTGAAAATACCCTTTATAAATCAAAATATAGCAAATTAGATATTTAAAACATTGAAAATAATTATTTTACCAATAATTACAATAAAACCCTAATTTTAATAAAATATTATTAAAAATCCATAATTCCCGATAAATTCATAAATATTAACCGAAATTCATTTTATAAATCCAAATTACATAATTAGCCCAAAAACATATTAAAAATCACTAAAAACTCATTTATTTATAAAAATAGTACATTATATATAATTTGAAAATAATTTCCGAAAAATAGTTTTAATTAGTTAAAAATACTAAATATTTTATGAAAATCATTTTTATACCTCAAATAATTATTAAAACCAATTTAATTTAATTTTCAACCAATTTATTATCAAATTACCAAAATACCCCTAATATATATAAATTCACATAATATACAATAATTATTCAAAAATTCACTAAAAATTATACAATTACTCAAAAATTAATTTCTCAACATATAATTCAATAAAATCAATAATTATACTCAATTAACCAATTAATTTTAACAAAATACTTATTTAACCTAATTTTCCAAAATTCACCTAAACTAAATAAATTCATAATAATTACACAAAAAATACAAATTAAATTCTAAAATTCATTTCAACCTCTATAAACACCATAAATCGCAATTTCACAAATTATTTAATTAATTTACGAAAATTATAAAATATTAATAAAATAATAAAAAATTCACAAAAATTAAAATAAATTCCAAAAATTTCAAAAAAAAATTACAAGATGTATATTGAGCTACTAGGAACAATCTTTGTGAAGGAAGTAAGCTTGAATCATCAAGATTGAAGTTCAAAAAATTAAAGAACTCAAAATGGTCGAAATAGAAAATTCATCACCAATGAAAATCTAGACCAAATCAAGTGAAACCAAGCTTAGAAATGTACTCATCAGAGCTCAAGGAAGAGATAGAGAATAGCGGCATCCAATTTAGTGGCCAAAAAATGGTTGAATGGCGATGAGCTTGGATTTCGACTTCTCGGCCAAACTTAGGCCACAACACGCCGAAAAAGGGAGTAGTAGGCGGCGGAGCGAGCTGGAAGGGAAGGTGGCACGCCGGGAGGCACACCGACAGTGAGAAAAAGGGAGTTGCAACAGTGACCGGGAAGGAGGGGGCGTTGGGAGCTTAGGGAGAAGACGAGGGCATGTTTTGTAAATATTTCAAACTTTATATATATATATATATAACACATATTAATTAAATAAAACTATATATATACATACATAATTAAAAATAAACCCTAAAATACTAAATATGTACATATATATATGCATGTATATGTATATATATTAATATGATAAATAAAATCATGCATGGAATCATGCAATTACATAAAACGGACTAACATAAATAATAAATATTTATTTAGGTTTTAATTTTTCCAAAAATAAAATTCTTGGAAAAATTTTACGTAAGAAACTTAAAATAATTAAAAATAACTTTAATAATTAACAAACTAATTAAATAATCAAATATATTTATCAAAATTACTAACACTGCATATTCTGATGCAGTTTAAAAATATTTAAAATATCGGGATATTACAATGTCACGACCCCAAAATAGGGGCCATGACTGACGCTAGGGAATGGGAATTCTTTCGAATCCGGAACCCGTAGCAAGCCTAAAAATAAAATAAACTCGTGCAATAATAATAATAACAACATAATTAAATAAAATATTACGCAGCGGAATAAATCATAGATAAAATAGAATAATAATCTGCCAATAATGTTAAATCGAACATCCATATCTCATAGATAAATAAACTTCTAGTACATGACCCAGTTCAAATTTTTAAAAAAAAATACATAACTCACGCAAATATAATACATAAAACCCACAATTTATTTACAACTACTGCAGTGTCTAGATTATAAAAATAGAACTCAGGTGATCAATTTACATAAAGAAGCCAGGGCAGAAGAAATCCGGCATAAGGGTCTGCTACTGAGGTCTGAAGATGAGACTCTCCTGAAAAATAGTCAACGGAGGGGAGTCAGACCTCACTGAGTGAGTTGACATAATATATATACATGCATACTAAATGGCAATGCACATAGTCAATAGTATATATATATATATATATATATATATATATATATATATATATATATATATATATATATATATATAATAAGTATATATATATATATATATAATAAGTATATATATATACAAGCAAATACACACAGATGCAATAAAATCATTTTATATATTTTTACTGAAAATTACAGTTTATGAAGGATTAAATAGAACCCTAGAAAATCACAACCTCAAAACAGTGTTTGACAACACTCTAGCCATACAGGCTCACTTATTCCAAATAGATTCACTTGTTCCATTTGGACAGTAGACTAGCCTCGAGACACTAAGTCAACTGAGCTCCAGCAATCTGACTGTCAGTGTGATTGGCCCCGAGACACTAGGTCAATCGAGCTCCAGCAATCACACTTTCAAATCACATCACACCCCAAATAATCAAATCCAAATCAATATCCACAAATAGGTTAGTAATATAGCCTAAATGCTATTAGCGTACCAGTACGTACTCGGTCATAGTGCTGCCCACTAGGTAGCACGTTGTATTGATATCCTTCATTTTAAATATAAAACATACATTCATAAAAATAAATGATGCATGAATTTAAATAAAATAGCAATATAAACCATATATGTAATAGAAATATACTAAGGATATACCTAAAAGCATTTTAAGAATGATTTATTAATAAAACATGCATATAGTTGAAAATATACCAAAAATAAACTTAAGTACTGACTAAATCATTATGCATATTTAATCAAAATAAAACACATATTTCTAAAACATGCACCCTAGAACATATATATATAAAATAGCAACTCACTATTTATTGCGCTCCTCGAGATGGGTCCGACAGGCCTGATCCACTAGGCCTCGGTCTCGGCATAGCTAAACAAACAATAATAATAGACATCAGAATAAACCTAATAGAAAATCTTAGAAACTCAATCTAGAATATTAGACACAGAATTAAAAATCAGAATTCGACCGGACATCACATTTTACGAGAATTCTATCAAAAATCCTGCAGAACCTCCCCTGTAAAATGGACATCTCTCTACTCAAAGAGTAGAGCCGGTCCTGCAAAGAAACACACTTCAAAAAATAGGCACATAACCACAATCACAACCCCTCAGTCGGACTCCAAACTACAGTTTGCCGATCGAGGTCCACGATTCACAGAACAATACAGAAATACCAAAAATACCCTTATATCATAGAAATACATTTTATAAGTAGAAATTACATAATTAACCCTAAAACACAGTAAAAACCGATGAAAACTTATTTATTTAGAAAAATTGTATATTATATATATAATTGAAAATAATTTATGAAAAATAGTTTTAATTAGTTAAAAATACTAAATAATTTATAAAAATCATTTTTATACCCTAAATAACTATTAAAACCAATTAAATTACATTTTTAGCCAATTTAGTATAAAATTACCAAAATACCCCCTATATATATAAATTTACCTAAAATTAATCAAAAATTCACCAAAAATTATATAATTAATCAAAATTAATTTTCTCAACATAATTCTCAATAATACCAATAAATACACCCAATTAACCAATTTATTTCAATTTAACACATAATTAACCTTATTTTCCAAAATTACCTAAACTAAATAAATTCAAAATAAATATATAAAAATCACCAAAAAATAACAAATAAATTTCTATAATTCATTTCAACACCTATAATTACCATAAAACACAATTTCATAATTTAATTAATTAATTTTCAAAAATTAGAAAATAATAATAAAATAATCAAAAATCAAAATAAATTCCAAAAATTCTACAAAAATTCACACATTAAGATTAAGCTACTAGGATCAAACATTTGTTAAGGGATTTTTCATGAATCAATCAATTGAAGCTCAAAAAAAATCAAAAAGCTAAAATTTGTCGACTTTGAAAAATTAACAAAAACCTTACTAGATCGAGTTTTAAGCTCAAGCTTGGAATCGTCTACTATGGCTTCAGAGGAGTTCAACGACACCGGAAAGAGAGGATTTGGTGGCCGAAATTGCGAGGTGTGGAGGAAGAGACCAACTCTCGGCCAAATCGAGTTTCTCGGCTTCACCGGTGCCGAAGAGGGTGGAAGAGAGTGGCGGAGCTGCTGGAGGAAGAGGGTGGACGTCCGGGAGGCACATCGACGGTAGTCGGCTGGAGTTGCAGCAGGAAGGGGAAAGAGGTGGCGTCGGGAGGAAGAAGAAGAAGGGGGGTAGGTTTGGTAATTTTGCAAAGTTATATATATAACTTTAATAAATTTTTTTTATTAAAATATATTAATATAATATTTAGAAAAAACATACACCACATGTTTAAAATACACAATATATATATATACACACACATGCTAATTAAATAATAACTATATAATACAATATGATTTAATGGAAATAAACCCTAATTTAATCAATTATGTAAATATATGTGCATGTATATATATATATATATATATATATTCTAATATGACAATTAAAATAATGCATGGACTCATGCAATTTTATAAATATATTTAAAATAATTAATATTGAATTCCTTACATGTAAATTTCCCCGAAAATGCAAGTTTCGGAAAATTTTTACGTAAATGTCTTAAAATAATATAAAACAATTAAAATTAGCTTTAATTAAATAACAAACTCGTAAAATATCAATATTATATATAAGAATTATTAACACTGCATATCCCGATGCAGTATAAAACTATTTAAAAACACGAGATATTACATACAAGTACTGAGTTTCCGAGCATGTAAGCCTTGTATCCCTGAACTAAGCATCTAAGTCTTGTACATCTAAGTCCAGTGACTGAAGCTGGCAACCTGAGATCGCTTCTGTAATACTGAGGTTCCGAGCATGTAAGCCTTGCGTCCTTGAACCGGGCATCTAAGTCTCGTGCATCTAAGTCCAGTGACTAAAGCTAGCACCCTTTGGTCGCTTCTGTATTACTGAGGTTCCGAGCATGTAAGCCTCGCGTCCCTGAACTGAGCATCTAAGTCCAGTGACTGAAGCTGGCACCCTCAGGTCACTTTTGTAGTACTGAGGTTTCGAGCATGTAAGCCTCGCATCCTTGAACCGAGCATCTAAGTCTCGCGCATCTAAGTCCAGTGACTGAAGTTGGCACCCTCTGGTCGCTTCTATAGTACTGAGGTTCCAAGCATGTAAGCCTCGCGTCCCTAAACCGAGCATCTAAGTCTCGCGCATCTAAGTCCAGTGACTAAAGCTGGCACCCTTAGGACGCTTCTGTAGTACTGAAGTTCCGAGCATGTAAGCCTCGCGTCCCTAAACCAAGCATCTAAGTCCAGTGACTGAAGCTGGCACCCTCAGGTCACTTCTGTAGTACTGAGGTTCCGAGCATGTAAGCCTCATGTCCCTGAACTAAGCATCTAAGTCTCGCGCATCTAAGTCCAGTGACTGAAGCTGGCATCCTCATGTCGCTTCTGTAGTACTGAGGTTCCGAGCTCGTAAAGCCTCGCGTCAATGCATCAAGCGTCAAAAATCCAGTGATGACTGGTTTTGTCATATCATTTCTAAATGGACGGGTTAATCTATTGTTGTTCTCATACGCACTTGGCGGATATCCAAGCTCTATAGATTACAATTCAACAACGACCATCCCGATACTCGGCATCGAGCTCTACTCTCATTGTGACTGAGGCTGGCCACCTCAACTCACTCACCTCTATTACCGTATTATACCCCTTATGAGAAAGCATCAGCATCCTACCCAAACACGACGGACATAAATATCTGAATACCCTGGGGGGACTCTTGATACCATCCAGTATGTTCCCACCTAGTTAGGGGCTCCTTACCCCCTAAATAGGGACACTTGGATTAGTAAGAAGGCATATCCGTCCGGAATGGGGACTACCCAAAAGTGGAAGTTCTAAGCACAGAAAGAACACTCTCCTACCAAGATTATGATTTACTATCCCACACGGAATCTGACTCCTTCCAGGTTTGAGTATTACTATATATAAAGCCCTACATCCCTCACAAAGGGACATCTCATTCTCACATATTCTAGCTATCTCATATTCTCTCTACTTCTGTTCTTTAACTTAGGCATCGAAGTGTTTGTGGGGACTCTCCCCATCTCTCACCTTGCCTTCTGTTCGTAGATTACAAGATATCAAGACCAAGAGTTTCAAAAACCAATTATCAAGTCTCAATGAACTATTTGTGATAATATATAAATTATATGTGTATAAAAAATCATAGTAAATATAAAATTTTAGAAGAAATTTTAAAGAAATCAATTTTGTTAGTCAATTAACTATTTTGTTAATTCTTGCATTGACTTGGAATTTTATGAAGTTTAGGATGCGACACATTAGTTACTAATATGAGAAGTGAAGTTCACGATAGAATGAGTTGCTAACACTGAAGACTATGCTACAATTTTACGGGTTTTCCACGGAACATTGAGGGGATTGAATAAGTCATCCACTAGTCCACGCGACTGCAACTTAAATCTCTGAATACAAACAAGTTATCACGGCGTGCTTAGTGGGTAGATACTGAAGTGGAAAATAAACCTGGTCAATTTATGTCATAATAATTATTTTTTATCATATTTAAATCATTATCTCATAGTCATCAAGAAAAAACTAGTAATGATTAATAAATTTAAAAAAATATTTAATATAATCAATAACCATTGAAATCAATTGATATAAAACTTTTTTCATTTAAATTAAATTTTGAATTTAAATTTTAATGTATGCAGATGTGCTAATTAATTAGAGTTTAGTAGATTTTAAATATCAATAATTTTAATAAAAAAAATATTTAATATATATATTTAATTTGTTATTAATATTATTTTTAAGTAGATTGATTTTTTTCCTGCACTAATATTTACACCACCAGAAATTATTACTTTACATATAAATTTGAGTGTTCATATTTTATTATCAACCACCGATACACATTTAATTTATAAAAATATGTCAATCTTTTAATAATTTGTCATAAAAATTATTACTATCAAGTCATCCAAAACTTAAACCAGCAATAATTTAACATATTATTAAATACATTAATACCTTTATATCATTTAATCACCTTTTATCTTATTAAGAAATTTAACACTAATCATATCTAGCATTCCTTACATTAATGTTAAATTAATTTGTTATTAGTACTATTTTTAAGTAGATTGATTTTTTTTCCTGCACTAATATTTACACCACCATAATTTATTACTTTATATATAAATTTGAGTGTTTATATTTTATTATCAACCATCAATACATATTTAATTTATAAATATATGTCAATCTTTTAATAATTTATCATAAAAACTATTACTATCAAGTCATCCAAAACTTAAACCTGCAATAATTTAACATATTATTAACTACATTAATACCTTTATATCATTTAATCACCTTTTATCTTGTTAAGAAATTTAAACACTAATCATATCTGGCATTTTTTATATTAATGTTAAATAGATCAAATATAAAAGAAATATAATGAAACTAATGGAATCTGAATATAGCTAATGTAAATTTTCTCTTAACTCTGCCATGTACTGACTTTTTATTTTAGGAGTCATTGGATTCATAAGCCAAAATTGAAATTGAAATGAATGGGAATAGAAAATAGAATAAAAATTATAACACTGTATTTGGTTTATAAAAGAATCAAAATTAATAGTATTTATATATAAATATATATTTGTAGTTATTTTTTATATACTAAAAATTAGCACTATGATTATCTATAAATTTTTTTTATTTACTCAAATATTATTATAATTTTCAAAAATATTATAAAAATCAATATTTTAATAAATATTTTTATTCAAAATTTAAATAACTGTTTTTATTAATTAAAATATTTTATTTAATTTGATTAAAAAAACTACATTTTATTTCTTAAATTTTAATTAATTTATAATTAGTTTAAATTAATTCCTATGAGAATGAAAATTCATTCCTTACTCGCATAAAGGGAATGTGTAAATGAGAATGAGAATTTATAATTAGTTTAACTTAATTCCTATGATAATGAGAATTCATTCCTTACTCGCATAAAGGGAATGTGTGATTTTCATTGATAGAAAATTCATTTCCATTTCTATACAAAATTTTAATCAACTAATATTAAAAATTGAAATCACTTCTTCCAATTGTGATTTCTATTCTTTACGAAACAAACAACAACTTAGAAGATAAAAGAAATAGAAGTATTTCTTCAACACTCTATATTCACGTTCACTAAGGGAAAGGCAAGAAAGTTATCATCTTAACTCTTAAAAGAATTTACATCATGACTTCCAGTCCATTGCTAATCTCAACTCTAGATACTCAAATTAATCCTTCAGCCCTTATTCCTCTAATTAACCTATCAGCACCCATTCTTCCATCAGCACCTTGGATCCTCATCACAATCTCCCCTCGGAGCTTATACTCCAACTAGTAATACCCAAGGATGGCTAACACCAGGCAATGACCTCCCTTATTATGCTCCTTTGCAGCATAACAACAGGCCTATACCCTCTATACATTTTCCAAGTTTGCCAGAAACCCCTGCCATAAACACATCAAACCTAAACATAGTAACCCAAACACTTAACGTACCTCCATCAAGCAAAGAAGCAATAATAAAAAAAATTAAAACCTAGATGCTTCTAATGCAACAATAGCTGAATGCCTTAATTCAAGGCAGTAATCTCGAAATAGCTCATCTGAGAATAATGTAGCAATAACACTAGTAGCACAACACCAATAGCAACTCCGAGTGTAACTAGTGAAAACAAAGAAGGTCATGAAGCTCTGAAAGGGAAATCTAGCATAATAATCCTAGCCTTGGATGACTTAAAGATTGCCCAAAAAGCTAAAGAGGTTATACAGAAGGCTCGTACTAGACCCTAGAAGGAAGATGAATGTGTTCTAGAAGAAAATACATCCTTTGTAAGCAGAATAATCAGAACGGAGATCCCATCCAAGTTCAAATTGCCTCAATTAGACTAATTTAATGGAATCGGGGATCCAATCAATTACACATCCTCATTCAGGACTAAGATGTTGCTTCAGAATGTAAATGATGGAATCATGTGTAGAGTCTTTCCTAGCACACTCACTAAGAATGCTAAAAAAATGGTTTCCATTTTCTTCTTAAGAATTCTATTTCATTCTTTGAAGAATTAGCTGAGAAGTTTTGGACTCGGTTCATTACCAATGTACCTCATGCCAAAAATATTAATGATCTTTGGATATATAAGCAAGAAGCCATATAATCATTGTGTCACGACCCAAAATAAGGGGGCCATGACCGGCGCTAGGGAACGGGAATTCTTTCCAATCCGGAACCCGTAACAAGCCTTAAAAGAAAAGCATACAATAAAATGAAATAATTAAAATATTTATTCAGCGAAAATTTAATCTCAAATGATAAAATAAATTATCAACATCCTTAATATCATAAAATCACATCTTATATATAAATAAAATCTTTAAGTACAAATTTTCAGAGTAACACTCTAAATTAAAATCCTCGTACATACATAAATACAAATACAACTCATGACATATTTAAATACAACCACTACTGCAGTGTCTAGAGTACAAAATAAAACTCAAGTAAGCAATTTACATAATAAGGCCAGAGCGGAAGAAATCCGGCGGATAGGTCTACTGCTGAGGTCTGAAGATAAAGACTCTCTTAAAAAATATCAACAGAGGGGAGTTAAACCTCATTGAGTGAATTATTATAATATATATACATACAAAGCTAAATGTCAAATGCAGACACTCAAAAGTATATATAATAAATATATATATAGACAAATATACACAGATGCAAAGAAATCATTTTTATAATAATATTGAAAATCATCAGTTATGAAGGATCAAATAAAACCCTTTTTTTTTTTTTTGAAACCTCAAATATCAATAGAACTCACTTAAGCCATACAAGCCCACTTAGTTCCAAAATAATTCACTTAGTCCAATTGGACAATAGACTAGCCCCGAGACACTAAGTCAACCGAGCTCCAACAGTCTAACTGTCAATATGATTGGCCCTGAGACACTTAGTCAACCAAGCTCCAGCAATCACACTCTCAATCACATCCACCTCAATCAAATCAATCATATCAATCAATCATAATTACCATAATTAATTTTTCACTTAACTCTAATCTTTCACACCGGTACGTACACAGTCCTAGTATTGCCCACTAGAAAGCACGTTCTATCGATATCCTTCATTTATATTAAACCATACATTCAGAAAAAATAAATAATGCATAATGATATTTAAAATAAACAAATAAACCATATATATACCAAAAATATGCCTAAAATAAACTAAGTATATTTCAGGTATATATACGTATAATCAACTCAAATAAATTATGGAATATATTATATTAAACCCATAATATATTTGAAAATAAGCTAGATTTAATTAAAAAGGAAAACATGCATTTGTTTCATAATATACCGAAAATATACTAAAAGTATACCTAAAATATACTTAACCATTCAAATAGGCAATTATGTAAAAATTTATATTTAAAACATAGAAGACTAAATCATGCATCATAAGCAATGCATATACATTATAATAACTCACAGTTGTGCGCTCCACAAGACGGGTCCAACGAGCCTAGTCCACTAGGTCTCGATCTCGGTGCAACTAACAATAAAATCACAATACGAAAATCAAAATAATTCTAACTTAATTGCTAGAGAATCGATCTAGAATTCTAGACACAAATAGAGAATATGAATTTGACCGAATGTCACGTTTTACGAGAATTCTATCAAAAATTTGGCAGAACCTCCTCTATAAAATGGACATCTCTCTACTTAAAAAGTAGAGCCGGTCCTGTAAGAAAATACACTTCGAATACCAAAATATTCTCACAACCCTCGGTCAAGATCCCAAACTGTAAATTCCACCAACCGAGGTCCATAATTCACAAAAAATACAATAAATATATTAAAATTCCATAAATACCAAAAATTCCCTTTAAATACCAAAACATAGCATTTTAAATATTTAAACATTAAAAGTGATTATTTTCACCGATTTTCACTTAAAACCCTAATAATAACATAATACTATTAAAATCAATATTTCTTAATAAATTCACAAATATTAATAAAAATTCATTTTATAAATCTAAATTACTTAATTAGTCTAAAAACATATTAAAATTTACTAAAACCCCATTGCTTTACAAAAATAGTATATTATATATAATTTGAAAATAATTTTCAAAAAATAATATTAATTAGTTAAACTTAGAAAATAATTTGTAAATATCATTTTTATATCCCAAATAATTATTAAAACCATTTAAATTTAATATTTAACCAAAATCATCACCAAATTACCAAAATACCTCTAATATATATAAATACACATAAAATACTAATAATATTCAAAAATTCAATAAAAATTATATAAATACTCAAAAATTACTTTCTCAACATATTATTCAATAAAATCAACAAATATACTCAATTAACCAATTATTTTTAACAAAATACATATATAACCTATATTTCCAAAATTGACATAAACTAAATAAAATTATAATGATTACACAAAAATCACAAAAATTATAAATTAAATTCTAAAATTAATTTCAGCCACCAAAAACACTAAAAATCACAATTTATTTAATTAATTTACGAAAATTAGAAAATAATAATAAAATAATAAAAAATTCACAAAAATCAAAATAAATTCCAAAAATTACACAAAAATTTCAGAGTGTAGATTAAGCTAAGGGAAACATAATTTGTGAAGAAACTAAGCTTTAATCTCAAAGAATGAAGTTCTTGATTTTCCAGAGCTCCATTAAAATTATATTTCATAGCTATACAGATTATATCATGGACTTGCCAAAGCCGTACTTATAGCATCACACAACTAATTTCTGGCCAGACAGCCTGTCCCCTTTTTATAATCTATACAACTATAAATTATAATCTTAATAGAGTTGGTTACTGGATCATTTTCTTAATTAAGTTTCTGATGTACCAGATCCTTCATAGAGGCAAGTACATAGCATACTCCTTAATTTAGATAGGTGGAATAATTGTAATTCATAATCTAACTGCAAGACTTTTAAAAGGCCATGGTTTATTTAGCTTCTGAAAATTTTTACAAGAGGGGTTCTGCCTCTCAACTAAGACAGAAAAGCTCCTTATATAGAGAAGGAGCTGAGATAAAAGAAGGCCTACAAGCAAACAAACAACTAAAGATAAACAGACAAACATGGATAGATATCCACTGATAAAAGTAACATCTTTAAATTACAACCATTTGTGAGTAATTGGCTCGTGACTTGGAGATAGATTCTTATCTTCAACACTGTCTTCATTATGGTAAAAGTCTTCATCAGGATCTTGTGAGTGTCCTGCTATTGGCATACGTGGGTCCTCTGAATTATTTGATTTGAAAGAGTTTAACCATATCTGTTCTGCAGATGAGCTGGCTTGATAAGGATCAGATGAGCTGTCTTGATAAGGATCAGATGAGCTGGCTTGATAAGGATCAGATGAGCTGATTTGATAAGGATCAGATGAGCTGGCTTGATAAGGATTATCAATTTGCATGTGAGACGGGATTGATGTAGTCCTTTGTGTCTTTTTCCCAATATTCTTTGTCTGCTAACAGCTGTTTCCCATAATCAGGAGGAAATATTTCCCATGGGGCATCATCAGATATCTTTGGCCATATCTCCTTTGGAATAATACCATTTTTCTCGAACATGTGTCTTTGAAATTCTCTCCATGGTGAAGGATCTGTGGTATCTATGGTAATATAGTGCATCATTGAGTGTCTATAAGTCCCATAGATATTGAAACATGGTACATCAGTGAAAACACCTTTAGCTTTGAAGAAAGTTCTTTTGAAGGTGATGATAGTATGACATTCGAGAGGAGGAGCCACATGTTGAGTATAAGCTTCATTTGTCAAATAGGATTTCCATCTTGACAAATTCTGGAACCATTTGAGAAATGTTGACAAATGTGGATTCAGACCTTCATTCTTCTCAAGCAGGCTGATATACCTTGCAAGCTTTAATGGTTGAAGATAGAGATCCAATATAGATGACAAAGATACCAAAACAGAATTAACAATTCAGGAGGCCAATAAAATTGGTTTTCATGACTTTGGTTTAGGAAGTTGAAAATACAGGTGAAATGATAGATAGGATGAAAGCCTAATTTGTGAAAAAAATCTGTCCCATATTTTCTGATTAGTCCGGATTGAAGTTCAAAAATTTGAGTTCTTGCCTTTTGATTAAGGATGGTCATGGAAATGTGTGATGGTAAGGATGGAGGAATACCTTTTTCAAGAAAGTTGGCATTAATAGTTTGATACATGTATAGCATGGGAAGAACTTTTAGCTGAAAGGGTTTTTCATAAGAGAAAGGTGGTCTGCTTAAAAGATCTGGTAACAGGTTATCCTCTCCTTTAATGTGTTCTACTTCAAAGTCATACTTACTGAACCATTCTTTCATTCTGAGAAGTTGAGGATGGGGCAGAGTCTTTCCTTTGAATTCAAGCATTTTTGGAAATGATGAGCAGTCCATCACAACTTTGAAATGATGACCAATTAGATGGAATTCGAACTTTTTTATGCCATATTTAACTGCTAAGACCTCTTTAAAGGTTGAGTGATAATGGTATTCTGCATCTGTGAACTTTCCACTAGCATGAGCACAAATCCATTTTTTCTTATTGTCATCCTCTTCTAAAAGAATAGCTCCCCAAAATTGATCGCTTGCATCTATTTGAAGAATTCTTTTTCCTGTGGAGGGAATCTGGAGATCAGGAAGATTCTTTATGCAAATTCTGAGTTGTTCAAAAGCTTCTGTTTGTTCTAAGGACCATGGTGGAGGATTCTTTCTTAGAAGAGCTCTGAGAGGGGCTGTCTTCTTTGTCAAGTGAGGAATAAAATCCCTGAGATAATTGATAATGCCAAGAACTTGTCTGATTTGTTTGACAGAAAGATTTTCTTTTGGAAATTTATCCAGTTCTGTTGCAACATGAGGACCTGGAAGATACTTCCCTTCTTTGAATTTCATTCCAAGAAAATCTATCTCTGTTTGACCAATGAACATTTTGGTGGGTGAAAGCATAACACCATAATGTCGTACAAGATTAGCAAACTGTTGGAGCAGTTTCTCATGGGCTTTTATATCTGCAGAAAATAAAAGAATATCATCAATTTAAATAAGAGCGCTGGAGAGGATAGGCTCAAAGATTTTGATCATAGCCCGTTGGAATAGTGATGGGGCTACTTTGAGTCCAAAAGGCAGCACATTCCATTGATAGTGTCTGTTTGGAATACAAAAGCCCGTTTTGTATCTGTCTTCCTCTTTGATTCCAAGTTGCCAAAATCCAGCCTTCAAATCAAATTTTGAAAAGATTTTAGCTCCCACCAAAAATGCAAATAATGAGAAAATTTTTGGCAAAGGGAATTTGTCATCCCTGAGGAAGAAATTCAAAGGCTGATAGTCGATCACCAATCTTTTCTTCCCACGAACTTGTTCTGATCTTTGTTTACATAAAAAGCTTGGAATGCCCATTCTGATTTTGTGGGAGCAACTAGGCCTTGGTCTTCCAATTGGTTGCATTCTTCAATTGCCAATTTAAGATCAGAGGGAGTCATTCCTGGATGAGTTGCCTTTGTTGGGTTGACATCTTCATTTTGTTTGAAAGGTAAGGAGATGAAGAACTCCTCATTTTTCCACAATGGTGATGAGCATTTCTGAAGAAACTCTGTATGAGACTGAGCACTGCATTCTTTTAATAAGAACTCATGAATAGTTTGAAGGTTTGGTTGAGAAATGGTTTGGTCAACAAAAAGGATAGATGAAATATTGGTGAATGGTTGAAAGTATTTCTTGAACTTGAGTCCATTTGGAAGAATTCTCAAGTCTTTCATCTTCCAATAGACATCAAAGCCAATGACAATATCTTTTCCAGGTAAAGAAGATCCAAGAACATGTGTCCAGGTGTAATAATTTGGAAAGAATTGGATCTTTATTGGGTGTCTGGTTTTAAGGCTAGTTTCAAGTAATTCTCCATTAGCTGTAGAGAAATACTCAGAATGATGTTTCCAACATTCTTTAGGCAAGACTTTTGGGTTAAGAATGGTAGTTTTGGCTCCAGTGTCGATCAAGGCTATAAGTTTTATGGGTTTGGAATAACTGGTTGGGTAAATTTGGATAAGGAACAAAGGTATTGGATGTTTTTCATGAGTTAGGGCTATCATGTCTCTATTATCACCACCAATTAAAAACTGGTCATTCCAGGACTCTGTTTCAGAGCTAGAAATTTCTGAGTCTGCCTCTTGGCCTATAGCAAAAACACATTCTGGTGAAGCTTCTTCTTCTTCTGAAAAGAGAGACTCAAGATCAGCATCATTCAAATCTACTTTAGTGATCTGCTGAATTTGTTGAATCATTTGCTCAGTCTTCTTTATTTTTGAAGGGCAGCTTTTTGCAAAATGACCCTTTTTCCCACAGATGTAGCATCTGTCAGTTTTTTTCTTGCCACGGAACCTTTTCTTCTTGTAATACTTCCACTTCTTAAACTCGGATCTTTTCCCTTTCTTCTTCAGTTTGAAGAAATATTTCTTCTTCTTTGATGGACAAACACAAACATCCGTATCTTTGCATTTGATCTGTAAATCAGGCCTGTCACATGAAAGTTTTCCCAAAGGATTCTTCCTACTGCCCAGATACAGTTTAATCATCTTCCTTTGATCACATAACTGTGTATGAGCCTGAATCATGATCTGATACAAATATCCCATTGGCACATCTCCAACTTTGTAATTTGATTATTGAAGGATTAAAAACATTCGAGAGGTAAGAATCTCAGGAATAGAAGCCAAAAAGGCTTGTTTTAAATCAGGATTAGCAGTGCCTCCTAACAGGTAAAATCTAGTAGACATATTTTGGAAATGTCTTTCTAGATCTTTTCTTTGTAGTGAACAACATTTCATCTGGTAATACTCCTTTCGTGCAACTTCAAGATCATCATCCCATTTTCCTAAGAACTCATAATGCAAGATTCCTAGGAAATATTCCGGTGATGTGGCATCCATCAACTGGGTTCTAGCATAAGCATTGAGAGAAGCATACCAGTTTGCTAGCTTTCCCACCATTTTTGCAAGAAATGTTTCAATAACAACCCTGATTTCTGCTCCAGGAATAAGCATTTGTCCAGCTATCCATGCTCTAAATTCCAAAA
This sequence comes from Mallotus nudiflorus, assembly GCA_947683625.1. Lineage (NCBI taxonomy): Eukaryota > Viridiplantae > Streptophyta > Magnoliopsida > Malpighiales > Euphorbiaceae > Mallotus > Mallotus nudiflorus. The sequence goes on along the minus strand of CANTUR010000772.1, from coordinate 43,306 downwards.
ATCTATTCCTGTATTGTGAAGGAGGAACATCATCCAGGGTGAAGTAATTTCCAGTATTTTTTTGGAAATTTGTCTGCGGATTTGGCTGCGGTGTTCTGGGCTGTTCAAATTCTTCTTCTGGATCATCAACTTCTTCAACTTGAGGTCCTCTAGAAGATGTAGCATCATCAGCCATCAATTGGTAGGGTATTTCATAATCCGAATCAGAGTCACTTTCTGAAGATTCAGAAGATGGACTTTCTTTTGAATCAGATTCAATTGAAAAGTTGGGCATGACATTTTCAGCACATTTTTCCAAAAAGGAAGAGATAGGATTCACCATCATTAGAGGGTGTTCTGGCTCTTTTGGTGATGAGGTTGGTGAGGTATTTTTGGGTAATGATTCAGAAGGTGTTGTTTTAGGTTTCTCAGTTTGAGAGAAATGGACTGTTTTTCCTTTCTTTGCTGTTGTTTCATCAGAGGACTGTGTTTGAGAGGGGGTTTTTGATGAGGATTTGAATCCTTGAAAATTTGGAGGAATATTCAAGGGGGCTGTTGGTGCAGGAAATAAAGATTGGGTGGAAGAGGCTGTGTATGGTGAACTGGGAATTGAATAAGGGTTGTACAAAAGACCCAAAGGATCCAGAGAGAAGGATTTTGAAGAGGTGTTGTGAGGACAACTCTTCTTTCTTTCTTTTAAGATCCTTCTCAAGTTGGTCAACCTGGGCTTTCAAGTTTAAAATTTCTGTTTCTTTCATTTGAATGCTATTCAATGTGCCTTTGTTGCTGATGATTCGCATAAGTTCCTGGTGCTTCATCTCTATCTGCCTTTGTAATTCTGTATGAACAACTGTCATTCGTTTTTCAAAGGCCTGGAACTTTTTTTCTGCCAAATTCATATGTTCAGCAACTCCATCAATCTTTTCTTCAATAAGCTTCAATTTTTGGTTTTGAGCACAAGCATTTTGTGTCTGCCAGTTGACTACTGCTTCAGCCGGAGTTGTTTGTCTAGGTCTGCCATCTGCATCAACAATGTTTGATTCCAGGATAAAGGTTGCATGGTAATTTGGTTTTTTGTTTCTTTGGTTAAAGGAGGAAAATTTGTGGGTTGGAACATACAGATTTGGGGTAAAGACTTTGGCTTTTGAATCTCAGCTGAGTTTTCTTTTCTTACCCATTTCAAAGCTTTTTTGTAACATGGGAGAGGAGTTGCCTTAGGTTTTGGCTGGGAAGGAGGTATTTGAGGTTTGCAAGGTTCAGGAGGAATATTTTTGAGTAGCTGGTGGTTTGGACGAAAATGGAAATAAGGTCAAAACCTTACCAAATTGAATTTTTAGAAAAAAGGAGGCTTGGAACCGTCCTCTATGGAGTTTCAAGAGTCACAACGGCACCGGAATCATCAATTTTGGTGGCCAAAATCATGAGGAATGGTGGAGAAACGAATTTCAACCAAAAATGGCTCTTCAGCTGCTGCCGGTGCCGGAGAGGGTGACTGGAGACGGCGGAGCTGCTGAAGGAGGAGGTGGACATCTGGGAGGCACACCGACGGTCTGGGATTGGCAGAACGGATGGTGATGGTGGGGTGGCTCAGTTTCAGGGAGTGAGATGAAGAAGAAGATGCTTTTATTATTTTATATATATATATATATATATATAATAATATATATATATATATAATAATATGCTTTTATTATATATATATATATATATATATACTCATGAAACAAAGGTCAATAATGTAATTTCCTACAATAATAATATTAAAATTATTAATGCACTAAATTTAAATATTATTAAAATATTATTTTCCAAGATAATAAGTTTCGGGATAATTTTTACATAGAAAACTATAGATAAATGTAAAAATAACGTTAATTATTCACAAAATAATCAAATATATAATTTTAAAAATTATTAACACTGCATATCCCGATTTAATATAAAAACATTTAAAAACTCGGGCTATAACACATTAAAAAGCTACCTGGATATATTCAATAAAGTGGCCATACAAATACATAACTTAATTGATAAAGTAGTCAGAGAAGCCCTGAAGAATATAACTCGAGTGGAAAAACTCAAAGATAAAATCATGACCAAAGAACCTGGCACTTTAGCTAAAGTAATGGCCATAGCAATAAAAATGATAAAGATGGATGAAGATAGAAGGATGTGACGCAATAACGAGAAGACACCTCTTAGAAAAAATGAAAGTTCGGAACTAAGAAGGCCCAAATTTCAATGATCAAACTTTAGAAACCTGGTGGAAGGACTCCGAAGGGAAATTAAGGGATACACATTGCTAAACACCTCCAAATAAAAAATCTTTATATGGATCAAACATAGTGGAATAGGCATAACACCAACCAAAAGGCTGAGTCCTACTAGAAGGGCCAGGCAAGATATAAGGTTTTACTGTCAATACCACCAAGACTATAGGCACGACACTGACGCATGTCGAGAATTAAAGAATGTTATAGAAAGGTGTATACATAATGGGAAAGTCAAAAACTTCATTGAAACAACTAGAAGAAACTGTGGCCTAGAGGATCATGACAGAGATTAACTGGAATAAAAGAAAACTCAAAATGAAGTAGCGGGAGTCATCAACATGATAATCGGAGGGGAAGCAATTGAAAAGAAGCCCAAGAGAACTCGAAAGGAGGAAAGCCTCATCTTTGAAAAGAAACAGACCATCACATTTGGTCTAAAAGATGGTAGGCATGTTCAAAATCCACACAATGATGCCTTAGTGGTAAGTGCATTCATCAATAATTACTTAGTAAAAAGATTATTAATTAATGATGGAAGTATTGTTAATGTAGTCTCTTGGGATGCTTACAAGGTGATGGGGGGATTTGTAAATGATTTAGAAGCCATTTAAAACCCCATCACAAGTTTATATAGAGGAACCACACAACCAATGGGACTGGTGGAATTAATGGTAGAATTTAGCAACTGAGAAACTGAAGATATAAAAGCCATCAGAGCTCTATTTAATGTGTTAAACCTTCCTCTCACATATAATGGCATCATAGGCTAGCCAATCCTCTATGAAATTGATGTAACCATATGCATCAGGCATCTTACCATGAAGATCCCTCTTAAAAATTGAGTGATAACAATCTATAGAGATCAAACCATGGCTAAATAGTACTATCTGCTAGCTATCAAACCCCAGATGGAAGCATTCCCTCTAGAATCCTTAGAAATTGAAAAACAAAGAACCAATCTGGAGCTAGTTGATCATGTTCAGACTTTACAAATTACTAAAGGAAAGATAGTTAGAATTGGCAATAAGCTTGATGATAAAGTCAAAAGAGGAATAAGCAACATCCTTATCAAGCATTCAAATAGCTTTGCCTCTAAAGCATTCAAGATCATTGGGGTAGATCCTCGGATTGCCTTACATAGTCTGAACATCAACCCAGGAGAAAAACCTATAATTCAAAAAAAAAGGAACTTCACATATGAAAGGCAGCATGTGATCATTAAAGAACTAAAAAAAATTCTAAAGGCTAAATTCATCAGAGAATTCACACACCCAAAATAGGTAGCTAACATAGTGTTGGTCAAAAAGTCAAATGGGAAGAACATAATGTGTGTTGACTATACTAACCTTAACAAAGCATGCTAGAAAGATAGTCATCTACTACGAATAATTGATTAACTGGTAGACTCAACTACTTGTCACAACTTGTATAGCTTTGTGGATGTTGCTCAAGAGCATCATCAAATTCCAATGAAGAAGGAAGATCAGGAGAAAACATCATTTATCACTTATGAAGGCCTTTACTATTATAAGGTCATGCCTTTCAGGTTAAAGAATGTTATAGTAATATACCAAAGGCTGATGAACCATGTGTTCCAAGATCAAATTAGGAAAAATGTAGAAGTATATGTGGATGATATCATCATCAAGAGCCACCATGTAGAGCAGTACCTCAAGGATCTTGATCAAATCCTTAATATATTGGACTAATGCCAGATCAAGCTAAATCTGGATAAGTGTGTCTTCGAAGTTAAAGCATGCAAATTCTTAGGATTCATGATATCCCATAGAGGAATTGAAGTTAATCCAAAGAAGATAAAGTCCATACTCAAAATGAAAGCTCTAACATCATTAAACGAGCTCCAAAAACTAAATAGCATAATTATAGCTTCGGGGCATTTCATCTCTTGCTCGGCTAAAAGGTGTCTACCACTATTTCGAGCTCTAAAAAACTCTAACAAATTCATATGGGATGAAGAATGCTAGACTGCCTTTGAAGGCATCAAAAAGTTCCTATCTTCGCCACCTCTACTTAGCATACCAATTCCCGAAGAGATTTGTACTTGTATCTCTTTGTTGGGCAAGAATCAATTGCATCAGTACTGGTTAAAAAAGAAGGAAGCCAGTAGAATCCAGTTTACTACATCAGCAAAATACTTAGAGGTTCATAAGTCTAGTATCTAAAGCTGGATAAGTTAGTTATGGCCATCGTGCATACATCTTGGAAGCTCATGAATTATTTTCAGGCTCACTCAATTATCGTAAGATCTAGCTTTCCATTAGGGAAAATCTTATAAAGACCTAAGAAATCTACAAGATTAGTCCAATAGTCAGTATTGCTTAGAGAATTTGACATTAGCTATGAACCTCAGCAATAAATCAAAGCATAAACCTTGGCAAATATTATGCAAAAGATTACAATAGAAGACTTTGCCTCATCTTTATGCCCAAAATGGAAGCTATACATAGATGAAGCTTCATCCACTTGAGGATTCGGTGCCAAAATTACCCTTAAAGGGCTAAGCAAAGTCACAATCAAATACACAGTACAAATAAAGTACAATGTCATAAATAATGTAGCCGAGTGTGAGGCACTCATCACGGGATTAAAGTTAGCTACAGAAGTCAAAACCAAGCATCTCAAAATGTACTCTAATTCATAACTAGTAGTTAACCAAGTCAAAGGAACATACCAAAACAAGAAACTAAGCACAGTTAAATATATAGAGAAAGTCAGAAAGCTCCTAAAGAAGCTCGAACAAGAAGGGAGACAATGAGAAATTATTAAAATTCCTAGAAGTGAAAACTCAAAAGAAAACTTATTAGCCAAGTTAGCAGTAGAAGACAAACAAATATTTAAAGAGCTTGAACTAACTTAGGAGTTAATAAAGCCAAGCACCGAGGAAGTAGAGATCTTGGATATTTAAGAAGTAGTAGAATGAATGAAGCCAATTATTCAATACCTTGAACATGGCATACTCCCACAAGATAAGTTGAAGGCTCAAAAATTGAAAATAAAAGTCATACATTATTTCATGCATAATGGGGAACTCTAAAGAAGGTCCCTATCACATCCATGGTCTAAATGTGTATCACCAAAGGAAGAAAATTACATACTTAGAGAGATTCATGAAGGAATTTATGGAGCTCATAAGTCTCATAATTCACTGATCATAAAAAGCATTACTCTAAGGTTACTGTTAGCCCACCATGTCCCGAGATGCTCAAAAGTTGGTCCAGGAATGCCATAAGTGTCAACAGTTTGCTTGCCTCAACCATAAACCTTCCAATATTCAATATCCAATTGGGAGTCCTTGGCCTTTCATAATTTAGGGAATGGATATCCTAGGTCCATTTCTAGTCTCAACCTCTTAAAAGAAATTCCTCATCATAACTATTAACCACTTCACCAAATGGGTAAAATTTGAAGTTATCCCAACCATAATTGAGGCTCGGATGCAATACTTTTTCTGGAAGGAAGTCATTTATAGATTTGGCATACCACACACCTTGATAACAGATAATGGGATGTAATTTGACAATGAGAAGTTAAGAAGTTTATGCTCTGATCTTAATATAAAGCTTAGATTTACTTCAATGGCTCATCCCTAAACAAATGGTCAAACAAAAGTCACCAACAGGATCATCATGCAAGGTTTAAAAAAGAGGTTAAATGAGAAGAAAGGAACTGGTTAAAGAACTCAACAATGTCATTTAGACATATAGAATAACACCCAAAACCTCCACAAGAGAAATGCCTTTCAGATTGACTTATGGTATGGATGCTATAATCTTAGTGGAAATTAGGTCATTAAGTTATCAAGTAACTAGAGATCTAGATCATGAGGTTAACAACATCAATTCTCGGATATGCCTTGATCTACTTGAAGAAAGGAGAGAACGAGCATCCATTGTAGTAAAAGCTCAGAAGTAGAGGATCATGGAGTATCATAACAAACATGTCCGACCAAGGTAGTTTAAGGTCATAGATTGGGTACTCAAAAGGGCTAACATTGGCAAAGGCAACTCCATAATAGACAAGCTCAGATCTAATTATGAAAGCCCTTACCAAGTCATTAAAAAAATAACTAAGGGGACATAGAAGATCATAAATGAACAACGAAAATAGCTACCTCAATATTGGAACTCAGACAATCTTAGGAAGTGCTATCAATAAATGTACTCAAAGTTTAGCAAGTTTTGAGAAATATATACTTCATTTATCATTCAAAATGTTGTATTACAAGAAAAAGAAAGAGAATTTTTACTAAGTAATTTATAGATTTGCCTTAGTATTGAGAGACTCAATCCTCTCAGTAAGAACAGGATTCACATTCTCAGAATTTTGAGACTCAGATAGGCAGGTTAGTTTAGAACCATAAGCAATAACACTAGAAGAGGATTTCTCTCCAATAGAACTTAGATCCTCCAATTGCTTAAAAGATGATTTCTTATACGCAAGCTTCCTTATAGCAGCCTTCGGATTCTTTAACCACTTAAAAGAAGACTTACTTCAAGCTTCTTCTTCGGTAACTATTTTTGCCAAATCAGTGGGTGTAATCTTTTCAAGGTCAAAGAAGCCCATATTAGGATATTGACTAAGCAAGATCCTTCAACACTTGGACTTGTAAGCCTTAAGAAATCTCGTGACCATCTTTTGATAATTTTTCTTGTTGCCTTCACAGGATTTCACTACTTTAGTGAGTTTTTTCTCTAAAGTTGTAAGCTTAGAGTCCTGCCTCTTGATCTTTAAAGTAAGATGGGCTTGATTATGTTTTAGCTCTTTAACCCTCTTCTGGCTTACCTCAGCCTCATATTTAGCCTCAACATGCTTTTTCTGGAAAAGTTTCAGTGCCTTTTTTGTTGTCTCCACTTTCTTTTCATAATCTATGGCTATTGTACCAGCCTCTATCTCCTTCAAGCTATATTGGCTCTTCAGGACGTAGTTGTTGTCCTTAGTAAGCAACAATGCCCAAATCATCTGAAAGAAAGAAAAAAGGTCATAACCAAGAATACCTATACCTATAAGCACAAGCAAATAAAGCAGAAGATAATTACTTCTAAAGAATGTCCAATCATGGAGTTGAATAATTCTTCCTTATCTACATCCATCCACTGTTAGATATCTTTAGGGAGTCATAGAGACTGGGCATACTAATCCTTAACTTGAGAATGCAAGATACTTAGAGGCTTCATTTTCTTTAAGATCCATTTTACCATATCTAGGCATCTAAAAATTTTTAGGTGTTTGATAAACACCTTATCGATTAGCTCCTCCTCGTCAACATCCAAATCCTCGTTCCAAGATTACTTTTTATGAGTCTCAGATATTTCCTTCTGAAAAGGATTAACCACAACTTTTCCTTTGTCACTAGGTCTAACATTAGCTAGGACTTCTGAAACATTTAGTTTCGAAGCAGGTGAAGTCATCTAAACATCCTTTTAGGTCTCTAGTACATTATTTGAAAGTTTTATCTCATCCATAAAAGTAAAAAAGTCAACCATCTACAAATAAAAATAAAAGAGTTAGAATATACCATCAGAAGATCAAGTACCTACCATCATCAATTTCATCTCCAGGATAAACTCTCTGGATATATCTCCAAGAAAGATCTCTAGCAAATATCATTTTAACTATGCTTTCAAGATAGAGTCCAAACGCTAGGTCCATATCCTCTTTAGGCGATTGTGGGGGGTGTGGTACCTTCTGACATTCATCAACCCATTAGCATCGGACATCGACAAAGTTCGAACGATGTTTAATCATAAAAAGCCTATGCCTCCAGGACTTATGTAAGTCCAAAAGCTTAACAAATAGACTATGATGGGGTACAGCCAATAGTGAAAAGGTTAACTCTCATTTCTTCTTATTTAGGCTATACATATATCGGAACATATTCAGATCTTGTTGTCACACCCCATCCTCTACCATGAGGATGAGTATGACTATAAAATAAAACCTTTAGAATCAATAAAATCACTATATAAAAAATACTACTATGTATCATTACAAGGTTGTGCACCAAATATAGTTAAAAGTAACTATTTATTTAATTATACAATACCCCTTAAGACTTCTCTAAACAAAATTATCCAAAATATCCAAAGTTTATTGGCTTAAACTCCACTAAAGCTGATAATTGAGGTGCACTCAAGAACAATATTGTACATGGATCTATTAGTCCATAAAAAGATTCTAAAAGATAGATGATAAAATGGAGGGAATGAGTATGACTACTCAGTGAGAAGATAAGGGTATAACAAATGGCAACATATAATGAGTTATTATTTCACATATTAAGAATTAAATTGTTTCATATAAAATTAATTTAAATCACTTCAAATAACTTGAGGCATAATAAATACAATGAAAATAATAGTGAGTTCATCAAGAAAACTTTATGGCAATTCAATTCACAAACTCATTCTTAAATCATGTCATGAACACATTAAAATTCCAATAAAATCATCAACTAGCTTTTTAAAGCATCTTCATCAGAAAACTCAATCTTATCCATACCCTAAATCAAAACCGAGGATAATATAGTCAAACATCAACTTATATGCACTCATAGTTGTGTCCTATAAATCCATAGCAACTATGGGCATTGAATGTCTCAACTCATAGCCCAAAGTGCAAATACTAGTCATACACATGCACAAAGGCAATACCCTAAGGTAGTATATTTTATATTTTTCACCCAACATTCAAGGTGTGATTTCATAAGCAGCATCAATTACTGTATATTATTGTTCCAAATATCAATTAAACTCATTTCTCATATAATAATACCAAAATCAAAGTAATGTTATATGTTCCTAGAAAATACACATTTGCAATCACCATGTAAAAAGAGAGTTTATATAAAAATGTCAATAAAATCATAAACTAACTCTTTAAAGTATTTCCATCACAAAAGTCAATCTTATCAAGAGCTTAAATCAAAACAAAATAAAACATAGTTAAACATCAATTTGTATACACTTATAGCTGTAACCTAAAAATCCCTAGCAACTATGGGCGTTGAATGTCTCATCTCGTACCCTAAAGTGCAAATTCTCGTCATACACATGCACAGAGACATTACCCTTAAAGGGTGATAATATATTTTCTTTTAAGCACTTGACATTCAATGTGTGATTCCATAGGCAACATACCTGAGTGCATATCATTTATCCAAATATCATTTAAACTCAATACCATATAATAGCATCAAAATCAAAGTAACATTATATGTTCCCAATTTTACTAGAAGTTACGCATTTGCAATCTCTAAGTAAAAGAGAATTTGAATAACAATCATTTCTCAAACATATATATATATATATATATATATATATATATATATATATATATATATATATATATATATATATATATATATATATATATATCAGATTTAAAACTACAATGTTTAAAACTACAATGTTATACCATTATTAACTCACCTGTAACAGACAACAAGACTTCTAGTTAGGAGGAGCTACACCACTATCTACACCGAAGTATGGTTCTTTACCTAAATGAGGAAAATATGAATACCACATCAAAGATAAGTCTAAGCCTAAATTACACTATAGCTACAAGGAATGAAATAACTAATTATGTGAATTAATGCAAGAAAATTTTTAATTGATTTTATTTAAAATTGTTGCAACATTTCAGCATACATAAATGCCTCTCAGAAATTCTCAAATATTTAATAGAGCTTAAAAATACATTTTAGTACAAGCCATTCTCAAAGCTCAACGCAAACACCCATTTTTTTCTCCTTTTACATAATAATAATAATAATAATAATAATAATAATTATTATTATTATTATTATTATTATTATTATTATTATTATTATTATTATTTCAAGATAAGCATTTCTAAAGTAAAAATTTATTTAAATTCCCAATTCAAATATACATACATATATATTAACATATTTTAAATAATATTTATATACACTAAAAATAGCTAGAAAATAAATATGAAATTCACTTTAGTTGAATATATGATAAATACCCAAATCTCTAAACTTGTAATTGAACTTCTATAATCAAAAATTAATTCAAGATTAAAGAAAAAGCTTACCAAAAATGATGAAATTAAAAAGACTCAAGTGCTTAAAATCCCTCAATCATGCAATGGATTTATGGAAACCAACCACCCAAATGATAAAAAAAAATGAAGCTTGATGTTAAAAGAAGGTGGGATTTGAAGAAATCAAGTTTATTTTGGTGAGATTTGAAGATATTACCAGTAACTCTTCTTTTTCTTTGTTTTCTTCTCTTTTTTTTTTCCTTCCGCTCTCTTCTTTAGAGCAGCCCCTTCCCAAAGTCTAGGTAATTCTTGTCCTTATATTACCTTTTTTGGTACCACCGCTAATCCTTCTTTTTATTATTATTATTATTATTATTATTATTATTATTATTTAAGAGCCACTTATCCCACTTCTAGAGTATTCTTTAATGTAATAAACCATTTATATTGTAATAACCCGAATATTTTTAAACTATATATATATATATTGAGGTTTCAACAATATTAATTATCTTTATTTTATATTGTTATAATTGTGAGATTAAAATTATTATATTTAAGTAAGTACTAAATTTAAAATTTTATTCGAGAACTAATGATATTATTATTTTTACATCATTTTAAGTTGTGCACATACTTTAGTATTTTAATTGTCCAACTTTAGTATTTTAATTGTCCAAATATTTATTTATAGCATTATTTTACTAGAGTTAGTATTATTATTATTGTTGTTGTATATATATATATAGATATATGTGTGTGTGTGTGTGTGTGTTTGTGCATTACTTTAACTATTAAATATATGTATATATATAGTACTTTTCAAACCAAAAAGTTGGTCAAAAAAATTTTTTTTCTTCTCTCTCGGGAAAAAAAAAAATTTCTTTCCCTTCCTTGCTGGTTTTTTTCTTTTCTTCCCCTACTGCTACCTCCTTTTCTTCCGCCAGCAACAGCCATCTCCCAGCTTTGCCATCTTCCTCAGCTGCTTCTTCTCCTCTTTGTTGTCCCTGCACAGCAACAGCCTCCCTCGCCAGCAGTAGCAGCAACGTGTAGTGAAGCAATGCCAAACAACAGCAACGGAAGCAGCAGCAACTCTGGCAGCGTGAGGCATTAGCTCTGGTTCCTCCAACAGCTCTTTTCTGCATCTAGATTTATGTTGTAAGTGAGTTTTAGGTTAGTTAGTTAGAATTGTTGTAGTTGATTTCTGGTTGATTTTAGTTAGTTGTCAGGTTGATTTTTAGTTGTTTAGGGTTATTGTTAGCTGATTTAATTGATTTTGTGTTGATTTAATATTTTTGTTGATTTTTATTATATTTACTAATTACCCAGAATTTTATTTTAATTATGTGGTTAATTTTTGAGTTGATCTATACTTATATTAGTGGATCTAAATTAATTACGGTTAATTTTGGTTAAGAATATATCAAAATTAATTTAGATTAATCAAATTGATTTTTATGGAATTTTTGTATATTTATTTAGGTATTTTAAGTTTTATGTATATTTTGTTAATGTGATTGATTAATTATTTTTGGTTGAATATTTGAGTTAATTAGTGTTAGTATATTATGTTAGTAATTTTAGTAGTGATAAAATAATTTTTGATAATTTTTTTAATTTTTTTTTTAGAAATTATTATTATTATGTAAATTTTGAAATAATAGGTTAATGGTGTGTTTTTGTTGATATTATAATTAAATACTATGTTTTAGATAATTTTGAGATAAAATGTGGTATTAAAATAATTTTTATAAATTATTTATTATTTATAGTTAATTGATACTAACTATTTTTGAAAAATTATTCAAAATTAACTTATTTATTGTTTTGTGGTTTAAATGAGTTTTAAATTAATATTATAGTATATTTTGACTATTTGGGCAATTATAGTTTGAATTTAACTATATTATGTTGAATATTTGGAAAGTTGAGTTTTTATTAATATTATATTATTAATTGAAATTTTATGAAATTATGGTGGAAAATAATTTTATTTAGTGTTTTAAAAATTAAATAAATTATATTATGATTTATTATTAATTTTTATTATTTTTGGTGATTTACTAAATTAATATTTAGTATTTGCTTATTTGTATTGTTGGTGAACCTCGGTTGGAAATTGTGTAGTTTAGGATCCCAGCCCGAGGTGTTGTGCCCCTGTGAAATTTTGTAATGTGTTTATGTCACGACCCAAAACAGGTGCCATGACCGGCGCTAGGGAACGGGAATTCTTTCGAATCCGGAACCCGTAGCAAGCCTAAAAATAAAATAAAACATGCAATAGTAATAACAACAATACATAAGGCAGCGGAAATAAAAATCATAAATATCACAATAACAATCCGCCACGGGATTTAAATCAAATCCTCATCATTTCATATATATAAACTCTTTTAATACAAATCCAGTTCAAATATATATAATACAACATCTCTTTAAATATTTAATGATGCAGTGTCTAGATAAAATAAAACTCAAGACTCAGAGAAGTAGTTTACACAAAGAAGTCGGAGCGAAAGAAATCCGGCGTATAGGCCTGCTACTGAGGTCTGAAGAAGATGACTCTCCTGAAAAATAGTCAACAGAGGAGAGTCAGACCTCACTAAGTGAATTACTATAATATATATACATGCATACTAAATAACAATGCATACAGTCAACAATATATATATATAATATGTATATATACAGGCAAATTCACACAGATGCAGAAAATCATTTTTTTTATTTTATTGAAAATCATCTTTTATGAAGGATCAAATAGAACCCTATGATATCGAAACCTCAATCAGTGTTAGACAACACTCTGGCCATACAGGCTCACTTATTCCATTTAGATAGTAGACTGGCCCCGAGACACTAAGTCAACCGAGCTCCAGCAGTCTGACTGCCAGTGTGATTGGCCCCGAGACACTTGGTCAACCGAGCTCCAACAATCACACCCATAAACCACATCTCACACATCAAATAATCATATCCCATCAATATTCACAAATGGTTAGTAATATAGCCTAAATACTATAGGCGTACCGGTACGTACTCGGTCCTAGTGCTGCCCACTAGGTAGCACATTCTATTGATATCCTTCATCAATAAATATACAACATTCATTCACAAATAAATGATGCATGAATTTAAATAAAATAACAATATAAACCATATATATACCGGAAATATACCAAAAGTAAACCAGGTATATTTCGAGTATATATACGTCAAATGAATCCAATCAAATTATAAATTAAGCTAGAAATATATTTAAAAACATTTTAAATATAATTTATTAACAAAACATGCATATAATTTAATATATACCAAAAATAAACCAACAATAAACTAAATATAAACTTAAGTAATAATCAAATTATTTATGCATATTTAATCAAAATAAAACATGCATTTCTAAATCATGCATCCTAAGCATATATATATATATAAATAGCAACTCACACTTAGTGCGCTCCACGAGATGGATCCGACGGGTCTGGTCCACTAGGCCTCGGTCTCGGTGCAACTAAACAAACAATAATAACAGACATCAGAATACCTAGTAGAAAATCCTAGAAACTCGATCTAGAATATTAAACATATAAACAGAATTAGGGTTCGACCGGATATCACGTTTTACGAGAATTCTATCGAAAATTCGATAGAACCTCCCCTGTAAAATGAACATCTCTCTACTCAAAGAGTAGAGCCGACCCTACAAAGAAACACACTTCAAAAATAATGCAAAATTTACATTCACAACCCCTCGGTCGGACTCCAAACTACAGTCTACCGACCGGGGTCCACAAACACATAATAATTATAAAAATACCAAAAATACCCTTATAACATAGAAATACATTTTATACATAGAAATTACATAATGAACCTTTAAACACAGTAAAAACCGATAAAAACTCATTTTATTAGTAAAACCGTATATTATATATATAATTGAAAATAATTCACGAAAAATAGTTTTAGTTAGTTAAAAATACTAAATAATTTGTAGAAATAATTTTTATAGCTTAAATAACTATTAAAACCAATTAAATTACATTTTTAGCCAATTTTGTGTAAAATTACCAAAATGCCCTTATATATATAAATATACTAAAATTCATTCAAAAATTCACCAAAAATAGTATAATTATCCAAAATTAATTTTCTCAACATATTTATCAATAATATCAATAATTAAACTCAATTAACCAATTAAATTTCAATTAAAAACACAATTAACCTAATTTTCCCAAAATTACATAAACTCAAATAATTCAAAATAAATACTTAGAAATTCATAAAAATTCCAAATAAATTTCTATAATTCATTTTAACACCTATATTTATCATAAAATACAATTTCATAATTTAATTAATTAATTTCCGAAAATTAGAAAATAATATTAAAATATTCAAAAATACCCAAAAATCAAAATAATCTCCAAAAATTATAAAAAAAATCAAAAATGTAGATTAAGCTACTAGGATCAACATTTGTGAAGGTATTTTTCATTAATCAATCAATTCGAAGTTCAAAAAAATCAAAAACCCTAAAATGGCCGAAATCGAAAATTCAAAACCTAAGAAAATCAAGACCATTTCAGCTCAAACCAAAGCTATAATCACACTCACCGGAGCTCAAGGAGAAGAAAGAGACTGGTGGTGTCAAAAATGGTGGCCGAAATCGCGAGGTGTGAAGAAATTGCAAACTCTCGGCTTTCAGCCAAAAATCGATCTCCAGACGCCGGAAACGGCTGCTACAGGCGGCGAGGAAGGCTGGGGAAGGTGGTGGCACACCGGACGGCACACCAATGGCAAGGAATCAACAGTTGCAGGCATCAGACGGCGGTGAGGGTGAAGATCGGGGAAGAAGATGCTTTGGGGGCATAATGGTAATTTTTCCAAAAGTTTGATTTTTGATATATTATATGTATATATATATATACTTTATACTATATATTAAAGTAATATTAAATTACACACATTAAATATACACCACACACTTAATATTTAATATTTTAAAATTTAATATTAATTAAAAATAATTAAATAACAATAAAATAAATAAACAATTAATAAAATATTAGGGTAATATTAATTAAACCCTAATTAAATAAATAAGTACACATAGGCTTTATTTAGTATTTTAAAAATACGTATGAGTTCATGCAAGTCTGAAAATATATTTAAAATAATTAATAATAAATTATTTATGTGAAAATTTCCCCGAAAATGAAAGTCTCGGGAAAATTTTACGTAAAGCACTTAAAATAATAATAAACAATTAAAATTCAATTTTAATTAATCAATAACTTATGAAATATCAATATCATATTTAAAAATTATTAACACTGCATATCCCGATGCAGTATTAAAATATTTAAAAACACAGGATATTACAGTTTATTTGCAAGATTGACTCTACTTCGGTAAAGGGAGGTCTATTTTACAAAGAAAACTCTACTTAATTTTTGGTAGATTTCTCCTAAAACGTGACATCGGGTCAATCCTAAAATTTTTTATTTTGAGTTCGAATCGAGTCTTCCTTATAAACTCTAGAAGTTAGGTTTCTATTTTCTGATTGTCATTTCCTTTTTTATCTTGCGTCCACCAGTCGAGGTCGGACACGACGTGCTAAAGGAACACCTTTATCCTGTAAGTTAATATTCGATTTGAGTGTCGAGTCTTTTAATTTAAATTATATTAAATTCTTATGAATTTAATTTTATGAGATTCTAGTTGGCATTCTTCATAGGATTTTGCATGATTTAATTTATAGTTGATTTATTTTATTTTATTTTTATTGTAATTTTCATTGTTTTATTTATTTTCTTTTATTTTTAAATAAACCACGATAGAACGGGCTACCTGATGGGTTTCATCAAGACCGTGTGCGCACCGGTAAAATATGTGATTAGTTAATTATATTACTGGAGTCGATGGTCTGGTGATGTTTTGCTCTCGGACACCGCCAGTAGTATAATATTTATTTATTTAATAATTATTGGGGTCGAAGGTTTGGTGATGCTTTACTCTCGGACACCACCTATATAATTTTGATTAATATTTATTAAATCACTGGGGTCAATGGTCTGATGATGTTTTACTCTTGGACACCGCCAGTGATATTGGATTAAGTGATATGACTGCGGCTGTGTATCCTGGTGATGCCTTGCTCTCGGGATCTGGCAGTCTTGGAGATAAATGAGTCTTATGACTGTTAAAATTTTATAAATCGAGTTCTACCAAATTTTTTTTTATATTGAAACATTTTAAAAAGATATTTTGCCAGATCGTGTCCTTATTCCGGGTATCAGCAGCAGCAGATTTCATGATTCCCACAGCAGTCGATTGCTAGTGCTGCACCCGTGCCATTTCAGTTGCCACCAGCCCAGCATCAGAGTTCCACTCAGTTTGTTCCACAGCAGAGTCGTGGTAGAGGTACTAGAGGAGGTGCCAGAGGTGTTGGCCAGGCTTCTACCAGTCAGCAGGGAGGTCGAGGTCAGGCCAAAGTTTTCCATCTCACTCAGCAGGATGCTCAGGCATCTAATGTAGTCGTGGCAGGTATTGTTTCTGTTTGTTACCTGGATGCATGGGTTTTGTTTGATCCGGGTGCCACGCATTCGTTTGTTTCTCCTGTTTTTGCTTCTAAATCTTGTTAGCAAGCTTCGAGGATGGCTTTTCCTTTGTCTGTTGCCACTCCTCTGAGCGAGATTCTTTGGACACCGATATTGTTCTTTCTGGTTGTCCAATTCTCGTGGGAGATAGAGAATTACCCGCTGATTTGATTCTATTAGATGTAATGGAATTTGATGTTATTCTGGGAATGGATTGGTTATCTCAGCACTATGCCGTGGTAGATTGCAAGAATAAAGAGGTGACTTTCAGAATTCCTGATGAAGTAGAATTTAAGTTTGTTGGTGATAGGAGTTCAGCACCTCAGAATCTTATTTCTGCTATTACAACTAGGAAGTTGTTGAGGAAAGGTTGTCAGGGATATTTGGCATTGGTCAGGGATACTTCAGTGGAGAAGTTATCACTCACAGATGTTCCTGTTGCTTGTGAGTTTCCTGATGTTTTTCCCGAGGAGTTGCCAGGTTTACCACCTCACAGAGAGATTGAGTTCTGTATAGACGTGGTACCAGGTACTACTCCTATATCTATGCCACCCTATAGAATGGCTCCTACAGAGTTGAAAGAGTTGAAGGAGCAGTTGCAAGAGTTGTTGGATAAGGGTTTTATTAGGCCTAGTGTTTCTCCTTGGGGTGCACCAGTCCTGTTTGTGAAAAAGAAGGATGGTATCCTGAGACTGTGCATTGACTACAGGGAGCTGAATAAGGTGACAGTGAAGAACAAGTATCCTCTCCCGAGGATAGATGATTTATTTGACCAGCTACAAGGTGCACAGTTCTTTTCTAAGGTTGACTTGAGGTCGGGTTATCATCAGCTGCGTATTAATGAAGTTGATATTCCTAAGATAGTATTTCGCACTCGATATGGCCATTATGAGTTTCTGGTGATATCTTTTGGTTTGACTAATGCACTAGCAGCTTTTATGGACCTGATGAATAGGGTATTCAGACCGTATGTGGATCAGTTTGTGGTAGTCTTTATTGATGATATACTAGTATATTCGAGGAGTATGGAAGAGCATGTATATCACTTGAGGATTGTACTACAGACATTGAGAGATCATCAGCTTTATGCTAAATTCTCGAAGTGTGATTTCTGGATGGAGAGTGTTTCTTTTCTTGGACACGTAGTGTCTAAAAAAGGTATCCAGGTTAATCCACAGAAGGTTGAGGTAATATCTGAGTGGCCTAGACCTACTTCTGTTATAGAGATTCAAAGTTTTCTGGGTTTAGCCGGGTATTATAGGCGGTTTGTGCAGGATTTTTCCAGGATAGCAGCCCCTATGACTCGCTTAACTCAGAAGAATGTTAGATTCGAGTGGTCAGAAGCTTATGAGAATAGTTTTCAGTTATTAAAGGAGAAGTTGACCATAGCGCCAATGTTAGCTTTGCCTAATAGTGTGGATAAGTTCACAGTTTACTGTGATGCCTCTAGAATTGGTCTTGGTTGTGTGTTGATGCAGAATGGAAGGGTGATAGCCTATGCTTCGAGGCAATTGAAGAAGCATGAGCAGAACTATCCCACACATGACCTTGAGATGGCTGCAGTGATCTTTGCTTTGAAGATTTGGAGACATTATTTGTACGGGGTGACTTGTGAGATATTTACTGATCACAAGAGCCTTAAGTACATTTTCCAACAACGAGATCTGAATCTGAGGCAGAGGAGATGGTTGGAATTGTTGAAGGATTATGATTGTGAGATCTTATATCATCCGGGTAAAGCTAATGTGGTAGCAGATGCCTTGAGTAGGAAGTCCTCAGGTAGTCTTGCTCACATCGGTGTTGAGAGGAGACCATTGATCCAAGAGTTGCATATGTTGGTGGATCAAGGTCTGATGATGAAGATTAGCATATCAGGTGGACTACTAGCTCAGTTTAAAGTATGATCTGTACTGAGGGATAGGATTAAAGCAGCTCAGAGCCGAGATCTTATTCTAGAAGAGCTTGCAGAGAATGTTCGAGCAGGGAAGTTCACTGATTTCACACTCGATGATGATGGTGTGTTGTGGATCAGTGGTAGATTGTGTGTTCCTGATGTGGATGATTTGAGAGAGGAGATCCTAGAGGAAGCACATTCTACAGCTTACAGCGTTCATCCGGGCATTACTAAGATGTACTACAGTATCAGAGATCTATACTGGTGGGATGGATTGAAGAAGGATGTCGCTGATTATGTTGCTAAGTGCTTGACGTGTCAGTAAGTAAAAGCCGAACATCAGAAGCCTTCTGGGAAGCTTCAGCCTCTTCCTATTCCCCAGTGGAGGTGGGAAAGGATAGTTATGGATTTTATGGTCGGTTTACCTCATTCTAAGGATGGATACGATTCTATCTGGGTGATTGTAGACAGGTTGACGAAGTCTACACATTTCTTGCCTGTGAAAGCCACATATTCAGTTGCTAGATTGGCGAAGCTATATGTGAAGCATATTGTGTGCCTTCATGGAGTGCCTGTGTCCATTGTGTTAGATAGAGGTTCGGTGTTTACTTCTCATTTTTGGCAGAAGTTGCAAGAAGCGATGGGCACTAGGTTGGATTTCAGTACTGCTTTTCATCCTCAGACAGATGGTCAGTCTGAGAGGATGATCCAGACACTGGAAGATATGTTGAGGATGTGTGTCTTGGATTTGGGAGGTAGCTGGGATGATCATTTGTCACTCGTTGAGTTTGCAAATAATAATAGCTACCATAGCAGTATTGGCATGGCACCGTATGAGGCGTTATATGGAAGGAAATGTAGATCCCCTTTGAGTTGAGATGAGATTGGTGAGAGAATTTTGACTGGACCTGAGATGGTTCAAGATGCTACAGAGAAGATTGCCGTGATTAAGCGAAGATTAGAGACCGCAGTTAGCAGACAGAAGAGTTATGCGGATCCTAGGCGCAGAGATATGGAGTTTCAGGTTGGAGATTTTTTTTTTCTAAAAGTATCTCCGATGAAGGGTGTGATGAGATTTGGCAGGAAGGGTAAGTTAGCACCGAGATATATTAGACCGTTTGAGATTCTGGAGAGAGTTGGCACTGTTGCATATCGGTTGGATTTGCCTCCGAGTATGTCACAGGTGCATCCAGTATTTCATATCTCGATGTTGAGGAAGTATATCTCAGACCCTTCACACGTGTTGCAACCTGACAGTGTAGAAGTGAGTGAAGATTTGACGTTTGTGGAAGAACCTGTGGCGATCGTTGATTTTCAAGTTCGACAGTTGCGTTCGAAACAGATTCCGATGGTCAAGGTTCTATGGCGTAGCAACAGAGTCGAGGAGCATACGTGGGAGACTGAAGCTGAGATGCGAGCTTCTTACCAGTATCTCTTTCCTTCCTGATCCTGTAATCTTATCTTTTGGAATTCGGGGACAAATTCTTGTAAGGGGGGAAGACTGTAATATCCCGTGTTTTTAAAATATTTTTACACTGTACCGGGATATACAGTGTTAATAATTTGTGTATATATATTATGATATTTCCATGAGTTGATATGTATTTAAAACCTATTTTAAATACTGTGTATTATTTACAGTGTTTTACGTAAAATTTTCCCGTGACTTGCATTTTCGGGGAAATTTTCACGTAAATAATTTATTATTAATTATTTTAAATATATTTTCGGACTTGCATGAATTCATACGTATTTTTAAAATACTAAATAAAGACTATGTGTGTGAATATTTATTAATTAGGGTTTAATATATGTTACCCTAATATTTTATTATTTGTTTATTTATTTATTGTTATTTAATTATTTTATTTATTATTAAATTATTAAAATTATTTTTTTTATTATTATTTTATTATTTTTTTTCTTTTTTCTTTTTTCTTTCTTTTTCTTTTTTTTTCTTTTCTTTTCTTTTCTTTTCTTTTTCTTTTCTTTTTCTTTTCTTTCTTTTTCTTTTTCTTCTTCTTCTTCTTTCTTCCCTCCCGCGCCCGACTCCCTTCCCTCCCGCTGCAACTCCGGTCACCTACCGTCGATGTGCCTCCCGGCCTGCCACCGTCGTTTCCAGCCGTCCCCCGCCGCCAGCAGCTTCCTTCTCCGGCGTTGGCGAGCTAGTTTTTCATTTTTGGTCAAAATCTTCTCTTTGCCATTTCTCCCATTTTCGGCCACCGTTTTCAACACCGCCGGTCTCTTTCTTCTCCTTGAGCTCCAGTGAGTGTGATTCTAGCTTTTTTTTGAGCTAAAATGGTTTAGATTTGCTTAGGTTTTGATTTTTCTATTTCGGTCACATTAGGGTTTTTGATTTTTTTGAGCTTTTAATTGATTGATTAATGAAAACTCCCTTCACAAATGTTGATCCTAGTAGCTTAATATACATGTATGAATTTTTTTAGAATTTTTTGAGATTTTTTGGATTTTTGGGTATTTTTGAATATTTTAATATTATTTTCTAATTTTCGGAAATTAATTATTTAAATTATTAAATTGGGTTTTATGGTTAAATAAGGTGTTTAAATGAATTATAGGAATTTATTTGGAATTTTTATGAATTTCTAAGTATTTATTTTGAATTATTGAAGTTTATGGAATTTTGGGAAAATTAGGTTAAATGTGTTTTTATTTGAATTTAACTGGTTAATTAAGTTTAATTATTAATATTATTGATAAATATGTTGAGAAAATTAATTTTGGATAATTGTATAATTTTTGGTGAATTTTTGAAGTAATTTTAGTATATTTATATATATAGGGGTATTTTGGTAATTTTACACAAAATTGGCTAAAAATGTAATTTAATTGATTTTAATAGTTATTTAAGGTATAAAAATGATTTCTACAAATTATTTATTATTTTTAACTAATTAAAACTATTTTTCGTGAATTATTTTCAATTATATATATAATATACGGTTTTTCAAATAAAATGAGTTTTCATCGGTTTGTAATGTGTTTCAAGGTTAATTATGTAATTTCTATGTATAAAATGTATTTCTATGTTATTAGGGTATTTTTGGTATATCTGGAATTATTCTGTATTTGTGGACCTCGATCGGTGGACTATAGTTTGGAGTCCGACCGTGGGATTTTGATTGTGCTTTGTGTAGTTTTTCGAAGTGTATTTCCTTGCAGGGTCGGCTCTACTCTTTTGAGTAGAGAGATGTCCATTTTACAGGGGAGGTTCTGTCAAATTTTTGATAGAATTCTCGTAAAACGTGATATCCAGTCGAACCCTAATTTTTGATTCTGTGTTTAATACTCTAGATCGAATTCTAGGATTTCTGTTAGGATTATTCTGATGTCGGTTATTTATTGCTTGTTTAGTTGCGCCGAGACCGAGGGCTAGTGGACCAGGCCCGTCGGATCCATCTCGTGGAGCGCACTAGGTGAGTTACTATACTATATATATATGCTTAGGATGCATGATTTAGAAATGCATGTTTTATGTTGATTAAATATGCATAAATAATTTGATTATTTCTTAAGTTTATATTTAGTTTATTTTGGTTTATTTTTGGTATATAATAAATTATATACATGTTTTGTTAATAAATTATATTTAAAAATGTTTTTAAATATATTTCTAGTTTAATTTATGATTTGATTGAATTTATTTGACGTATATATACTCGAAATATACCTAGTTTACTTTTGGTATATTTCCGGTATATACATGGTTTATGTTGTTATTTTATTGAAATTCATGCATCATTTATTTTTATGAATGGATGTTTTATATTTATTAATGAAGGATATCGATAGAACGTGCTACCTAGTGGGCAGCACTAGGACCGAGTACGTACCGGTACGCCTATAGTATTTAGGCTATATTACTAACTTATTTGTGGATATTGATTGATTATGATTATCGATATGTGAGATGTGGTTTGGAGGTGTGATTGCTGGAGCTCGGTTGACCAAGTGTCTCGGGGCCAATCACACTGGCAGTCAAACTGCTGGAGCTCGGTTGACTTAGTGTCTCGGGGCCAGTCTACTGTCTAAATGGATTAAGTGGATATATTTGGAATAAGTGAGCCTGTATGGCTAGAGTGTTGTCTAACACTATTTCTGAGGTTGCGATATTCTAGGGTTCTATGTGATCCTTCATAAACGATGATTTTCAATAAAACATATAAAAAATGATTTTTCTGCATCTGTATGGATTTGCCTGTATATATACATATTAGATATGTATTAATGATTGTATGCATTGTCATTTAGTGTGTATGTATATATATTATAGTAATTCACTCAGTGAGGTCTGACTCCCCTCCGTTGACTATTTTTCAGGAGAGTCAACATCTTCAGACCTCAGTATCAGGTCGATACGCCAGATTTCTTCCGCCCCGGCTTCTTTGTGTAATTTACTTACTTGAGTCTTATTTTTATAATCTAGACACTGCAGTAGTTATAAATTAAAGTGTCGAATTTCATGTATTTTATTTAAAGGGATGTATTATGTTGAACTGGATTTGTATTAAAATATTTATGTATCTATGAGATGAGATTTAACTCAAATCCAGTTGGTGTATATACTATTGTGATATTTATGATTTTTATTTTCGCTGCATATAATATTGTTATTGTTATTATTGCATGTTTTATTTTTATTTTTAGGCTTGCTACGGGTTCCGGATTCGAAAGAATTCTCGTTCCCTAGCACCGGTCATGGCCCCTGTTTTGGGTCGTGACATATATCCTCTAACTTTTTATACAAAAACACCTAGCTCCTACTAATTGATTATATATATATATATATATATATATATATATATACAAATTATTTTATTTATTTATTTATTCATTCATTTATTTGCTATCAATTCATTTATCAATATTTTTTTTCTTTCATCCTAGAGCTATGATATTACACTGGTTCTCTGTCTTCCCTATACATAAACTTTATATATCCTATTAAAATCCTATAACTATTGAGGTGCAGTTGCCCATGTGCTATATTAAATCTATTCAAAAATTTCTTTATAAAAGATTCCATGGGAAATCTTAAACCTCCCTCTAACTTGTTAGTGTAAATGACCATCCTCACCATGTTTAAGAAATGCTCATGAGCCCTAACGTTTCTTTCTACAGTATGTAGTACATACTCTTGACAAATGTCATACCTCCTCTTATACCATACTAGCATGTCATTATCCACCTTGGATTCAAACATATCAGATTTTACTTGCTCTCGTGGAGCCATGGATTCTATTAAGTAAAAATAAAGGAAGAAAATAAAAAGGGGAAGAGCCTTTACTTAGAAGAAGATCGAAGAAGGCAAGTTTGCAGAAAACGCATAGGAAGCAGGAGTAGAAAACACTTGAAATCAAAACTAGCAAGAAAAACATAATGGAGAAGCAAAAGTAAGGTTAGCAAAAGGATTGGCTTATTTAAAGAGAAGCGGAAGGTTTTAGAATGACCACTACTGCCCTTATGGTTATTTACGTCTCTTTCATTCAACATCAAGGGTATTCTAGGTAAAAGGAAATATCATTAATCGAGCAATTATCATTATAACAGCTAAAATGTCTTATCCTTTAATATACGAACAAACAAGACAATTACAAAATTCAAAAGAAATATCAAAAGACATGGCAACTACAAAAGTTTTAGTTATCTCGCTAATAGCTATATACATTTTTTGAAACTCGAATAGCATCAAACATCTAATTCCAGTAACTGAAGCTAGCACCCTCAGTTCACTTTGGTAGTACTAAGGTTCGGCATTAAATTCGCATTTCTATAACACCGAGCATCTAAGTCCAATGACTAAAGTTGGCACCCTCAGGTCACTTCGACAGTAAAGAGGTTAAGCACTCGGGCCTCATTTCTA
Organism: Mallotus nudiflorus; assembly: GCA_947683625.1. NCBI lineage: Eukaryota > Viridiplantae > Streptophyta > Magnoliopsida > Malpighiales > Euphorbiaceae > Mallotus > Mallotus nudiflorus. Next base: position 18,637 of record CANTUR010000772.1, on the reverse strand, counting down.
TGACACTGAGCATCTAAGTCCAGTGATTGAAGTTGGCATCTCAAGTCACTTCAAAAGTACTGAGGTTCAATACTCGGGCCGCGTTTCTATTACACAGAGCATCTAAGTCCAGTGACTAGAGCTAGCACCCTCAAGTCACTTTGATAATACTGAAGTTCAGCACTAGGGTTGCATTTTTATAACATCGAACAACTAAGTCTAATGACTAAGCTGGCACCCTCATGTCATTTTGATAGTACTGAGGTTCAGCACTTAAGCCACATTTCTATAACATCGAGCATCCAAGTCTAACGACTGAAGCTGGCACCCTTAGGTTGCTTCAATAGTATTGAGGTTCAGCACTCGGATAGTGTTTCTATAATATCAAGCATCGGAACTCCAGTAACCAATGCCGGTCCTCAGGTTGTTTACTATAATACTGAGGCTTTAAAGACTCGGATAGCTCCTATAGTACCAAGTATCTAAAACTCTAGCGATAGTTAGTCCCATCAGGTCAATCCTATAATATTGATGGGTTAATCCCTCATGACATTATATAAACGCTAAGCATCTACAAGTCCAGCTGGCATTTTCACACTCTTATATTCAGACACAGCAATGTCAAAACTCGATAATGAGCATCATCACCATCATACTTTGTAACTAAGGTTGGCCACCATAACTCACCCTTCTGCATTAGATGTAATTACACATGCGGTCTCTCTTCCAGCAAAAGATTCACAATTCCGAGTTATTCATCACCATACATCTATCATATCAGGATACACTGGACATAAATATCCGAACTTACTTTCGGGGGAAACTCTTGATACCCCATATACATATTCCTATTCTACTGAGCGTTTATTTTCCTATACAATGATTACTTACAAATGAAGAATGTCCAAATTAGATAGGATGAGGATTCCTAATTAAGAAGACTCTCAGATTGAAAGAAACACTCTCCAAATTGGCACAAGTCCTACATCAAAGAGAAATTCTATTCAGGTTTGAGCATCACTATCTTTATAAATAGACCCTATATCCCTCATTCTCATTCATTTTATTATCTCATATTCATTGCTCTTCTTATCTCTCTAACATTCTCTGATTTAGGTATTAAAGGGTTTATGAAAATTCCCTTCACTTCTCATCTTGCCCTTTATTGATTTTTTATAGGGTTTAGAGATTCTAGAAGTAAGGTATCATTAAGGTCTCAAATACCTTAGCCTAGACTAGTCTAGACTTTATCGGCTACTTATTTATTTATTTATCATATGTAATACAATATGCATTACTTATTTATTCATTCTAGCATAAACAATGAAAATACGTGTGAGAGGATGTCATCATACTATATAAACTGCAAGTGACTTGAAAAGTCACCCACTGCTCCATGCAACTTGGCCATTTCAATACTAATTACATATAATTATTTTTGAAGCAGTCCAAATTGTCTTGGAAGCTTTGCCTACAAGGCTGCATCGTAAATCTCTGAAAACCAACAAGTAAAGTCATTGTCATGCTTAATGGGTAGAAACTGAAGTGGGAAGAAGTATATATAGTCAATTTATTCATGAGAATTATTTTTTATCATATATAAACCATCATCTCATAGTCATTATCCAAAGAACCTAGTAATGCTTAATTTCTTTTTCTGTGAACAGGCTAGTAATGGTTTAATCAATTTAACAAAAGAAATGTTTGGGAGTTTCAACTGGGTTGTTATGATCCTAAGAGCACATTTGATGAACGATAACAGATTAGGCAAAGTAGAAGGTACTCCATTTTTATTGATGTACATGTTTGAAATGAGATAAAGAGGCTTCAAGAACTCTTGAAGCACAGTGGAACCTATGCTACTGCAATTGCTGTTCTAAAATAAGAATTTTAAGTGAAGTCTAACTTGGCTAATTATTCACATTTTCATTAACAAGAGCTGCTGTATATAGCAATTTAGTTATACACAAAAAGTACTACCAAGTCTACATAATTTAAGGTAAACTAGTTACCTAAAGGTAAGAATAATCATAACTTTTTAACTACAAAAGTTAGGCCATCATCACATTCCTGAAAATCTAGTAAAATATCCTGCCTAAAGTACTTGACTGCGTTATAGTGACACCGGTAAAATGTTATAAATTTGAAAAATGTCATTTTAGACTTGTACTAACATTTCCTTCACTTAATTGGGTGTCACTGCATATTAAAGCCACATTTTTTTGAAGTGTTGGTATATATTTTTAAGTATCATTTTTAGCACCATTTATTTTGACATTTTTTAAACATCACTCTAATTATTTAATACAACATTTACAAAATGACAAAAAAAATTACATGCAAGTGGTTTATTGCAACGATTATAACATATTGCTTCAGTAACATTTGTTCTGTGTTGTTTAAAAAACAATCACAATTGTCACTACAACGCTCTATATGGACATTTGAAATGCATTTTTATATAATCATTTTTAATCATTTTTAAATTTTAAATATTTATTTCATAAATTTTGCATTACACGCACATTCAAAACTATAGAAAATTACAAAATAATCACATACATTTAAGTTCAAGAAAATTACATTGTTTGATAAGTTTCAATGTACATTATCCATTACACAAAAATACAATATACTGATAACTCCTACCAAAGTATCTACCCAATTAAAAAAAATGCAAAGTGACCTTGTGGGGAATATTTGTAATAGCCTCCAAATGGTTCCTCAGTCTTTCAAATAGCAAAAAGCTGTTTGATGATGTTACTCCTACCGCTAAAAAAATAGATTCCAAGGTATTGCGCATGTGCATAAGTTCAATGTCTTGAATCATAATAAAAAAAAAAAAAGAATCATTCAGCATACCAAGAATAATAAAGGAGAGAGCACCCAAATGAAGATGGTAAAAGACAATTACTATGATGACTAAAGAATACCTCATGTACAGATCTGGGCTTTGCTGTCAAATTAGCATGCATCCTCTTTCAAGGTAAACATGGAAACACCAAAGGGAAACAAGAATCATTTGTGAAACTTAAAATATCCATCAGAACATAGATCCTAACCTCAATTTAGTACATCTAATTGCCTTAAACGTGTAAACAGAATGAACTATCTAAACAGGTATTCTACAAACTAATACTGAACATCACACAACAAATGATTGCAAAATGCAATGGAGTTTCCAGATATCTGAAGCCAGTGCCCATAATATTTGATCACAAGAATGAGAACATCCAAAGCAAATGAAAACTAGCATTTTTATTCTTTTTCTTTTGGTTATTGCAATTATTCTCTCTCTGAAAGCCAAGTTGAAAAAACAAATGCAGAATGGTAAATACTTGCATTGAATATTTGCTTAAAGAGGCAAGATCAAGATGATAGCATACTGAACCACATAGATGTTCCACGCAAGATACCTGCCAAAGATACAAAACAAGATGGTTACAAATTCACCTAATCCTTTATATAAATTAAAGCAAGATGCCATTGAAATTCTAAAAAGAAATAAAAGTTATAACCTCATCCATTTGATTGCTATATAATGAAAATTCTTCCAGTCGAAAGACTTGTGACTTGTTAGAAATCCAGAGAAGTTGCATCAAATTCCTCGGAACTGCTGTTTTACCAGACAATAGATCCCACACCACCACTACCAAGGGCCTAAGTCGCGGAAATAACATAAGGACCTGGAACATAAATAGCAAATAGCAAATAAGAAAGGTATCCAAATTTCAATTTGCAAAATAATGGTCTGCCATTGCAAATTGCCATATTTGACAATGAAATATAAAATCAAGCACACACAATGCTAGTCTCTTGAAGCTGCTCTCTCTTGACAGCAGAGAGTGCCCTATCCATGATACATTCAAGGACATGTAATCTAGACACACGAGCGTAATGGTACATGTCTCTCATGCAAAAACTGATTGCAATATTCAAGGATGAAGAGGGATCATATCTGCATCTGTTCTCATTGCAGCAAGATATCTTTGAAAGCGTTCTAGAGAGGGAGGAATTTGGTTATTGTCAAGTGCTTGTGAGGTCGCAATCTCTTGACAAGGCAGGTCACCCTGGATAACCTGCAAAAACCACTTTGCCTAGTCACCATATCCAAAATATAGATAATACATACACAGCATTAGATAAGTTCAAAGTTCATTCAATCAAACAACATATGATTGGAAAAAAAAGTCATTAAACTGGCAATTCTTCATTTCATCATGCAAAGACTCCAATGAGATTGATCTCTCATAATCATCATTCAAGAATAAGTGAACATAAAGGAATGGTAACAAGAGTTCAACCAGCATGCTAGCTAGAAGAAAGCAAAAATTATCATTACCTGAATTATTTGGACAAGTTGACTGCAATTTGTTGAAAGAGTCTCTTCATAGATATATAGCAACTTTTCTTGCACGGCATACTCCCCACAACCCTCCCTTCTTGACAAAACCCTCACAAGGAGATCCTGCAAAACCGTGCTATCAGAAACATCAAAAGGCAGTGCCAATAAATATCTACATCAATTAAGGAAATATACCATTCTCACCTATTAGCAAAAAAAAAAAAAGCAATACAAAATAACATAAATTGTTACAAATTCAGTGGAGAGGGATTAATCATTGTTATCAAGAAAACTTTCCTTAAAAGAAATCAGGAATACAATAAATAGAAGTTCCTCTCATATCCAATACTAATTCTTATCGAACACAAAGGAGTTATCTGAGAAGCCAAAGCAGAGCACGATCCAAGGAACAAACCCTCAAACCAAGAAAGAAGAAAAGGAAAAAATAAAAAATAAAAAAGATGAAAGAAGATGACAAAAATCACAACCACAGACGAAGAATCTTCAACAGTATTCAATCTATGCAAGGATGAGACAGTCTCAATACCATATTAATAACATTGCTTGTACATTGTAAAAATGTGAAAGAAAATCTTTTGCACCTACTAAGAAACACCCTCTTATCTTTTGTACCAAGAGTTTCTAGTATAAGGGTGTGTTGGTGAGGATCTCATGCAATCAATCATGCTGATAAGTTTTGACTTTAATTTCACAATGACTCAACAACTATAGGCAAGAAACTAAGAAAATGTCCAAATCACGTGTAATTATACGTTTGATTTCAAGTTGATAGGAAAGTGAAAATACACAAACCGATATTCAGCCGCCTCCACTCCACGAACAACGCAAAAATAACAAAAGTGAGAAATTGCTCCATCTTCATCGTTTCTATCCAAGGACTCCTTCATGGCAGCTAAATGAGCCAACTGAACGCTTGACTGAATCAGAGTAAGCATCTTCGCCTCCTCCTCCTCATTCTTATGTGCCCTCTCATCCCTCCTCACAGTTATGGCTAAACCTGAATTATCAACATCAGTGTCTCCCTTCAACTACTGCTGTATATTCCAACACAAAGATTCGAAAACGTCAGCATGTTCCAAAATGACCCTCCTTCGACCCATAATTTCTCCTTCAAACAAAGAAGCACAAGCACTTCTCTCCTGATTAACAGGATCAGCATCACCACCATTGGCATCCACAGCAATAATTTCTGGCTTTAATCTGTTAACACCTAGCTCCAAAACCTTATCCAAAACCCTCAAATTCTATCCTAATTCACCGCTGACATCTTTCAAATCCTCACTTGTATTCACTTGTTTGCCACATCCCTGCATAGAATACAAGCACAAACATATAGAATGGTGACAATTGATTCCAATTAAGAAAGCAATTGAACAAACAAAAAAAATTAAGTATGAGTTAGAATTTATTAAGCTAACCAAATATGACATTCTCATCTTCTAGTTATCCGGTAGAAGGTGACTCCTCTATAATCTTTTGGACCTGGGGCCACACCTACTCTTTTATCGCCGATGACCTCTGAGTGGGAATTGAAGGACCACCAATCTCCCTTCAGCGAAGCATCAAACACTGAGTTGCAAATGAGGCGGAAGAGTGGCCATCAAGCGGAAAAAGCTGGATGGTGGCATCACGATCATCATCATCATCTCGTCGTGGTGTTGTTTCATGAGGATGCTGAAATTAATCAACCTAGAAAATAACAGAGAATCAATTTTAAATCTGAAAATCTAAAAAAATGAGGTGGTGGTGGGGCTGTTTCGATTAGAAAACCGCAGAAGAGATGTTGAGTCAGTGAAGCCATAACTACCGCCGAGAACGCGGCCAAGTATCTTCAAATTGAGCACCTCGAATTAAATGGAGGAATAGAAACCATTGGAAAATCAATTTTGGATGATTTTGTTTTATAGATAAGAAGGATAAAAAATGAGACAAATACAGTGAAATTAAGGGTTATGCTTTGCGGGCTTTTTACCATTTTGGCGTGAAAAAGAAAAATATTTCCAAATTTAGGATGATTTTCAAACTTATTTCGGATTTTAGGTAGAAGAATAATTAAAAATTAAAACAAAAGTTGAAATTATTTATGCTACTGCCAGTGGTGAAAATGTTAAATTAAAAAATATTTCTATCAATCAAATCAACTTAATAATTTTTTTTGGAAAAAGGTGTAAATAATCCACTGAAGTTTTACCTAAGTGTATATTCGTCATCAATGTTTTTTAGGATTTTAAAACACTGTTAATGTTTTGAAAATGAAACAAAAAACAATACAATTTATTTTGTCCGTTAATTGAAGATCATGTGGTATATGGGACTCAAAAATTAGAAATTCTTGTGCCAATATAGAACATAGATCCCACTAACTAACCCAATCACCTGATCCATCAAAATCCCTAAATTAAAATGCAAAAAAAAAAAAACCTAAATCAAAAACTCCTAAAAAACGTGAACTATCCCAACATTTAAGTGAACCAAAATGACGTCTTTTATATATTAAAGAAAAAGGAACATTAAGTTGGAAATTGGGGCATGATAGAGGAAGAAAGTGTTGTGTTTCTACTTTTAGGCATCGAAGGTAACGGTGGACCACTTTTAATTTTTGTTGTGTGCTTTAAAAAAAATTTTATAATTGTAATGGTGGACCACTTTTGATGTTTGTTGTGTGTGAAAAATCTTTTTTGTAGTTGTAATGGTGGACCATTATACCACTTTTAATTTTTGTGTTAACTTTTTGTTGTGAAATTGGGTGAAAAGTGTATCAATTGGAGGTGTGTGGTCCTGCATGTGTTTATTGTTCTTTTCTAATAGTGGACCAACATGTTTAGTTTATATTTTTGAAGAGTGGGTTTGCGCATTTTTTAAACTTTTGTCTTCTCTATTTGCAGCAACATGTCGAAGCTTATGAACCTCCATTTTAACTATGGTGGAAAATGAATTTTTCATCCTATGATAAAGTATGATGATGGAGAGGTCGACATCATCAGTGATTTCTACCCAGATTTTATGTCTTACATGGATATTAAAAAAAGGTACATGACAAATTATGGCTATACATATGTTAGCTCAATACTTATTCTTGAACCTGGAAAGAGTTTCAATGATGGACTATTCTTAATAGATAATGATGAAGGGATTAGGTGGGTCTTAGGTTATGTCAGGGGCAACAGTTGGGTAAATGACATTTAAATTTATGCTAATCATGATGTAAATGTAAACATTTTACCCATAAATTATTTGGCTATTAAAGGACCTCCAAATTCAAACCTAAATCCTGAGTTAGGAACACAATGCAGTGTTATTGCATGTCAGGATGAGAGGTTAAACAATGAAGGTGGGAGGAAAGAAGTTGGTAAGGAAGAGGCAGGTCTAAGGGATGAGGAAGGTAGTTATGAAGAGAATAAGAGAAATGGTGTGACTGGGGATGATAGTTGGTCTGAGAGTGATAGAGGGGAAGAAATGAGTGAGAGTAAGACTGATAGTGATAATGATCAATCAAAAGAGAGGATTAACTATAATGAAAATGAAGGAAGGCCCCATTTCATGCTAGGCATGACATTTGCTAATGCTAAAGAGACTCGAGAAGCCATGGCAAAGTATGTTGTTGCTAAGGGAACCAAACTAAAACTTGATCCCAATAAACCAAGTAGGATTAAGGCAAAATGTGTCATGAATGAAGGCTGTAAATTCTTTGTTTGGATTTCCAAAGATGGGGAAAATCCTGGATTGGTTGTTAAAACATTATAACCTGAACATGATTTTTTTAGGACATTTGACAATCCTTGTGCTAGTGCCACCTTTTTAACTAATTATTTTAAGAATAGAATTACCAAAAACCCTGAACTGAAAATCAAGGACATGCAAAAAGCTGCAGAGGAAGAAATTAGGTTGAATGTGTCAATACATGTAAGAGGGCAAAAAAAATTGTTATGGCAGAATTAGATGCTAGTTATAAAGTCCAATTTGGGTAGCTGTCAGCATATGTTGTTGCACTAAAAAGAACCAACCCTGGAACTACTGCTGAGATTGAGTTGTGTAAAGATAGTTTGAAAGAGGGCAAAAGGGTTTTTCGACGTATGTTCTTATGTTTTGATGCCCTAAGAAAAGGCTAAAAATGTAATATCCCGAGTTTTTAAATAATTTTAAACTGCATCAGGATATGCAATGTTAATAATTTTAATATATATATTTGATTATTTAATTAGTTTGTTATTTATTAAAGTTATTTTTAATTATTTTAAGATTTCTACGTAAAATTTTTCTGAGAATATTTTTGGTTTGATATTTTAGACATGTGGTGTAGAATATTTTTGAATATTATATTAATATATTATAATGTTTAAAGTTAAAGTTATATATATATAAACAATATAAAAAGTTCCCTTAATTTACGATTTGTGCCCTCTCATTTTCCCTAAGCTCCCGACGCCATTTCCACCATCACCGCCGCTGCCAAGCTCCATCATCATTTTCGGAGTGCCTCCCAACCAACCACCACCCTCTCCAGCTCATTCCGCCACCTTCTCCCTCCATTTCCGGTGAGTTTTGGCCAATTTTCTTCCAAGAAACTGAAACTCAAGCCAACGTCGATCAAGCCTTTTTCGGCCACCGTCTTGGATGCCACTGGTCTCTATCTTCTCCTTGAGCTTCGGTGAGTTCATTTCCAAGCTTAGTTTCATGTGAATTAGTCTAGATTTTCCTTGGTTTTCAATTTCAATTTTCATTTTCGGCCTTTATGAGTTCTTGATTTTTTTGAACTTCGATCTTGATGATTCAAGCTTGCTTCCTTCACAAAGATTGATTCTAGTAGCTCAATCTACATCCTGTAATTTTTTTGAAATTTTTGGGAATTATTTTGATTTTTGTGAATTTTTTATTATTTTATTAATATTTTCTAATTTTTGTAAATTAATTAAATAATTTATGAAATTGTGATTTATGGTGTTTATAGGTGTTAAAATGAATTTTAGAATTTAATTTGTAATTTTTGTGATTTTTGTATAATTATTATGAATTTATTTAGTTTAGGTCATTTTTGGAAAATTAGGTTAAATGAGCATTTTGTTAAAATTAATGGGTTAATTGAGTGTAATTGTTGATTTTATTGAATTATATGTTGAGAAAATGATTTTTGAGTAATTATATTATTTTTAGTGAATTTTTGTATAATTACAGTGAATTATGTGAAATTACATATAACTAGGGGTATTTTAATAATTTGGTACTAAATTGGTTGAAAATTAAGTTAAATTGGTTTTAATAATTATTTAAGGTATAAACATGATTTTTACAAATTATTTAGTATTTTTAACTAATTAAAACTATTTTTTGAAAATTATTTTCAAATTATATATAATATATTATTTTTGTAAATAAATGAGTTTTTAATGATTTTTAATATGTTTAGGGCTAATTATGTAATTTGAATTTATAAAATGAATTTTGGTTAATATTTATAAATTTATCTAGAATTTTTTATTTTTAATAATATTTTATTAAAATTAGGGTTTTATTGTAATTATCAGTTAAATAATTATTTTCAGTGTTTTAAATATCTAATTTGCTATATTTTGATTTATAAGGGTATTTTCAGTATTTTTGGCATTTTAAATGTGTTCTGTGTTTATCTCGTGAATTGTGAACCTCGGTTGGTAGAATTGTAGTTTGGGAGTCCGACTGAGAGGTTGTGTGGCTGTATATTCTCGAAGTGTGTTTTCTTGCAAGACCGACTCTACTTTCAGAGTAGAGAGATGTCCATTTTACAGAGAAGGTTTTGCCGAATTTTTGATAGAATTCTCATAAAACGTGACATTCGGTCGAATTCATATTCCTAATTTGTGTCTTGTGTTTTAGATCGAGTCTCCAGAATTTCATTAGATTTATTTTGATTTGTGTTGTCATTTATTTGTTTAGTTACGCTGAGATCGAGGTCTAGTGGACCAGGCCCGTAGGATTCGTCTCGTGGAGCGCACAACTGTGAGTTGTTATTTTATATATACGTGTATTAGGATGCATGTTTTAGAAATGTATGTTTAAATTTGATGTAATATGCATAAATGGTTTAATAATTGCTTAGGTATATTTTAGGTATATATTGGTATATTTTAAATTAAATGAATGTTTTATTATTGAATTATACCTAAAATGTTTTTAAGTATATGTATAGTTTATTTATGGTTTATTTTATAATTAAATTGAATTTATTTGACATATATATACTCGAGATTACTTGGTTTATTTTTGGTATATTTCTAGTATATATGTGGTTTATATTGTTATTTTAATCAATGTCATGCATCATTTATTTTTTGAATGTATGAGATTATTTAAATGAAGGATATCAATAGAACGTGCTACCTAGTAGCAGCACTAGGACCGAGTACGTACCGATACAATGATAGAATTTAGGTTAAATTACTAACCTATTTGTGGATTATGATTGGATTGATTTGATTGATGTGTGATGTGAATTGAGAGTGTGATTGCGGGAGCTCGGTTGACCAAGTGTCTCGGGACCAATCACACTGACAGTCAGACTGTTGTAGCTCGGTTGACTTAGTGTCTCGGGGCCAGTCTACTATCCGAATGGAATAAGTGAGCCTATATGGCTAGAGTGTTATCTAACACTTTTTGAGGTTGCGATCATTTAGGGTTCTATTTGATCCTTCATAAACGGTTATTATTTTCCATATTGTATAAAATGATTTTTGCTGCATCTGTGTGTATTTGCTTGTATATATATTTATTATATATCCTATTGAATGTGTGCATTCATCATTTAGCTATGCATGTATATATATTATAACAATTCACTCAGAGAGGTCTGACTCCCCTCCGTTAATTATTTTTTCAGGAGAGTCTTCGTCCTCAAACCTCAGTAGCAGGCCTATACGCGAAATTTCTTTCGCTCCGACTTTATTGTGTAAACTGTTCTCTTGATTTTATTTTGTATTCTAAACACTGCAGTAGTTAAGTCATGGGATGTGTGTATTATATATGTATGAGATTTAAATTTTAAAAGTTTGAATCGAGAATTTGTATTAAAAGATATTATATATATGAGACAAGTTTGTGTTATTAAATCAGCTAATGAGTTGCTTTATTATCTTGAGATTTTAATTTCCACTGCAAGATATTTTATTCATGTTAATATATGTTGCATGATTTTATTTTTATTTAAAGGCTTGCTACAGGTTTCGAATTCGAAAGAATTCCTGTTCCCTAGCGTCGGTCATGGCCCCCTGTTTTGGGTCGTGACAAAGTTGGTATCAGAGCAGAGTTCTGTGTCAGGGCCTTAGTTGTGTGAGTTATGGCCCTAGTTTTCAGTGTTATGTTTTCTTGAAACTACTGCAGTGAAATAGGTTCGAGTATATGTTGATGAGTATTCCTTGATTTAGTTTTCTGCGTTATCCTCCATTGTCTGTCTTGTCTGAATTCTTCTGTTTCTCTTTTCAGAATGAGGAGGTGAGCGTGTGTTGCTCCATCAGTCGTTGAGGCCGAGGATGATGAGTCCTTCCAGGATGAGGTTTTACCTCCTGAGCCGCCAGTTAGATGCAGAGGTCATGGCAGAGGTAGACCTCGAGGAGTGGCAAGTAGCAGTAGACAGAGAGAGTTACAGGATCCTATAGAGCCTAAGTACGAGGATGTTCATGTACCTCCGGTAGTTTAGCCTGCCTATCAGCAGGGTATGTCTAACCCTGAGGCAGCTCTGTTCTATGCTAGAGTTAGTAGGATTGCTTTTAATGGGACGTCTGATCCATTGGATTTTCTGCATGCGATCGAGATGAGGGCTCAGACTGCTCACACCGAGTATCAGCGGATCATAATAGTCGAGCTGTCAGTTGAGGGACCAACCTTGGACTGGTTCATTCAAATGATCCAGCCTTACATATTGACGATGTCCTGGGCTGAGTTCAGAGAGCGATTCATGAGGAGATTTTGCCCAGAGCCACTTCGTATGAGTTACAGACTCCGGTTGACCAGTATTTCTCGTAGTGATAAATCGATTGAGGATTATACTCGAGAGTTCCTTCGGCTTAGTAGATATGCAGAGGATCTGATGTGAGACCAATACTTCACAGTCACTACATATGTCACTGGATTGGGTTCTGCATTTATTGGTATGCCTACAGCAGGCCTTACTGTAGAGTCAGTGATTGAGTTGGCCAAGGAGATTGAGCTAAGGCTAGTCAGGCAAGGAGCTATACCTGATTATTACCAATTGGGTGTTCAATTAGGTGGATTCCAGACTACTCCATACTCGAGTTTCCAGATTGGTTTGAGTAGTCAGTAGAGAGGTCCAACCCAGCAGACTCAGAGATAGCAGCAACGGGTACATCGAAGCAATAGACATGGCCGTGGAGGTCAGCATAGACCGTTCAGACTTGGGTCAGGTGCTTCGAGCAGCAGCAGTGGACGTAGTTCTGGGTCAGTTGCCAGTGTTTGTCAGACATGTGGCAGAGTCCATCAAGGACCATGTTATTTGACACCGCTGACATGTTTTAAATACGGATAGACGAGACATTTTGCCAGATCGTGTCCTTATTCCGAGTATCAGCAGCCATAAATTCCATGATTCCCTCAGCAATGGATTGCCAATGTTGCAGTCGTTCCTTTTCAATTACCTCCAGCCCAGCATCAGAGTTCTACCCAGATTGTTCCCCAGCAGGGTCGTGGTAGAGGTATTAGAGGAGGTGCTAGAGGTGTTAGCCAAGCTTCTACCAGCCAACAGGGAGGTCGAGGATAGGCCAGAGTCTTCCATCTCACTCAGCAGGATGCTCAGGCATCCAATGCAGTCATGGTAGGTATTGTTTCTGTCTGGTACCTGGATGAATGGGTTCTATTTGATCCGAGTGTCATGCATTCGTTTGTTTCTCCTATTTTTGCTTCCAAGTCTTATTGGCAAGCTTCGAGGATGACTTTTCCTTTATCTGTTGCCACTTCTATAAGTGATTCTTTAAACACCGATGTTGTTCTTTCTGGTTGTCCAGTTCTTGTTGGAGATAGAGAATTATCTGCTGATTTGATTCCGTTGAATGTGATGGAGTTTGATGTCATTTTGGGTATGGATTGGTTATCTCAGCACTATGCTGTGGTGGATTGTCAGAGTAAAGAGGTGACTTTCAAAATTCTTGGTGAAGAAGAATTTAAGTTTATGGGTGATAGGAGTTCAGCACCTCAGAATCTTATTTCTGCTATTACGGCTAGGAAGTTGCTAAGGAAAGGTTGTTAGGGATATTTGGCATTAGTCAGGGATACTTTAGTGGAGAAGTTGTCACTCATAGATGTTCCTATTGCCTGTGAGTTTCCTGATGTTTTTCTTGAGGAGTTGCCAGGTTTACCACCTCACAAAGAGATTGAGTTCTGTATTGAGGTGGTTCCAGGCACTACCCTTATATCTATGCCACCCTACATAATGGCTCCTGTAGAGTTGAAAGAGTTAAAAGAGCAGTTGCAAGAGTTATTGGATAAGGGTTTCATTAGACCCAATGTTTCTCCTTAGGGTGCACCAGTCCTGTTTATGAAGAAGAAGGATGGTACCCTGAGACTGTGCATTGACTACAGAGAACTGAACAAGGTGACAGTGAAGAACAAGTATCCTCTCCCGAGGATAGATGACTTGTTTGATCAGCTACAGGATGCACAGTTCTTTTCTAAGATTGATCTGAGGTCGAGTTATCATCAATTGTGGATTAGTGAAGCCGATGTTCCTAAATGGCATTCCACACTTGATATGGCCATTATGAGTTTCTGATAATGTCTTTTGGCTTGACTAATGCACCAGCAGCTTTTATGGACCAGATGAACATGGTATTCAGACCATATATGGATCAGTTTGTGGTAGTCTTCATCGATGATATACCGGTGTATTCGAGAAGTATGGAGGAGCATGTATATCACTTGAGGACTATACTGCAGACACTGAGAGAACATCAACTTTATGCTAAATTCTCAAAGTGTTATTTATAGATCGAGAGTGTTTCTTTTCTTTGACACATAGTGTCTAAAGAAGGTATCTAGGTGGATCCACAAAAGATTAAGGCAGTGTCTGAGTGGCCTAGATTAACTTCAGTTATGGAGATTCAGAGTTTTCTGGGTTTAGTCGGGTACTATAGGAGGTTTGTATAGGATTTTTCCAGAATTATAGCTCCTATGACTCGCTTGACTCAAAAGAATGTAAGATTTTAGTGGTCAGAAGCTTATGAGAATAGTTTTCAATTGCTGAAAGAGAAGTTGACCACAGCTCCAGTGTTAGCTTTGCCTAATAGAGAAGACAAGTTCATAATTTATTGTGATGCCTCTAGAGTTGGCCTAGGTTGTGTGTTAATGTAGAATGGTAGGGTGATAGCCTATGCTTCGAGGCAGTTGAAGAAGCATGAGCAGAACTATCCTACACATGACCTTGAGATGGTTGCAATAATCTTTGCTCTCAAGATTTGGAGACATTATCTATACGGGGTGACTTGTGAGATTTTTATTGATCACAAAAGCCTTAAGTACATTTTCCAGCAGAGAGATCTGAATCTAAGGCAGAGGAGATGGTTGGAACTATTGAAAGATTATGACTATGAGATTTTTTATCATCCGGGCAAGGCTAATGTAGTAGTAGATGCCTTGAGTAAGAAGTCCTCAGGCAATCTTGCTCATATCAGTGTAGAGAGGAGATCGTTGATCCAGGAGTTGTATTTATTGGTGGATTAAGGTTTGATGATGAAGATTAGTAGATCAGGTTGACTGCTAGCTCAGTTTAAGGTACGATCTATCCTGATAGATAGGATTAAGGCAGCTCAAAGCCGAGATCCAATTCTTGAAGAACTTGCAGAGAATGTTCGAGCAGGAAAGTTCACTGATTTCACACTCGATGATGACAGTGTTTTGTGGATCAGTGGTAGATTATGTGTTCCTGATGTGAATAATTTAAGAGAAGAGATCCTAGAGGAAGCACATTCTATAGCCTATAGCGTACATCCGGGTGTCACTAAGATGTACCACAGTATCAGAGACTTGTACTGGTGGGACGGACTGAAGAAGGATGTCATTGATTATGTTGCTAAGTGCTTGACATGTCAGCAAGTGAAAGCTGAGCATCAGAAGCCTTCTAGGAAGCTTCAGCCTCTTCCTATTCCTGAGTGGAAGTGGAAAAGGATAGCTATGGATTTTATGGTTGGTTTACCTCGTTCTAAGGATGGATATGATTCCATCTGGGTAATTGTAGACAGGTTGACCAAGTCTGCACATTTCTTGCCTATAAAAGCCACCTATTCTATAGCTAGATTGGTGAAGCTGTATGTGAAGCATATTGTGTGCCTTCATAGGGTACCTATGTCCATTGTGTCAGACAGAGGTTCAATGTTTACCTCTCATTTTTGGCAGAAGTTGCAGGAAGCGATGGGCACTAGGTTGGACTTCAGTACTACTTTTCATCCTCAGATAAATGGTCAATCTGAGAGGACAATCCAGACATTGAAAGATATATTGAGAATGTGTGTTTTGGATTTGGGAGGTAGATGGGATGATCATTTGCAACTCATTCAGTTTACATATAATAATAGCCACCATAGCAGCATTGTAATGGCACCATACGAGGCTTTGTATGAGAGGAAGTGTAGATCCCCTCTGAGTTGGGATGAGATTGGTGAGAGAGCTTTGATTGGACCTGAGATGGTTTAGGATGCTACAGAGAAAGTTACTATGATTAGGAGTAGATTAGAGACCGCAGTTAGTAGGCAGAAGAGCTATACGGATCCTAGGCACAGAGATGTAGAATTTCAGGTATGAGACTTTATTTTTCTGAAGGTGTCTCCAATGAAGGGTGTTATGAGATTTGGTAGGAAGGGTAAGTTAGCACCGAGATATATAGGACCATTTGAGATTCTTGAGAGAGTTGACACTGTTGCATATCAGTTGGCTTTGCCTCCGAGTATATCTCAAGTGCATCTAGTATTTCATATCTCGATGCTAAGGAAGTATGTCTCAGACCCTTCACATGTGTTGCAGCCCGACAACATGTAAATGAATGAAGATCTGACATTCGTGGAAGAACCTGTGGCGATCGTTGACTATCAAGTTCGACAGTTGTGTTCGAAGCAGATTTCGATGGTCAAGGTTTTATGGCGCAGCAATAAGGTAGAGGAGTATACGTGGGAGACAAAAGTTGAGATGCAAGCTTCTTACCCGTATCTCTTCCCTTCTTGATTTGTATTTCTTCTTTTTCTAGAATTCGAGGATGAATTCTTGTAAAGGGGGAAGACTGTAATATCCCGAGTTTTTAAATAATTTTAAACTGCATTGGGATATGCAGTGTTAATAATTTTAATATATATATTTTATTATTTAATTAGTTTGTTATTTATTAAAGTTATTTTAAATTATTTTAAGATTTCTATGTAAAATTTTCCTGAGAATTTTATTTTGAGAAAATTAAAATCTAAATAAATAATTATTAATTATATTGGTCGGTTTTATGAATTTACATGAGTCCATGCACGATTTTAATTGTCGTATTAAAATATATACATATACATGCATATATATACACATATATATTTTAGGGTTTATATTAATTAAGTAAATATTATGTATTAAACATTTTTATTTAATTAATAAGTATTTTATATATATATATATATGTGTGTGTGTGTGTGTGTGTGTGTGTGTGTGTGTGTGTGTGTGTATAAAATTGGTTTGGTATTTTAGACATGTAGTGTAGAATATTTTTGAATATTATATTAATATATTATAATGTTTAAAGTTAAAGTTATATATATATATAAACAAAATAAAAAGTTCACTTAATTTACGATTTTGTGTTTAAAGTTATTTTGATTTTTGTGAATTTTTTATTATTTTATTAATATTTTCTAATTTTCGTAAATTAATTAAATAATTTGTGAAATTGTGATTTATGGTGTTTATAGGTGTTAAGATGAATTTTAGAATTTAATTTGTAATTTTTGTGATTTTTGTATAATTATTATGAATTTATTTAGTTTAGGTGAATTTTGGAAAATTAGGTTAAATGAGCATTTTGTTAAAATTAATGGGTTAATTGAGTGTAATTGTTGATTTTATTGAATTATATGTTGAGAAAATGATTTTTGAGTAATTATATTATTTTTAGTGAATTTTTGTATAATTATAGTGAATTATGTGAAATTACATATAACTAGGGATATTTTGGTAATTTGGTACTAAATTGATTGAAAATTAAGTTAAATTGGTTTTAATAATTATTTAAGGTATAAAAATGATTTTTACAAATTATTTAGTATTTTTAACTAATTAAAACTATTTTTTGAAAATTATTTTCAAATTATATATAATATATTATTTTTGTAAATAAATGAGTTTTTAATGATTTTTAATATGTTTTAGGGCTAATTATGTAATTTGGATTTATAAAATGAATTTCAGTTAATATTTATGAATTTATCGAGAATTGTTGATTTTTGATAATATTTTATTAAAATTAGGGTTTTATTATAATTATCGGTTAAATAATTATTTTCAGTGTTTTAAATATCTAATTTGATATATTTTGATTTATAAAGGGTATTTTTGGCATTTAAAATGTGTTCTGTGTTTATCTCATGAATTATGAACCTCGGTCGATAGAATTGTAGTTTGGGAGTCCGACCAAGGGGTTGTGTGGCTGTATATTCTCGAAGTGTGTTTTCTTGCAGGATCGGCTCTACTTTCTGAGTAGAGAGATGTCCATTTTACAGAGGAGGTTCTGCCAAATTTTTAGTAGAATTCTCGTAAAACATGACATTCGGTCGAATTCATATTCCTAATTTGTGTCTAGTGTTTTAGATTGAGTCTCTAGAATTTCGTTAGATTTATTCTGATTCGTATTATCATTTATTTATTTAGTTGCACCGAGATCGAGGCCTAGTGGACTAGGCCCGTCGGATCCGTCTCCTGGAGCGCACAATTGTGAGTTGTTATTTTATATATACATGTATTAAGATGCATGTTTTAGAAATGTATGTTTAAATTTTATGTAATATGCATAAATGGTTTAATAATTGCTTAGGTATATTTTAGGTATATATTGGTATATTTTAAATTAAATGCATGTTTTATTATTGAATTATACCTAAAATGTTTTTAAGTCTATGTATAGTTTATTTCTGGTTTATTTTATAATTAAATTGAATTTATTTGACATATATATACTCGAGATATACTTGGTTTATTTTTGGTATATTTCTAGTATATATATGATTTATATTGTTATTTTAATCAATGTCATGCATCATTTATTTTATGAATGTATAAGATTATTTAAATAAA